>JAVDPK010002505.1:224295-239379 GCA_034780415.1 Cichlasoma orientale | reverse complement strand
CTGCCCCTTGCCCGAAACCATTAAAATACGTAAATTTTCACCAGGTGTGATGCACGTGCAAAGTTTGGTGAGTTTTTGAATATGATAAAGCCCCCAAAGAAGCAATCCTTTTGCCTGAATAATAATAATAAACGAAGCAATTACAATAGGGCTTCAGCACTGTCAGTGCTTCGGGCCCTAATTTCTATTATTACAGCGGTCCACCTGCAGTACCTTCGCAGCCCACCAGGGGGCCACAGCCCTCACTTTGGGAACCACTGGTCTACAGCAAACAGGCAGCATAGCACAGTCCTGTTCTGTGGTCTGATGTCACTGTCAGTGTTTTTTTCAGCCACAACTGAGATAACAGCTTTATCTTCACAAAGTAACTACCAGCTGCTGCTTTACCTGTAATCCAGCTGTCCAAGGTGTGTCTTCATTTGGTTCCAACATTGCATATTTCTCCATTAAGATGTTCTTGCTGAGTTTCCCTCAGACCACCTTTATGAGTTTTGTTTTTGGAATGACAACATCCTGTCTGCTTACTCTTACATTCTGGCCCTCTGAGATCTCCTCCTACCTTTTCAGTGCTGAATATTCTGCTTTTGTCTTTTTATGGTCAGCACCACTAGCGTAACAAATCAGAGCCGGGCCCTTTATACCCAAATAATAAAGCTCATCATAACATCATTTTACAACATACACATGCCCGCAACAGCGGGGCTTACAAGCTTCAGCAGCACAGAAAACAACTATGTCATTTTGAAGTCCATCAAACGGGCATAAAATATAACACATCAAGAGAACAACAAAAACATTAGGCTACATGGTAACTAATGATAAAACAACACGAATTCAAAGCAGTTCAGCACCACGGATAGCGATCTGATCATTTTGACACCCACTTTATCTATTTCAGCTCAGAGCCTGTATCAGTAGTAGTAGGACGTCATCTGACACAGCAGGATTCTGCAGGTTATGACTTAATATCTGCACGCACAGCATCATCTCATAATCCTGTTAATAACAACTGCAGGAACTGAGTCTGAATGAGTTCAGGGTTATATTTCAGTCCATCTTTTGCTCTCTCAGATGCAAACACAGATCCATAGTATGGGTTATGGAACTGGACAAGAGTGAATGGTACAGTTCTGCAGCATTTTTCTAAAATGTGAAATGTGTCTTAACGAGTTGTCTTAAATAGGTAAGTGTTAGATTGCTTTCCAAATATCTCTTTAGTTTTACTTCAGGTGGATGCCTGCCTCTATAATTTCACCTTCATCATAGCCTTTCTGTAACCAACGTTCAATTTGTCTTTCCAGGTTTTTTTAGTTTATCCTTTTGTCCTACTTCTCCAATTTATCCAATTTTCTGAAATCTTTTCTGTACCTGGGGATGCCTCTCTCTGAGGACGTTACTTGATGCTGTTCAGTCTGCATGGTGATGAAGTTGGTTTGCATGCAGTACTGTTTTCCGCCAACAGGGGGAACTCTGTGACTGTCTGTCCTGATTTACCATGACCAATGTCATTATGCGTCTCTTTTTTTAAAATTATCAATTAAGTCATAGGTAATCTTAAATATGATCAATCTATCTTTATTAGTTGGCTATGTATCACAGGCTTTTAAGGTGGCAGTAATTAAACCATTACTTAAAAAGCAATCACTTGACCCAGCTGTCTTAGCTAATTATAGGCCAATCTCCGACCTTCCCTTTCTCTCAAAAATTCTTGAAAGAGTCGTTATAAAACAGCTCATTTTAAATCCTTCTCCTCACATACAAGGTATTGAGTAATCAGGCCCCATCTTATCTTAAAGACCTCATAGTACCGTATCACCCCAATGGAGCACTTCGCTCTCAGACTGCTGGCTTACCTGTGGTTCCTAGGATACTTAAGAGTAGAATGGGAGGCAGAGCCTTCAGCTTTCAGGCCCCTCTTCTGTGGAACCAACTCCCAGTTTGGATTTGGGAGACAGACACCCTCTCTATTTTTAAGATTAGGTTTAAAACTTTCCTTTATGATCAAGCTTATATTTAGGGCTGGATCAGGTGACCCTGAACCATCCCTTAGTTATGCTTCAATAGGCCGAGGCTGCTGGGTATGTTTCTCTTCATTCATCACTTTTTGCTCTATTTACCACTCTGCATTTAATCATTAGTTATTGTTAATCTCTGACTCTATTCCAGTGCACGTGTTTTGTCCTGTCTCTCTCCGCTCAGCCCCAACTGGTCACAGCAGATTTCTGCCGGAGGCTTCTTCCTGTTAAAAGGGAGTTTTTCTTTCCCATTGTTACCAAGTGCTTACTCATAGGGGGTTGTTTTGATTGTTGGGTTGTCATGATCCTGGGTCTGTTGACCCGGCGTTTTCGTTTTGAGCCTTGGCTCCTATTTCTGGTAAGTTGTTGTTTATTGTGGTTTTGCAAATTTGGGTTTTGTTTTCCTTTAAGAGATTATTTTTCTCATTCTCTCATTCTGTGCACCCACCCTCCCCAGTTGTTCCCACTTGTCTCTTTACCCATGTGTATTTATTGTCTGCATTTTGCCTTTGTCCCTTGTTGCGTCATTGTTTGTCTCATCCTGCTGCTCATGCTCAAGTGTGTTTGGCGTGTTGGCTCCAGTCCAGCTTTGTTAATATATCCCACTCAAGCTAATAAAGCTGAAGACCAAGTTTACTTGCTGCCTCTGGAGTGCTGCTTTGGGGTCCCCTGCTTCCCTGCCACAGCGGTTACATGGCATAGGTTTTCTCTGTAATTATTTTAGGGTCTTTACCTTACAATATAAAGCGCCTTGAGGGAACTGTTTTGTTGTGGTTTGGCGCTATATAAATAAAACTGAATTGTTCTACCCTCCTTCACAAAAAATGTTCCCAGCTGAAAAGTTGCTTGAACCGGGCAGAAATGCCAGAAATTATGTTGCACTCTCAAAAAAAACTATCAAATTATTTTTAAATGAACATTTAGTAAATAAAAAAAAAAGTATTTTTAAAAAAGTTTCTGTCCTTTTTCTGCTCATGCAGCTTCTGTAAGTCTCTCTTAAAGTGATCACGCCCTCTTTAAAAAAAATAGTGCATCTGTATGAAAACCCTTTGAGCATATTATAAATAGGCACAGACATAAAATGAACACAAAAAGAACACAAATTCAGTCTGCTGCACCTGTATCCTTACCTACAGTCTGAATAATCCCGCCTCGCTTCTTTCTTGTTCTCCATCTCAACCGTCACAGTCTCTGAACTGATCACTCTGCCTGTTCCTGCCGTTACTGTGATCTCACTTCCTGGCTGTTAACCTAATATAGGTGCCGTGCATCACATTTTATCTCTCTGCAATCAAGAATATTATTTTTAACAGCTCAAGAGAAATTATATTAAGAGGTAGCAGGTGCACACTGTGTCCATTCACGCAGTGTGTTTGTGACGCTGACGTGATTCACACCATGAAAAGAAGAACATGACTGAGGAAGTTTGTGTGAAGATTGTTGCTTACGATAAATGTTCCGGTAAAGCGCATTAGAAACAGATATGATGACAGAACTGTCTTCTTACTAAGAGCACAAGAGGATGTTTTGATGAGAATGTGGCCTTTTTTCTTCTTCTTCTTTTGGTTTTTTTGGTCAAGTGAATGCAGTTATAAAATGTCAGCCTCAGATCCCAGTCTGACTGAGCTTCTGTAAAATGCAATAATAAAGCTCAGTCCAAAGGCACCAGCCCAGAGCCCACAGTGGTTACAGCACAAATGGTCATTGTGGTCCCATAAACCCCAGGAAGTGCCTCAGACGGTCATACCCATGTCTCTATATGTCAGAGCTATTAAAAGTATAAAATGAAAAATAAAGACATTACACATATGGATTGCAAAACATAGAAAATTCTTCATTTTATTGTTATTTAGCTGCTATATTAAATACAATGACAAAATTGAGGAATGAATGTCTGAACTGAGTGTGGAGAGAACACAAATGCATGATACAAAGAAAGATGAAGTAAAACAAAGAGCATCTAGTTTTATATATGTACATATATGAAATTTGATTAAATCTCTTGGACCCATTAAGCTTAACAACCACACCTCAGAACCACATTAACACAACCCTGCGAGGCAATCTAACCGAGAACTTAAATTATTTAAGTTTATTAGCATGTTGCTATCAGTCTGCTCCATCTGAAGCCAAAACAAAAACTGTCGGTCCAATAAATTCGAGCCCTTTTTGTCCTTTTGCTTGAACTATGTGTCCGGAAAACTAACAGCAGAGTAGAGGTTGTTGGGATCAGTGGTGGCTGCAGCAGAAGTGGAAGGAGCCTTTACAGTGCTGTAAGTCACTGTATCGCCTTCATCATCAGCCCGAACCTGCAAAACAAAAGGAAGCTCAATGACACATGAATTCATCCATACCAAAATATAACGGGTTCCCATGCTCAAGCTGTTCATCAAGTTTCACTTTTCTTTGCTGACAAACAAACACACAAACCAAGAGGTCTGCCAACATTGCTGTTATTCCGATCATCCAAACTGATGCACATAAACATTCCCAGAACAATCATTTGTAGGCTTATTTCACCTTTAAAGAAGGAAAAAAGGAGAGGGCTGTTTGGTTAACTTTAGACCAAACGTATCTGGTTAGCATTAGGCACAACAACAGTTTAGTTATTAGGAAAAAAGATAAAATGTAACGTTATACAATGTTGAACACACGTTAGAAAGCTACAGTTTCCACTAAGATGTTTATTTCAGATTACTATTTTTCCACTGGTTACTGACAGGGGCGCAGAGATATACTTTCTGAGGTGTTTCTGAGGCGCCCAAAAAACAAAACAAAACAAAACAAAAAACACACGTGTGGGGGGGAGGTGAAGGAGCACAGGGGCGCCTAATCAGCGCTGGGCCTCTGTTATTGATCATATCACATCACTTTGGCGCCCCCCTCTTGTGCGACGCCCCTATGCATTGCATATAGTGCATACCCAGTTGTTGCGCCACTGGTTACTGATGTCACCAAATAAATAAATAAATAATAAAGACATCTTACCTGGATTTTACTGTTTTTGTTCTTGGTGTAGCTGATGGTGGCGTAGGAAACTTCAGGATCCAACTACACAGTGAAGACAAGAACATAATGACTCCTCAATAACATGTAACACTGTCATGTAACAATAATAACTTTTCACGCATTTCACATCTGAAATTCTTTAACTAGTATCAGAGTCACACTATGTCTCATAAATGAACAAGCACTTTTTTCTACATCTAAGTGCTTTCTGTCTACCATTCACACACAGTCACACTTTGATGAATACATCAGAAGCAACTCAGGGTTCGATATCTTGTAGTTAGTAATTAGTAGATGACCTGCTACATCCAGCCCACGTTTTACAACTCATGGTTTGTTCAGTTTCACCATCTAACTTCCTTCCTTTTGTACATTTTTTGTGAGTAACATGCATTTAGATTTAGAGAACACAGAAAAGAGGAAGTGCTTTTAGCTCATTTTTAGCTCATCTCTGTGTAGAGTGTGTGTTCTCACCAAGTCCTGACTGGCTTGAGGAGCAGACTGAGTCTCTGCGGGGTTTAAACTCTGAAAAACAGACAAAGTTCAGTTACATCTGGTGGAAAACTGTCTCCAATATGAGCTGATTTATTGTTTTTGAATACTATGTTTAATGTCAGTACAGACATTACACAAATATTTAATTATTTTTATTAAAACTCACAGTATTTTCATCCCTCTGTGTTTTGTTTCCTGAAAAGACAAAAACAGTCAACTGCAACATTCACTGTTAAACTCTATGAGTGTCTTGATTTTATCTGTAAATGATCTCACCTTTAGTTTTCTTAAACATGATGACAATAACAACTGTTATTAACAGTATGGCTAAAACAACAGCTCCAGTGATGCACCACAAAATAACTGAAAAAAAAGGGGAAAACCATTTTTTGATTAACATTTTTCCAAATGTTTGAAACACTTTTCATGTAACTTAAAATGTGTTCATATGACACAAAATACGGTTAATATGGCAAACACTTTATGCACAATAACTTCATATGATGTTCTAGTGCAGGAAAGCTATAAACACACATGAGAACCGACTCAGTGTACTTCTAAAGAAAAAGAAAATCCCGTGAACAGGAAGAAGGTTGGAGTTCAGAAGATTTTACTGACTCAAACTGACTGAAAGTATAGATAGGTTAATTACACATACATGTATTTTCCTACCAGGAAAACACCTACATATTAAAACATCCCATGTCATATTTGCTATAAATGGCTTATTTGTCAATGAATAGAAAAAATAAAATAAAATAAAATAAAATAAAATAAAATAAAATAAAATAAATAAAAGCCTCCTTAAGACTTCAAATAAACATATTTTTGATCAATTTAATCAATTTAATCATCATCATCTCAAATGTTTGTGAAGGATTGCTGATTGTTGCATTATCAATAGAAATACATCACAGATACATAACTACAAGATAGATTATTAGGTAACTGTGTACCTTGCCAGTCCTGCCTGTCTGAAGGATCGTTGGTTGTCGTTGGGGTTGGAACTGATTTTGTGCTGCTTTCAGTTTTTACGGTTGTTGTCTTTGTTTTTGTGTTGCCTGAATAAATTAAATAAAACAAGCAAAAATGTTTTCATGTTTTTCATCTGTTGTAAATAAAAAAATATATATATTCTGCATCAAAGCTTGAAATGCATCAACTAAATGTTTCAGGTGATTTTAGTAATCTGGAACAGTTGATGATGATCTCACCTGTTTCCTCACCTGAGGGCTGAGGGTTGAAGGTAAACAGCTGCACTCTTCCTGTCTTGGTATCAGTCACTTCACACTTCCAAATGTTTTTATTTGATGGGTATAAATAGTGAGAATCCAGGAAGGTCACAGTGGTGGAGCAGCCAGTCTGTGAAGTCTTTATTTGTTCGTTATTTTTGTCCACATGTCGACCTTTAATCAGCCACTTCACTGTTTGATGACACTTTTCAAACGTCACCACAGAGCAGTTTAAATTCACCTTATCAGTGTCTTTGTGTTCAGTCACTGGTGAACATAATGTGAGACAAAGACAGCACAAATTAGTCAATTATTGTAAAAAGAGTTTAAGCTGAAAACATTTTGATGTAAATACTCACAGGTAATAACAGAGAGATGAACCAGAGACTGATGAACCAGAGTGTGTGGAGTTTGTCCTACTTTGTATTGTTCACAGTAATAAAGCCCAACATCCTCAACTGTGAGCTTCTTTATAACCAGAGAACAGTTTGCTGTAACATTCAGTCTGTCTGATTTAGTTTTGGCTTTTTCACCAATCTGTCCAAGTTTGATCAGCTCTACTGTTGTTTTGTTTGTTGGAGTAAAGTTCCACGTAGTAGCATCACAGTTATTCTGGTCATCTGTCACATTTAGACAAGGCAGAGTGACGTCATCTCCAACTTTGATAAAAGTGGACGTTACAGGCACAGATACTGTTGAAGATTGAAGAGAAATATAAAAATTAAATTAGAATACAGCTCTTTTTATCATTTTAGACACAAGTTTATAAACATGTCCCATGCTGCCCTAAAACCACAGAGCATGCTCAGCTGTCTTATTTACTGTAAAGGTTACTGATTGTAATAATATTGATAACATTTAGTTTTCCTGCTATTAAAATGTTTCCTGTATCCTTACCTGCAATCTGAATCATCAGCATCAGACATAAAATCATTTGAATCCATCTGAATTCATCCATCGTGCTTCTCTGTCTCACTTCTTTCTGGTTCTCGATCTCAACTGTCACAGTCTGTGAACTGTTGACTCTTTAAGATGATCGTACTTCCTGTCATCGGTGACACTTCCTCACCACAACTTTAGCAATTTTTAGTTCTCTTTTTTCTTGATGTTTTTGCAATACATAGATGCAGTATCTCACAATTTCTTTTTATAAAGGAAAATTATTGTAAAGATAAATTATATTAAGTCTCGGCTGGTGTATACTCTGAGATTTCCACAGTGTATTTGTGACAATGACGGGATTGAGACCATAAAAAACGATGACTGATGAAGTAGAATGAGTGATAGGTGCTTGGTGAATTACCTGAAAACAGCAGTTACCAGTTTTTATGGGGTTTGCGTCTTAAAATGTAAATGTCCTGCAATAAACTATAATTTCATTTTCATAGAAGGGATTAAGAGTTCGTTTTTTAGATATTTGTATGCGTTTTTATTATAGTAAAATTGCTTTCTGTAAGTATTGAGGGTGTTACAGCTGTATGAGGCACTTTACGGTATCCGCCATTTTGCTTTCAGGCATGAAGCCAGTAGGAGCAGAAAATTTAAAGCAGCAGCAGCCTCTTGACAGCAGCCATCTTCGGCCATCACAACCAGCTGCGTTTTATTAGATAAGTGTAAGTTTCTGTTGTGGTTTAAGTGCACTTTTTGCGTCTTTTTGTTTAGAAACGGGTGCCAGTAGCAGAGTGCGTCTTGTCGTAAATTCCTTACGGACCAATAAGCAGGCAGTCTCAGAATGCTAGTGTTTTATGGGCTGTAAGACAACTAAAGGACACATCGTTTTATTTAATTTTGGACACATTATCCCTACTGTACGTCCGATAACTAAACTTAACTAAAACTGTGTCCTTTTGTCGAGAAGTACATAAATATTTTAGCGCTTTAGCGCTTCACTCTTATTCATTGAGAACTATTTCACGATCGCCCCCTGCTTTCTCGGCGGCTGAATTGCACCCATTCCTTACGGGATTAATGGGATGTGGCGCGGCGTCTCTCCCACATCGGCTGTGGTAAAACCTTGAGAGCAACATCTTCCTTCATTTCCTGAAAGGAGGAGCCACACACGAAGCAGAAACCCACCGGCGACAGAGGGCTGCTAGCGGGCTAAAGGCACCGTGTTTCCGACCCGTTAACTGGGAGTTAAGAGCCTAACTCGGATGCCTCTATGATCCAGCTAATCGTACAGCGAGATAAACAGAGCTCAGTTTGCACAAGGTAAGGCGTCTGGGGTCACTAAATTAGCTAGCATGAGGTTAGCTAACCGCGGGTAGCTGTCACGGTCACGTACGCCAAACCCCATTCAAAAAATCTGTCAATTTAAGCTTCGCCTTAGCCAGATCATCTCACCTCGAAGCTGAGGTATAAAGCGTTAATTTAGCCCTTTTCTTTAGCCATGAGGGTATACATTCCGATGCCGACTGATTGAGAATTTGCTCTTCAGTAGAAATAAATGCAGTTTTATGTTAAATGATTGTTTAATCAACGCCAAATTTATGTTTTTGCTCGGATCGATGTCTTAAAAGTCTAGTGCAGATTTTCCTATTCTTCAATTTAAGCGTAATATCTTAAATTTCCAATATTATAAATAGAGTCTGGCCCATTTTGTCTCCAATCCACAGTGGCTTTTTCCAGGTCGATTGATGCTTAATGAAATACATATTCTTAGTGTATTTATTAATTCAGTTTTGCCTTAAATAAAATCAATTAGTGGTAAAATGTGTAAGGTGAGCTGTCATCGCCACGGTGAGGATGGCAGTTTTTTTTCCTTATAGTTTATTAACAAAATGAATGGCAGAATAAGGTGAAATAAAACAAACTAACACGTATTTATGAATGGCGGGGTGTAAAATAGAAAGTAGTTCTCCGTGTGCTGGGAGATTAGCAGACGGATTAGAGCTGCACAAGGACAAACAGACGACAATCACGCGCCTCTCCTTCCTTCATTACACCCTCATCTTCATCCCAAAACACCAGCAGCCCGCTTCTTCCCAGAGGAATGTCTGCTGTGGGCTCACGGTGGAGGTGTGGTACTATTCAGGTTATCTCACCTCTAAAAATACAGCACAGAGAGATCAGAATCTGGCAAAATCAAGTCCTTGGTTTGGGTTCAGTTTGTTTCGATTCAGGCCTGATCTAAGGACCCAATTACAGGGAAAATCGTTCTCCTGCACTTAACCTCTCAGGTCCTTCTTCCATGCCTACCTGTCAATTTGATAATTTCAGGTTTGACCTTCTCAAATGTGAGGATTTTCTCCAACATTGTAAACTAGATATTTCTGGAGTTTTTCCACTGTTGGTCAGAATAAGTCAATTAAAGATGCAGGTTAAATCCCTGCTCATGTATCTCTGTACATGAAGAATATCTGATAAATATCACCTACCAGTATTTTTAGCTGAATTCCAAGCAGCATGTTATCAGATCAACCACATATTTGCATCTGTAAATAATGGAAAACATACAGATTATCCCTGAGTTTAACCTCCCAGGAATCCCTTTCCCCCGGGGTCTCCCTGTCGGGCAATAATTTTAGGTTTCAGCTTCTCATATATGAGGATTTTCTTTTTATTTATTTTTAATCTCCATCATTGTAAACTAGATATTTTTGGATTTTTTTTTTTTTTGGCTGTCTGTATGACCAAACAAGTCATTTAAGGACCTGGATTAGATCTCTGATTATTTAAGCTCTTATGGACAGATAGACTGCTCTGCATTCAGCATCACAGGAAGGTCCTCTCTTCCTCTCTTCCATAGTCTCCCTCTGAGGGAATAATCAGGTTATAATTTCAGGTTCCAGCTCCTCAGATGTCAGGATTTTCTGGGTTTCTCCATTGTTGCAAACTGGACATTAGACCTGGATTAGATCTTCTTACTTATTCTCTTTGGACTAGGAGGGTTTGAGTTTGTCTTGATGAGAACTGCAAGCTCTGATAAGATAAATCAGAAGCAAAATGCCTACCAGTATTTTTTTATTTATATTTGTCATTTTTAGCAGCATTAACAAGCAATAAATTTATAAATTAACAGCTCACTCACTGAGATCATTGTTAATGTAAACAGCATACCATACATTGATGTTGAATGCTTTGACAGGCACTGTAAAGCTCCTGGTGGTGATGGCTGTTAGCTGCTTCTGTGAGCTGCACATCTGTTCTTTTTCCCACTGCAGAAGCTTGAGTGCATTGGGCCATTCATAAAGACAGCTTTACAGTTGTAGCAATAGCTAATGTTCAAGGCTGGATTGGCAACCAGGCAAATGCCCCGAGGTCTTAATTTGATTTATTTGATCCACTTTAATGGATACCTTATGACCCTAATCTGAAAGAGGAAGTCTCAGTCTGAATCCTAGTTTTTATTTATATTCAGCTCAGTTGCTCTAATCGATTTTGTTTTCTGAAGGTGACACAGTAAACACACAGAAAACCTGGGGAAATGTTTAATATCCACGACAAACAAACAACAATTAATTTAACAATCAATAGCCTGGCAGATGTTTTCTTCCATAATCAGTTAAAGGTTCAGTATCGTAAGGCCCTTCTCCTCTTCTCCCTGTCCTGCTGTCACAAACCAAAGATGCTGAATTCACTATCAGGAAAAAAGTCACCGTCTACATTTTGAGGAGCTTTTAATTGTGTTAATTGTTTTGTTTTTTCAAGTTAGTAATCCTTTTCTGATGATGTAGTGGCTTCAGTGAGTAGTTTCAGGTCATATTAAAATAAAATTATGCTAATTCTGTAAATTATGGCCATCAGAAAGAAGCATATTTAAAGTACTTCATTTTCAGACCCGAAAGCTAAGAGCAGCTTTTATGCTGTCTATGTTCATGGAGCTGACATGTATATTATAGGTCAGTATAGACCCAGAAACACATTTTTGGACCCCGTGGTAGGTCAACCCAACATGTCGGCATTGCTCTGTCAGTCCTTTTGCTGAAAGCTGGATGTCCGAACAGTCCTGATGTGAGACTCAATTCAGGGTTAAATAAAATAAAAGGGTTTTGTTAATGTACTGCAGTTTGGCTCATAAGAATTGGGGGGAAAAATTTAAACAAACATTTTTAATAACAATTTATGGATAATGTTTTCCTGAGGATCCATCCATCCATCCTCTTGACCACTTATCCAGTTCAGGGTCATGGCAGGCTGTAACATGGTGAGAAGTTATGTACACAATGGACTAGTTAGCAGTCCATCATAGATAAGATACATTTACAGTGATTATTTTTTACAAAATATGATGTTCTGGCATGACTACATGGAGTCCACCTTTTATTATCAAACATGATAATCACAGAAGGGTGGCTGGCCTCGCTCTTAGAGAGAGGGTGAGGAGGGTTCAGAGCAGAGCCACTACTCCTCCACATCAAAAGGAGCCAGTTGAGGTGGTTTGTGTATCTGACTAGGATGCCTCCTGGGTGAAAGTGTTCCGTTCTGCAGAAGACTTCGTTACCTTGTTTATTGCACACGTGTCGTTGGCGAGTGTATTGGTGATTTCAGTGTGACACATACAACACTTTGTGTGTATTAGTTAACCTCATTTGCCATAAATCCAAAGTATTTCAAAGCAGCGGATGATGATCCGTCTTTGTCTCATCCAGACCGGTCCAGGAAACTTCCAGGTGTGGGGTGCAGGGAACAGCTGTACCTATGCAGGCAGATGGTGAGGCACTGATTTAGGGAGCACTTGATTTGCTTTTGGTTTGAGTTCTAGTAGCGGAGCATTTTCATCGTGTTCATTTGAAGCCAAAATCGTGATCGAGATCAATCAAGATTAATATTCGATTAATTATGCACCCCTAATGTTTAATTAGAGGTTTTACACACTTTGCAGTCGGATCACAGCAGCCACTGCATCAATAAGTTCTTAGACCACACCTGTCTTTAAACGTTCTTTGTGTGTCACCCTTTTAATATGTTTGTAACTTGCCGTATGAAGTCACCACAATGGTGTTGTGTGTCAGGTGGTCAGCTATTTGGTTGAAAGATTTTGACTTGGCCCAGAAAACGGGGCAGGAATATCAGACATAACATTTGGAGCCTCCATGTCTTTTACAATGACCTTAAATACACTCGGGGACGCCGGCTCTTTTGAATTTGGCTGATTTTTCAGCCAATTCAAGGTGAAAGGGTCTGAATACCCTTTTCCTCCAGCTTCAGTACATGCTTTAGCAAAGAGCATTTAGCATGCTTTTTGGGCTTCTGACCCACAACAGCAGGGTCAGATGCAGTAGCCCCCAGTGGTACACACACTGCATATAAAAGTATGCACTTTTTAAGAGCAGCTGCAGTCCTGCATACCAGGAGTGTAACTGTTTATATTCAGTATTGTGTAATACTGAACACACTGTTCCGCTGAATTTCCATCAGAGAGTGAGTGTCAAAGATCTGTTAAACTGTGTGGCAGGGCAGCTGCTTTTACACAGGTATCATGTCGCACACCTTTAAAAGCCACAGTTATTTTCAACAACAAAGACATATATTTTGAGACCAGCAGTGTTGCGGGCTATCTTAAGAGTGTCTGTCCTCGCTGATCGAGGACTTTTGAGGGAGTTTTTGCCTGCGATCCTCACATGATTCTCTTCATTTGTGGTTTTTGACAAGAACCCCTTTCTTAAGCAATAGAAAAGCTTCGTTCAGCTGGTACAAAGGCCTTTATGTTCTTTACTGATAATAACTTTGGAAAAATAATGATTTAACTACTCCCAAAATATGGATCTGAGTCTTTTCTATGCTCACAAATATCACTTTATGCCGGCAGAAATTTGCTTGTAAATCTTGTTAGTTTTTAGTCATATCAGTGGAGAGAAATATTTTTAAATATTGATATTTCATAGTCTGCCTCTGTCTCTCCTCAGAGCTGTTGTTTTAGATGCCGGTGCAACTGTCAGTGTGACTATAAATAAAGATATTGTGAAATCTCTTTCAGCCATTCTAGGTCAGCTTGGATTTTTAAAGTGGAAGCAGACTTTTTCTAAAAACTGGTTTTACTTTGAGAGACAAACAAATATCACCATCAAAGGGCAGGAAAGGATTAAAGGCACTTTAAAATGAGAGACAGATTTTGTGTGTCATAAATCGAGCCTTTGTTTTGTCGTGGCAGAACAGAACTGCATAGTGAAAATGAGGCTTATTGTGATTAAATCATTCGATCAACATTTCTTTCATTATAAGTTCAAAATAAAACAGTAAAGAAATTCTGTTCCTCTTTTAGGACTTTTACCGTTTGGTTATTTGTGATTCAGCAGGTGCAGTAAACATTTTAATGCAGAGGTGTAAAGCTCAATTTAGCAGGTGAGCAACATGCAGCCCAGTTTGATCTTTAGAGTCAGAGCAAAACCCCCCCTTTCTTTTTAATGTAAAATATTATCAAAGTGATCACATTTAATAAACCTAAAGCAGCCTGAAAAATAATTTCTGTGCTTTTCACACTACAAGAAAAGCTGCTGCAGCACAGCTCCTTTGCTTGCAGTCTAAAAATGAATGTAAAATTACAGGAAAAAGAACTGGAAGCTGATTATTCACACTGTGATCCCATAACAAGCAGGATATTAAACAACAGGATATTCACAGAAAATGTCCTGCTTTATTTAAACCACTGTAGAAAATGGAAATTCTGATATTTGATGGCTAATCTACAGTGAAGAAAACCCTTTTTCTGTTGTTTAGTTGTTAATCTGTGACTGACTCTGTGTACGATGCCAGGCTGTGGTTGATGCATTTGCCAGTAAAAAGGCTGTAAAATCGACGGTGATGCAGGATGGCTCTCGTGTTGTGATCCATTCGTAAGGATTAAAGATAGTGAAACGTCTAAAATCGATTCCCTTCTTCACTGCAGTTTTCACTTTTTCTAAAGCATCCGATGGGCTGGTTCGGACCGTTTGGCGGTCCGGTTCTGTCCCCCAGGCTGCACGTTTGACATGCATGTTTTAATCAAATAAGTATATGATCTGTAAACACAAGTTGTAGTCCATTGTTTTTTTTTTCTTCTATATAAAAAGAACAGGCAGCATGGTGGTGTGGTGATTAGCACTGCTGCCTCACAGCTAGAAGGTCTGGGTTCAAATCCACCTTGGCGCAGGCCTTTCTGCGTGGAGTTCGCATGCTCTCCCCGTGTTTGCATGGGTTTTCTCTGGGTTCTCCGGTTTCCTCCCACAGTCCAAAGACATGCAGTTACTGGGGGTTAGGTTAACTGGTGATTCTAAATTGCCCATAGGTGTGAGGGTGAATGGTTGTCTGTCTCTCTGTGTTCACCCTGCGACAGGCTGGCGACCTGTACTGGGTGAACCCTGCCTCTTGCCCTATGACAGCTGGGATAGGCTCCAGACCCTGGGGGGGGGCGG
>JAVDPK010002505.1:202635-219913 GCA_034780415.1 Cichlasoma orientale | reverse complement strand
CCGATAAATAAAAATTGTCTACCTCATTTTACGTTATCGTACGATTAATTGATTTATTGTTTATCGCGACAGGCCTAGTCTAAATAAACTAATGATAATCAGCACTGGCCTAACTGTTGTCTCAATCTGGGTTTCTAGATTCTTGAAACGTGGCTACAGGCTGAGCTGTTTGTGCCATCATCTTCTAATGAGTTTGACCTTTTTAATGACAGAGGTGAGCCATGGCTGAACCAAACTCCTCCCGTCCCCAAAGGAAGATGTCCACCTCTGGGGAGAGTGTGTACAAGGTGCTAGGCCTGGAGAAAGGCGCATCAGCAGAGGAAATCAAGAAGGCATACAGGTAAGCTCAACTTTATTACTTCACTTTATTAAAGTGGGCTTAATCTGCTAATTATCAGATCCATATTTTTAATCTAGGACTCTGATAGAGTAGCTTGCATGAGTCACAGTTCAAAATATAGTTATTTATCTTATACCGGGCCTTTAAGCCTGCTTTCTTCTGATTGGCTGCAAACAAACACAGAAGGTTTGAAAGGCAGGTAGATGGGCTTCTGTGCTTGAGATATTATACTCAGATCATGCTTGCTGTTGTTGACCTTGTGAGTGGTGGCCATCACTATGCTTTGGTCTCATTTTGTCGTGTTGCACACCTCGTTTTGCGTTGCTTGGTGCTGCCAAGTTGGAGGCACAAGTGTACAAACTATATATCAGTGTACAAATGGTATATCATTTGTATGATATACTATTACAGGAGCTTGAAGGGCTCAAAAGGAGATGCTGTAAGAGCTGGAAAAGATGAGATGCTCTAGAAAAAAGATCCTTCTGCTTATGTCCCAGTGCTAAACCAGTGTTTTTGGTTTTTTTCCCCCTCGAGTTGCCACACCTCACTTATTGCTTAGCTTGCAGCAAGTCCAGCACGCCTCAAGCACCAACTGGTACTGCAGTAACCAATGTGTAAAAACAAGGCTTTAGAATGTTTGCCCCTACACACATCATACAGATCCAAGAGTAGAAAAAAGTTTAACTCTGAGTGTTAGTCTGAAGCCTGAGCTTTTGGTTCACAGGGATTATTTGTAGAAATGCTAACCTTTGGTCATGTTTAATATGAACTACAAGAAAAGGCATAGCAGCTCCACTTTAATTTGTCTGTGTTTTCGTTTCATAGAATAGACTAACAAACGAGTCAGTTCACATTTGTGTCCCTGATGGTGTTTACTGTCGTATGCTGCCAGATGACTCAAGTGCAGAAACATTTCTCCACCAGTTCACTGATATTTCTGCCTATAAATGTGCAGACGAATGACATGAAAGCACATTCTAATAAGGATTATTACATTTTTCTTTTTTTGATTAATTAATAGTATTATCAGATTCTTGGAATTCAGAAAAAATTGGGAAAGTTTGAATTGAATAGATGCGTCAAAATCCCAGTTAAATAATATTCCTGCCTGCTCAGTTTAATCTAGTTTTAAACTAGATTATGTGTGCGTTAGGTTTGTGACATTATGTGGGGATACTTGTACCTTTTTAAATAATCTAAATGGCATTTAACGTGTAAGTCATCTTGGTGGTGTAGCACAGTTGATAACGTCGCCTCAGAACCCGCATATGAGCTGCTCACAAGCTGTTTAAAGGATTGTCTGGTTTGTTCATTCAGTCTATGAAAACCTTTCTCTGAGTCTTGAGACAGTAAAATTTAGGGAAAACAGGGCAAAGTTGTTTTTTGTCTACTGAAATGAGTGCATCGTGCTTCTGTACATCATGGATTCAAATTTACAAACTGCTTGAATTTTTATTTTTTTACACACTACAGTTTTCCGACCGCACGCTGACGTGTTGACATCGCACTCTATTTGCAGTTCATAACATAGCTTAACATTTACAGTCGTGTAAAACGCACACAAATCTTTTATGCCTTTTATATATTATTTATAAGGAACCAGCTACAATTTGGGCTACAACCAGCTGCTGTTCTGATGATTGTTTCCACAGTTAGTTGATCACTAGTTTGGGCTATTTGTATTTTTAGATAAATCTACAGTATATGAATAAAATTAAGCCAGCAGACTTGGATTTTGAAGTGATGGAAAATGATATGCTTACCCATCTAATTTATTTATTTATTTTACAACCATGACATTCTGGGTTTGAGTCTGTGAAGGAACCGCAGGACATGACATGTGATGCATTATTTTTTTTCACTCAAACTCGCAACAAATTTCCCTCTGGCACAGTTAAACAAAAGTATTGATCGTCTGCCAATTTTCCTTTCTCGCCTGTCAGAAAACTAGCACTGAAGTACCACCCGGACAAGAACCCGGACAATCCGGAGGCTGCGGAGAAGTTTAAGGAGATCAACAACGCTAACTCTATTTTAAACGACGAGAACAAGAGGAAGATTTACGACGAGTATGGCTCCATGGGTCTTTATGTGTCCGAGCAGTTTGGAGAGGAGAGCGTCAAATACTACTTTCTCATGTCCAAATGGTGGTTTAAGGTTGGTTTTTTTTTGCTTTTATGTGATCTCTTTTAAGCCTTTTTCACACATTTACACCACCCGACAGAGCTGCGTGTAAGAATGCAAAGATCTTTAACCTGCCAGCACCCTGGTACAAATGTGATGTCTGATCATGCCCGTGTGAGAATAAAGAAAAACTGCTTTTTTTCAGGCAGCATCCTTGTTTGAGAACACATCTGAAGTGAGCTATTTGCTTTTGTGAAACGTAGAGGCCTGATTCTCCCAGCATCGTCCCAACAACTCAGCCGTGTGTGAAAACGGCTCAGCTGCATGTACTAAATATATTTGACCATTTGAGAGCGAAACGGTTTCTGCCTTTATTTGGAAATGTGCAGTGTGCCTTAATGAATGAGTGAATGCGTACTTAAAGTAAAACGTTGATTGGAGCTAACATGTCAGCAGCAACACCTGCACATTGGAAATGCAGTTCAGGGTCAGTGTATTACAAGCCTGGTGGCGCGCCTGGTCTGAGCTGACACTGCTGATCGTAACAGAACATCTGTAACCGTTAAGCTAACAGGGATGGGCCTTTCAGGGCAAAGTACCGTTCAGGTATCACTGGGAACTACTCGACTGTTCTCCTTGACGCATAATGTTTTCGGTTATTTCTTGAAGGAGTTCCACACGTGACTTTTCAACAGGTGTAGTAATTTTGACATTGCTTGTTTGTCTTTCACAGCACCACGTGCTTTACCTGGCTGACTCCCGGTCGTTAGTCTCACATTTTCTTCTATGTTTGTTTAATCGTGGCTCGGGGTTATGGTAGGCTAGAGTATTCTTTGTAGCGTGAGTACAGCGTTAACCGTGGTCCGGTGCTCTCTCACAGGTGTCACCTATCACCCACTGTGGGTGCAGATAGGCACCTTGGCCAACACAGCTCTGCTCTTCCATCTGTGCTTCACAATCAGTGTTCCTGGGGATTGATAGCAGTACACTGAGTGCTGAACATAACAGCAATCAATGCTGGCTTTGTGACACTTATAATGTACAGTCCCTGCACTCTAAAGGGGGGATGTCCTGTTCCTCTAAAATCCAATTAGCTAAAGTAATAAAAGGTTTTGTGATCATCTTTCTTAGATACATTATAACTGATCACACATTCGTAGGTCCTAAATATGGCAGTACCACTGACTGTGCAAAATGACATCTGTAATCTGTTTATAAAGGATTGGATAAAATCCTCACTGTTTGCTGTCAATAATTTGTTGCGGATTAAGATTAAAGTTCTTTTCGATCCTCGGTCATATGGCTAAAAATCTGTTTGCATGGTAATCCCTGTAGGGTCTGGTGCTGTGCTGTACATTATTCACTTGCTGCTGCTGTTGCTGCTGCTGCTGTTTCTGCTGTGGGAAGTGTAAACCTCCTGACGATGATGAAAACTACCAGTACGTCGACCCTGAAGACCTGGAGGCCCAAATCAAAGCAGAGCAGGACGGAGGTAAGAAAAAACATAAAACATCTTTTTTTTGGTCAATATTGAGATTATTTAACACGGTTACTTATTAACTTTGGAAACGTCTGGCTTGTATTTAAATATAATTCAGCTGAAAACCAAATAAGTAGATTAAAAAATGGTGGATTTGGTTGAGATTGCAGGGTCACTGGATTAGGCGTTTGGGGGGGTGTTTGACTGTGAAGCCTTTCTCACAAGGGCAACTGCTCACAGCTACACCCCTGCAGGCCTCAGCCTCCGCTGTGTGAGGTCTGCGGGCGTAGATGGGGGCAGGAATTAGAAGACTCGCATGCCTCGGGAGACAGCCACAAAGGGAATGGGGAAAATGAGTGAGGGCTGATGGGTGACAACCAACTCATGCCCATCACCCGCTGCCAAAAGCAGACCAAGCAAGACAAATGAGAGTGCACTGCAGGCCTTTAAGTTCCTCTGGTGACATCATTTGTTGGCCACAGTCTCTCTTTCTGCTATGTTAGCTCACGCTGAACTAAATAATGTGAGATTGGGATTTTTAGGGAGCGCTGAAGACGCAATGCTGAAAGACAACCACTTATAACACAAGAGAAACTGAGAGCGTCAGATTGAAATGTATAAAATTAAGAGCTCGCACAGTCAAAATTATTTATTACCCAGCCCTGTGTTATGCTCCAGTATTTAAATTGTAAATACTTTTTTTCTTAATCAGATATGCACTAAATTGTCATTTTTGCTTGGTGATTGACTCTGAATTGGTGTCCAGAACAATATAGTTGTCCTTTGCTTCTCAGTGTCTCAGAATATGAGCCTGAGGCTGTGTACATGTGACATATAAAATGGATTGGGTACATGTACAAAATTATGCTACAAACATTAATTAATGGTTAAATTGTCATGTTTTTCATCTAAATTTATTTTTGGTGGACTAATCTGTTGATTAGTGTGTTGTCATTTCCCCCCCAGTTTAGTCATGACCACTCTTGAGACATTTGCTCTTCAGAAACTCGTGTTAATAAATGCAGTCAAACACAAACTGAAGGTTATCATCTGGGGCACCTACACAGTTACTGTATTGTAAAGTCCCACAGATGCAGAAATCAAGATTCGAGGCCTAAGGAAAGAAGGGGAAAAGGCACTGTGGCATTTTTAGTCACATTAAATGATAGGATGCTGATTTTTAAATTTCTTTTGAAAATAATACTGCAGACTCTGCAGACATTTCTGTTGGATGTGGCTAAAACGCACAAAGAAGCTACAGACTTCATTCTCGTGTCTGCCTCTGGTCCTCTTCCTTTAATCTACTTGTGAAACTGTTTCTCTGTCATGATGAAGTCTCTTTCTTCCTTCAGGCCTCCTGGAGTCTGCAGTTGAGTTATGGGGAATCTTTTGTTTGCACACAGTTTCCAGAAACTATGACGTATCTTTGCTCGACTGTGTTAAAGTCTCTGAGCACGTGTCAGAGCTTAAAAGCACAATGGATGCATAAACTGGAACATGCTCATGTGTTTTTGTCCCAGTACGTTAAGCAGAGCAGCTTCTCTAAGCCTTTACCTTGTAGAGCTGATGGTGATTTGTGTGTAATATTTTCCAAAGCCTACCATCCAGAGATAGACTTTCTTAACTTGACTTCCTTCAGAAGAAGAATATTTTTTGGAAATTGCTTTATTGATTGGTTATAGTCAGACAGGAGAGAAAGACAGGGAAGAAGGGGACTAAGCAGTCCAACAATTTTATTGTGAATGATCAGCAGCACAGGAAATGTTACAGCAGTATTTATATACTCTGAAGCTGAATCAGCAGAACTCTGGTGTGCATTAAATCAAAAGGTGCATTTTATTGCTTTTTTCTGTAAGAATATTGTGCTGGTTACTGATTGATTATTGATTTCTAGTGTTTAAACATTATCTGTAGAAAACCTGGTGTTAAAAAAATCTAACCAACTGTAAGGTGAGCTCTTGCATCATCAGTGGATTAAACATGCTCTTACGCTTCAGGATTCGTGTTTTCATGCTCCAATCCAACAGGTAACACAGTAATCATAGGCCAGCCTACATCTAATCTGGGTCCAGAAACCCCAGAAGGACAGAGCATGCCCATCCCCCTGCCTATGCCCATGCCTCCACCTGAGCCCCAGTCGCCAACTTCAGTCAACCCAGTAGTGGAAGATAGACCTGGGGAGAGCGTGCCAGATTTTAAATGACTTGTAAGAGCCACCTCGACTGCTTTTTATGTGTCACATTGTCATCCATCCACGTTGTCATGTATAAGAAGCCATCTTGGCCCAAACTCGCCCGTCTTCACGCTCGTTGTTGCATGTCCGCTGTCTGGCTGACTGCACTTGGCTTCTGCTTCTTCACTCATCCATAACAAACTGCTCCTGCTGTCCAGTTAGCATCGTCACACTCATTTACTGCAGCCATCACTGGGTTGTTCAAGTTGTCTCTCACCTGCATGTCTCTTATTAATGTGCATATGCTCCTCACCAGTGTCACATTAGGTGCTATCAGAACATGAGCATGGCTGTGTCGTATTGATGTCAAATTATACAATATTGTGGTGCACTCATTATTTCTGCTTGTTTCCAGATGATATATTAGGATGTTTTTAGTGTTTGTCCTGTGAAAAGGGAGCTCCAAATGAACTTATTCAGATAGGAGTGTTACAGCATTGCACGTCGTTATTTTCTCATGTATTAATGAGCTTCTTTTCCTTGGCTAATTTATAGCTTGCTGCTTAAAACTTGCTGTTTTATGGGTAGTTTAGATATTCTTGAATTGATTTCCAGCTCTGTCATAAGATAAAGTTTCCATACAACCTGCAGGTAACTGAGAAGTTGCCTTTTACCTAAACTAGAAATAAAAGGGCAAAAGAGGTTTTGCTTAATAATGTCATGCTCGTTCCTTCAGTATTTGGTATGTTGAAAATAAAGTGGTGTCTTTGTCTTGTCCCGCAGGAAAGTGATGGTGTGGAAGAGCCTCAGCTAGCAAAAGCAGGAAGGTAAGACACAAAGGACCGTTTTCATTTGGTGATTTGAAAAGTAAAATGCAGAATGCAAACACTTGGTTTAAAAATACTGAGAAGATGGTGTATATATATCACTTAATTAGTGTTGGATTTTCTAATTTATGGTTGCAAAGAAATTACCAAAATATCTTATGTTGTCATTTCTTTTTTAGGGTAATTTTTGCTTAGGTAGTCCCAATTTTTTTAAACATTTAACTTTTAATTCCTTATGTGGATCCCTATTAACCTCCACAAAGTTAAGGTTAAACTTCGTGGGTAAAATAAGAATAAAAAATAGTTTTGAATCAAAAACATCCTGAAATGAAGGGGAAAAAAATGTTCACATATACTTGCACCTCAGTGGCTTCACGCTTCACACTGAAAGGTGACAGTGATTTTCAGTATACAAACCAGTTTGTGGATGTGCTGCAACTAAGAGATGAAGGTTACAGGGAAATATATGATGGAAATATTTTTTGGGCTTTTTATCAGGACAAAATCACGGTCAGGAGGTAGTTTATAATGAGCCGTGTCACAGGGAGGAAATCCTAACATTACTCTTTTGATTAGAGGGCAAGCTTTCCCGAGACCCATCATTTATTACAAGAAACCAAAGACAAAATGTACATAAATATAATAAAAAAAAACATGGACAGTTGTCTTTGAAGAAATTTTCGATGTGTCTCAGTCAGATGGTGTCACACAAAGGCCTGCTTCAGGTTTAATAGAAGGTTTTAGGATGAAAGTTAGAACGTTACTCAGGGTTTCCCAGACTGTGCACTGCACACCGTAAACGATGTTAGAGAGTGGACACAGATGTTTAAACTGAAGTTTCAGGGGAACAAGAAATGAAAGAAAGCAGCTCAAAGATTTTTTGTTTACAGTTCTGATCAGTACATTAAAAGCAGTGTTTAGGGTTAAGCTTGATTTACAATACAGTGTTAAATCCATTGTGCAGGCTGTAGCTCTAGGTGAGTATTCTGCTAATGCAGATTGATGCTGCTTTACAGTATTATGGACTCATATATAAACTCTGTTGGATCTTAAGTTTTTTTCTCCTTCAGTAGAAGATTTATTGGCTCAGAGTTCAACATAAACAGCTCAGTTTCACTTGTGATAGCAGAGCAATGCAGACACACAAACACGTTCAAGTATTAATGCAAATGCTCACTACAGCAGGGGTACTGATACTATAAATGATACTTTAGGCATTTAAATTAAATGTTTAGAGTTGGGATAACTTTATTAGGTGTAAGGCAGCCCAGCAGTGCATTATATGCGTAAACAAAGGCTGGCTAGGTTGAGGCATTTTAGGTTTAGGCTGTCAGAAGATAAGTTTGTATGTGTGCCCCGCTCCCCTCCACTCAGAGTGCAGCAGTTACCGCTTGGGGTAAAAATATGAGGAATGTTCATTCTAATCAATCTCAGAGTTGGAATTGCGCTTACTCGGCTCTGCAGCAGCACATCTGCCAAGTTTGGATATGCAGTTGCCAAGACTGGCAAAGAAAAGACAGGGACTGCTTGAAATATTAGTAAAAGTGTAATTAACTTGATATAGCTGCTCTTAATCTCAGTTTGACTTCTACCCCCCCCCCCCTTCAGCCTTCTGCGCCCCTCTTACGACCCAGCCACATCTGACTGCTGCCAGCGACCCAGAGAGAAACCAGCCCGCAGTCACCAGCCAACCCAGGTTTCATTCCTGATCCACCCAGACCTACCTGAGCCACCCAACAATCCCTGCAAGGTGGGCGCTTAAACGCTCCTGGCTCCCTTCATGGAACTCAAAATATGGAGGAGCATTCACACAGATTAACCTACTCTCTGGTAATGCTACGAGCGTCATGGAGGATAATTTCAGGCCAGCTATTAAGGCCACAAGCCATCCTCCAACAAGTCTCCTCTTCTTCCAGCTTCACACATGCCCTGCCTGGGCTGGATGTGACCTTGATAGCAGTCCAGTTATCCAGGAATAGACTTAAACTCCTCACTAATCTCTTCTGGTCATCCCATTCCAACCAGTAAGGGTGTGACACTGGGCAGGAAGATTGCAAAAACAGGGAGCTACGAGGGCAACAAAAAAAAAAAGATTCTAGGAGAGGTGTCTTTCATTATTTACCTGTAATCCAAAAAGGACCGGCGCTTATTACCTTTTTTTTTGTGTCACAATCTTAACCGCCTCCCTCCATTTTTGGACTCCATTGGTCACCAGCAGGAGCACTTATTTTCCCTCTCTAACTTGCCTTGGAGCTGCCCTCAAAAGAAACCCATGCAGGTTGGTGGTAAATGCAGTGCCACGTTTGGTGTGTTCAGATCAGCAGAAAAACAGGAACTACACATTTCTTTTTCTCCTGTGAACACTTTCATTCACTTAAATAGTGTTGCATTGTCATCCTCTGGCGTCTCAGACCAATTCCATCGATTGTGGTTAAAAAAAATAATCTTCAGAGGAGGCAGGAAGTCCAACTGATGCTTCACCGTGTAAAAAGTTTTCAATCAGAACTTACATTTTTTTTTTTTGGTTTAATGATAAATGTCTGAGCCAAATCTTGGAGCTGAAGATCGAGGAGCTTCGATCAGGAGTAGATTTGAGGCTTCCATCCCCGGCGTGCATGCTTTTTGTACGGCTGCATGCCCCTTCTTGTACAGCACTGGAACTCACCTTAAAACCACAAAACACGGGACAACTGCTCAGCCAAACCGTACAGACATGCAGACTCAACCTGTAAACAGACACACACTCATAACAGCCCTTAAGTCGTCGTGTGCCGCCCCCATTCATAATCTGCCGACTGAAATGGACAATGACAGATGCCGTAGATGTTTTAACTAGAAAGGACTTCACGATTAATTGTTTTTTGTCAGATTTGCTCTTTATTTTTATTGCGCTGTTTCTTGTGTTACAGTCAGATTATTTGGTAGACCAAAGCTGACAGCTTCATGTAGCCCAGGCTGATAGTTTCTGGAAATGCCATTTGCTCTGTAAGCCACGGTTCAGATGTCAAAGCTGTGTATATTATGCATTTCGGTCTATGCACCGTCTCAGACGGGTCTGTTGCCATTTTTCTTTTATTGTACCTGTTACATTCAGAACTACAGAAACCCTGAAAGTTACTTGATAATTTATGAACTCAGGTCCAGATTCACTAAGACTGCATTGCAGGGGAAATCTCCTGATTTAATTGCACCACTGTTACTTATTGCATTTGGGGATAATTTGGATAAAATGTATTTGCAGCCCTTAAAAAGAGCATTGAGCAAACAATCAACCATCTTTATTGTAAATTTCAGGCACTCGCCCTTTAACTGCAGGACGGGGCCATTAATTCCCGCATCCTTCCTGATCTGATCTGACTTTCTGGGAAGGAAAGTCCTCTTTTACACACTAACCTGACCCTGACAGTGCTGCGCCTTCAAGAATAATTGACTGAATATACAAGCTCTGGATGCATTTCGCTGTCTATTTTGCAGCGTCACACATGAATGTTGTGTCTAAAATAATCCAATGCATGAGCACAGTTGATTAAATCTAATCTGAAGCATTCAGGTCTCCTCTTCTCCCCTCAGTGTGCACACTTGGCATCGCTCTCCCTTCATGCTTTAGTGAATCTGGATCAGTGTTGGTGTTTAGACACCTTGAATTGCACAATAAATACAAGCACTACAAAGATTTCAGTTTTATACACCTGCTCTCAAACGCACATTTTCCTCTGTTTTGTTTTTGGTTACATGGGTTTTTCCCCTTTTTGGATTTTGCTTACATTTTCATCCATCCATCCAGAAATCACAGGGGATCATTCAAAGTGTCTTCTGAAGGGTCAGCTTTAGAGCTGCTTATGTTTAATGTGAGAAAATGATAAGAAATGTCCAACGCTAGTTTCCATCATGTATTGTTCCATCCCTAATCTGGAGTCTAAGACAAAGAACAGCAGAAAATTAGCGTTTTTAGCTCAGCTGTTTCTAAGAGAAAGTCCGAATATTGTCACAGCTGTGGTGACGTCTGTGCCACGAAAACTTTAACACTGGCCGTAACTCGAGAGCGATGTGACTGAGCATGTTCAAATTCACACCGTAGAC
Organism: Cichlasoma orientale; assembly: GCA_034780415.1. NCBI lineage: Eukaryota > Metazoa > Chordata > Actinopteri > Cichliformes > Cichlidae > Cichlasoma > Cichlasoma orientale. The sequence continues at coordinate 208,889 of JAVDPK010002505.1, read as the reverse complement.
GCATCTAGCAAAAATCTTGGACAAGTTTGAATCTCGGTGACCGTGACCTGAAGGTAAAGGTCAGAGGTCAGATGTCGTGAACACAAGAACTCGAATAATCTCACCTAGGATGTTCAAATTCAAACATACTGCTCGGGCTGGACTCATCAAACTTCACACACTTGTTCACCGACTTTACTACATTAGCACTTCGACCGCCGTACGGTAACGGTAACGTTGCTGTACGTTAATGTACGTTAATGTTAGTCGGTGTAAAGTCAGTGGATCTGCTTACGACAAAGCTAACTGCTTTAAATGGCAAATTATTTAATAGCCTTCCACACGGGTGATTTGGTAGATTTAATGCCATTTACGGTTGAGACATGAGGATTATTACTGATATAATATGATTTTGGTGAGCATTTGAGCTGCCAGCATTTTGCCTGAAGTTTCCACTTTTCACTATTTTGACTTGTCTGAAGCTGATTTTTCTTCCTTGGCTCGAGAGCCGTGATAGAACAAGGGAGATGAAGCCCAATAATCAATTTATTTAAACACAAAGTTCAGAAATACAATAGGATGTCTCATCAATGGACTCAGAACTTACAGAGAGCATAAACAGACAAGCAAGTCATCATGTAGAGCATTATTCTGCTCCATCTCCATGGATGGATGGATGGATGGATGGATGGATGGATGGATGTTTTTGGGTATCGTCTGGAATGGCACGGAAACTTTGCACAAAGTGAAGTTAAAAATGATTAACACAGACCTTTAAAGGAATAGTTCAACATTTTGGGAAATCTGTTTTGTAAATTTCTTTGCTTCACTGCTTTTGGTAACAGACTGTAAATAAAAGATGGACAGCCGCCTCAGCGTCACCCATTGGTCACTGAAGTTTTGTTATGAAGTCTCGAGCTGAAGGTTTTTCTTGGAGGTTTGAAACTGTGCGTGATGCGCGAGGGGTGGAACTGACTGAGAAACCGAGGGCTTTGCACACTCATAGACTGGCTTCACGTCACACTTAGAAGCTGCTTCCAATCTCGGCTGCTCCTGCCAAATACTGATCAGCGTGTTGCCCCCGATAAACAACTTGACCTTTTCAAAACTTTGGATTTTGTTAAACAAACAAAACATAACATTGATGTGAGAGTTTCGGAGGCCCTCGTCAGTGGATTTTTGTTAAATTTGGACACTTCTAGGCTGGATTCTACCTCATTGCCCCCTGTTTCCAAAATTGCACCTTATACTTGCGTATAAACTTAAAAATGATATTGATGAAACAAAACAAATTTCCCAAAATGGTAAACTATTCGCATTCATTTTAAATTAGGGGATGTAACAATTGAAATGGCATACCAATATTATTTTTATGTAAGTTTGTTTTTATTTCTTACTTTTTACAAGGGAAATAAAAAAAAGAGCAACCTCTTTTTAAGGTCAAGTTTTTATAACGTTACCCGTCATGCGTTAATGTCCTCTTATTTTCTGATGTTACTGACGCTCGGCTGTTTTATTATTTCATCTCTAATTCAAATAAAATAACATTTTGCTGCCATGTTATTACAAAATCTGTTTAATTTTTTTCCAACCTCAAGCATCGTTTACTGACGTCATGTGGAAGCTGTTACGTTTTTGTGATGTGGAGCGTTATAGACCAGTGTAGAGTAGGAATGCTAGTAGATAGTTGTTTTTTTTTGCATAAATTTTGCTGAAATTTGGTGAAAATGTTTTTCCACTGTGTGCTGCCCAACACTATTCTCATATCTAAATTCAGCTGATAAAACTCGTCTATATTTGCCGCTGCACTGAAATAAAGTGACTCGGAGCCACATGTAGGACCATTTTGTGAAAAGCAAACCAGACAAATAATATCTGTCACTTCATATCTGCTCTCTTTATTTACATATCAGCTCGTTTCTGCCTACAAACTTGAAGTTCATTTCATGTCATATTTGGTTTTAATTCATGTTAATATCCCAAACTGACACAAAGCAGTTCATTTTTATTTATCACATCATTTAAGTTTAAAGGTGATTTTAAAGGTGATTTCATTTGCACTGAAAGTGCAAATGAAAAAAACATCCTGACTGTTGACATGTTTTATGAAAGGAGTCATCAGTGTACGTACACTTTTATTTTTTTATTTATGTTGCAAAGAAAATGTGTAACATAAAGTTAAAATGACAGACGGTCTCTGTGTTTTCTCCTGAACTGCTGGCTCAGATGTTGGATGCTAACGTGTTAGCATACACTGTGTTTAGTAATGAAACTGCTGACGTATGCTAAAAATGGTTAGCATGGAGCTAATGCCCTTCCAGAGGCAGACGGATGTCTTTCTGACTGGTTGAAAAATCCACCACAATCGGTGCGTTTGTGTTTGATAATGACGAGCAGAAAAAGTTTTTGAGTGAAGCTGAAATTTTAATTTTGTTGGGAGTATTTTTTTTTTCTTTATTTCCAGGGCTGATGAGGAGGAGAGGTCACTGTTGTGGTTCCCTGTGGACGATCTGTAACTGATTTATTATGGAAATCAACCCAATTAAAAAAACAAACAAACGAGATTTTATAACTTCCTGTGTGTAACTTTGTCTCGTATTTGTGCTTGTGTAGGAAATTATGTCAAAGGTTTGATTTTGTTTTTAAAACACTAACCAAGACATCAAGATAAATAAAAAAATATTAAAAATACCTGCAACAAAATGGTGATGGTAGTAAACGATAGAAGCAGTTAAAAAACAGTATATGAATAATAATGATAATGGCAACAACTCACACAGCTGTATTAATCAAAATCAGTGATTTTCAGCAGTAACAGTATCACAAAAAGCCCTAATGGCACATGGATGCAACCCCAGTTATTCTGTACAGGAGAAATACTACAAGGACTATTTTCAGCTGCGGATTAATCCACGTTTGGTGTTTATAAGGGTGCAGGACGGCTTGTGTGCGGCTCTTTTATTTTTTAAATAGTTTGTGAAAAGCACGTTGTTGACAGGAAGGTAATCACATAATGGAAACGGGCGTCTTCAGCTTGAATGGCTCTCTGTGTTTGTGTAGCTCACTCCACAGCAGCCCTCCACTCCTGACTATAAATAGTCCTGTTATCCCATTAGCAGCTTAGTCCTGCCGACTCCATTCTGTTGATTAGCAAATACCACTTTTTTTTTTTTTTTTTTTTGGTTGTCTCTGGGAAGGGACCACACTGCTGTCCTCCTGATGGGGGCTGGACAGCGCAAAGGGGTCTCTGGGTCACATTGTGGACAAGATCACGGTCAGACCAGAGACATGGCAGAGCGCTGAGTCCTGACCTGGAATCTAGATGATGGTGTGAGTGTAACTTTCAGGGGAAAAGGAAACATTTTTAAAACCTTATTTTGGAGCAAAGTCATCAAACTTTTAAAGTTTTTGTTTTATCACATTTGACATCATTTGATTCTGTACAGTTTCATGTCCCAGTGATGATGTAGTTCATTTAGATGAGGCTTCAAGAAGTAGTAATTGTAAATGCACAGTCAAGCGGCAGCCAAATGGTTGCAGACGGGCGATGCGATGAGGAGAGCGCACCAGCTCCGTGGAGTCCTGGTGCACTTGGGCCCAGGTGCTGTCAGGTTGCCGTTGCCACAGGCCTCACAAACGGGCACGCAGCGTAGTCACAGTGTATTTTCTTAGAGCAAGTTGCTGCATGAGTAACCAATTATTTTACCAGGTCAAGCCTTAACAAAGGGTCTGGCCCAGAGGCATAGCTACAGACAAAGAGTAGAAAAGTGTCAGACACGGTGAGAATACGCACAAAATGTGCTGATAGTATACAAATATCTAGCTATGTACTATGTAGTGTAAGAGAAGCATCACAGGCTGGGATTTTAGAAACATCAGTCTCTGTTCAAGTTTATTTGATTTGTTTGCACATATGTCTGTAATGTGCAGATCTGTTTCTAAGTGTAGTAGAAAAAGTCAGTAAAGACCGATAATTCCCACGAAGAAATCCTGTCATAGTCACAGCCCTGCTTTGATTTCCAATCCACAGTTCAAGCGTGATGCAATCTGAACTTCAGCTGCACATTAGACGCAGGTATTCAGTAATTACAGACCTTCTCCTGAGATTCATGCAGAGGGGAAACAGTAGATGGCGTTGTTGAGTCAGATATTTGTTCTCTGGCTGATATTTCTGTTGGAGTTTAAATGTGTCCTGTGAGCTGTTGTTTGTCTGGAGAGCAGCAGCTTGGTGAGCGTTTGTGTTGAGCTTTATATTAGGATCTAGTTACTGACAGCTTTTTTTTTTTTCTTCTCCTGCCTGATGAGTCAATCACACACATCAAACACATATTTGTTTACAATGCAAATTAAAAACATTTAATTTAAGAGTCTAATCTAAATTGCTGAATACATATTTTAGCAAAATGTCAGTAAATATTTAACAAATTTCACTGAATTGAAGTTAAAACAAAACTGCAAAAAAAAAAAAAAGGTTTGTGATTAAACAGTATTTTGCTCTGAGTTTAAACTTCCTCTCCTGGTGGACACATACAGCACAACAGTTACTCCTCCTAGCGCAGCTTTGAGTGAGATTACTCAGACAGTTGGGTGAGCAGACCTGCTGCGTACTCAGTGTTCTGCAGGAACAAACAGAAATCTAAGTTGAGTAATGCTTCAAGCTGTTTACGCCAACATGCTAATGACCTCTAACATGGCTGTCACAGGTTGCATTATGTCACCAGGATCCCCTCTGAAGTATCAGACTTCATAAAAACAGAATCATTTGAACCCTGCAGTGATCCCCTGCCACGCCCGGACCTTCAGGAACGCAGTTTAGACAGTAACTGAAGCCAGAATAAACTGAGGAGCTAAAAATGGCAACAGAGGACAGGCTGGCTGCTGTGGGACTGAGGCGTATGGGAGGGTCTTTACGTGGGCTTTAGGCAAGCTGGCAGTGGGGTAAAGGGGTGGACAGAAATCGCATAATCGCTAAGAAGGAAATACTAAAACAACCTTTTAGCGTTTAGATTATCATCTTCCTGTCGTCTCTGACATCTTTCTCACCGTTGGAGGTGATGAGTTTTGCTCTCGGTTTTAAGCACCCGACAGCAGGCAGCTCTGGGCCCGGTGCTGGAAGCGGAGCCACCATGGAGAACCTGGAGAAGCAGCTGATCTGCCCCGTTTGCCTGGAAATGTTCTCCAAACCTGTGGTCATCCTGCCCTGCCAGCACAACCTCTGTCGCAAGTGTGCCAACGACATCTTCCAGGTGAGACTGACAGAAAATCAGAAGAAACCTTCAGAGTTTCTTCACTGTTGAGATTATAGTGGTTGTTTTAAAGGCTTTAAGTTGAGTCAGCACTCCTCTTCAGAGTCTGCGGTGACCGTAGATTCAAAGCTGTGATTTCACAACAGAAGAACATTATAAAATATTTATATAATTCTCTTCCACTTCCATGTTAACGGTATAGTGTATATTAAATATATACTATACTGCCAAAAGTATTCGCTCGTCTGCCTTCACACTCTCTCTCACACACACACACACGAACTTGAGTAACATCCCTTTCTTAATCCAGAGGGTTTAATATGATGTCCATCCACACTTCAACTCTTCTGGGAAGGTGTTCCACTCTGTGCAGGCCAGTCAAGTTCTTCCAAAACAACCTCGCTGTTGTTGGAACAGGAAGGGGCCGTCCCCCCAAAACTGTTCCCAAAAGGTTGGGAGCATGAAATTCTGCCAAGTGTGTTGGTATGCTGAAGCATTAAGAGTTCCTTTCACTGGAACTATGGGGCCGAGCCCAACTCCTGGAAAACACCCCTCCACCAAACTTTACACTTACACAATAAAGTTTGGAGGTCTGCAGAAAGTTGGTGACTTGTTGCCACTATAGCATCCCACTTTGTGCCATCGTATCTTCCACTTGGAATTAGGATTTGTTGCACAGGTGGTGTCCTGTCATCCTATATCATCTATATTTCTTTCACAAATGTTTGTAGAAGCAGTCTGCATGCCCAGGTGCTTGGTTTCATACACCTGTGGCCGTGGAAGTGACTGAAACACCTAAATTCAATGATTTGGACGGGTGAGTGAATAATTTTGGCAATATAGTGAACTGTTAACACATTGATAAATCACTATTGGTGCTGCTATTGGTGGTCATAATCAGCACTGATAGCAACCTTATCTAAAAACTATATTTTATATATTTTGATCTACAAAAAATGTAAATTAGAGGCACAACATATATTTGCTCAGACTGCCAGAGGAGACAGAGGGGGGGGGGGGGGGGGCAAA
>JAVDPK010002505.1:188352-202519 GCA_034780415.1 Cichlasoma orientale | reverse complement strand
CCCCCCCCCCCCCCCCCCCCCCCCCCCCCCCCCCCCCCACAACGGGTTCAAAAAATGGTTGGAGATGAAAGAAGATTAAAAGGGCTCCAGTAAGTGTTCTCTTTGCCAGATGTGGCCCAAATGTCATGATACACCTAACATCTGGCTTATGGAAGGTGGATCTGATTGTGTGGCTGAGCTGAGGCATCTATACGGTGCTGAGTCACCCTGAGTCAGCTCCGTCAGTCAAGGCTGAATGTGGTCTGTGGAAAACTGCAGACATGAGCCACATTTATTGCCATCAGGCAATAAGTAAGTCAGATCAGTCGTCCTCTCTCTATGCCAACATTGGGTGCATTTTAGCAGTAACATTGAAATGAGTCAGAGAAGCAGACTGAAGTTAATACCTCTCACCTTTTTTTATCATTGTTCTTTCTCTTCATATCCAGTCAGCTAACCCTCTGTGGCATTCCCGTGGTTCCTCCAGCGTGACTGCCAGTGGCGGCCGCTTCCGCTGTCCATCATGCCGCCATGAGGTGGTGCTGGACCGCCACGGAGTCTACGGCCTGCAGAGGAACCTGCTGGTGGAGAACATCATCGACATCTACAGACAGCAGGAGTCCTCCAGGTGAGTGAGTGAGGAAGGGAGGAAGGAAGGGGTAGTAACCCATTCCTAATGTCAGACACACACTCACTGACTGTGATCACAGAGGCCCCATCCACCTGCTGGTCAGCCTTCTGTTTGCATTGAACAGCCAATCAGGAGAAAGTTGACATTTTTTAATTAGCAGCAGCATAATTTAAAAACACACTAAATTCAACTGTGAATGTGTGACTGATTCCTTTTTGGTGCCGACACATTTAACGAGAGTTCACTGAGCTGCAGTAATGAGCGACTGCCAGCAGAGGGCAGCATTATATTTTATTACTGCAGGTTTCTGGGCTTCCAGCTGCCAGCAGAGCTGAGCTGATGTATTCATACTGTGTTCTTGTTCATCGAGGCTGATATAAAGTACATTTACAGTAGCCAGGACCATGCATGCTTACATAATTGTATACAGCAATGCTTTAATGGTCTTTTTTTTTTTTTTGTTAATTATTTCTTGATTTAAGTCATTCTGGGTTATTCCCTACATTTGTCTTCCCCATTATTCCCAGTGACACATACTCAATTTTGTCTTTAAATAAGTCACAGAGTTATGAAGTAACAAGTAAAATATTTTAGCCAGTCTCGAGACACACGTCAGTTCTTGATTTTATTGCATTTTCCTTTATTGATTATTTCATGCACAGGTTGATGATTACAGCTAGACAACGAGCTGTGTGCACATGGAAACATGAAGTATCCCTTTTATGTTCATACATGTTGAAAAAGGACGGCGTGTGAAGAAACATGCGACACTTTCGCTGCAGTCACAGGTTTTTCTTAAAGTTACAGGTGACAGATTTGGTGCATCAGTATTATATCTCATATTTTAAGATTAAAACTTCTAAAATGTTTAATGTTTCTATTTTTGAGATTTAGGTGGACATAATTTATGAACCAGGCTGTTTCATAATGAACTTATTATTACTGTTGCTGCTATTATTCAGAAGCAGAATTAGAATCGTAGGAATAATCAGCTGAAGTAAGATAATCAGAATTAGAAACAAAAGCAGAAGAAGAATCACGTTTAGAATTAGCAGATTTTTTAAAAATTATTATAAAGCTTTGATAACTCCTCCACAAGAAAAGAGGCAACAAACCCCGTCTACCACAAGAAACTCAAATTCTCAACCACATCTAAAAGTAGAGACGTTTACTGTGAATGTATCAACCAGAACCAGTTACCGAGTATTTCCCCAGCATGACTCATCTGGAACCAGATATCATGACTGCTCCGCCTGCACATCTCCAACACCTGACCTACCAGCTGCACGAAACACAGCGTGACGGTTTATACACGCGTGTGGACTTTGTGTAAAAAGTAAAGCGTTTGGAGCAGAAGCCTCTTTAGTACATCTGCCCTGCACACTTACTACAATTGATCATCCTGAGTGTAAATTTGTCACTTTCGCTCCAGAATAGAAGCTGAATGAGTCAGTGGCAAAGAAGAAGAAGAGCGACAGCAGGACAGGAGTCCCCTCTTTATCTGTGTGGGCTAAAATAGACGCGATCGTTCACACGGATGTTCACAAATCTTTTGTAACTCGTGGTTTTCTCATCATTTTTTCATGGGTGAAAAAATTATCATAACTTAATCATCATTTCTGTCAGAGATGCCTGCGTCAGAGCACAAAGGACAGTTTGTTGCATAAAATTTGGCTGTTGTTTTTAGGAGGCGATGTGGTGCCAGAGTTATCCGTGTCCGTGTGAGCTGCTTTTTTTTTTTTTTTAATGAAATGTCTGGCAGTGATAAATCTGGGAGGAGAATGATGTCAAACCGCATGCACACAAACCGGATAATGACCTTTATATGCATACATATTCTTGTATATAATAAAGGAAACTGAGCTATAGGTGAGCAGTGACATTCTTGATTCGCAGGTGGCAGCGGGACAACTGCCTCCTCTGCCAAACTCTTAATGCAGTTCTTCCATCATCCACTGACGTCAAAATACGTCAGTGATAACAGAAGTAAACTAAGCTGCTTCAACAATACAGACAATGATGCCAAGTCTTGTGCATGCTATGCATGGAAATGAGATTAAAAGTTAGCCAAGTTTCCTTTTAGTCTCATTTTAAGGGTATTAAAATGATGACTAACAGCTAGTAAAAAAAGACTAAAATAGGATCATAAAACATCTTTCTTCTGGATTATTTTATAAATAAAAAAACTGGTTTTCACCTGAACTTTGTAGGTGCTTTAAGGGCCGCTGTACAGCTGCAGCGTATCTGCAGAGTTCGAGATGTTTTACTAACTTCTTTTTATTTACTGTGATGAAGTTTCAGGCATTACAATTACAGGCTGCTTCAAGTTAAAGACTAAGTAAAAAAAACTTTGTTCTTTGTTCTTGTACAGTTGAGACAGTGTTACTATTTTTAAGGTAAATGTAAGAATGTCTACAAATGGGTTGCATCACAGTAACATTGACAAAAACCTGCAATATGATTGTATCCAAAAATAGATCCCACACAAAAAAAATCCAGCCAGCCTCTCTTTATGCCCACATCCAGAGGAATCCTCACATTAAACACTATATTTTTTCACATTTTGCAGGCTTGTTAACATGAAACCAGAGCAGCAGAACCAGCAGCAGCAGCTCATGTGTGAAGAACACGAAGAGGAGAAGATCAACATCTACTGTTTGTCCTGCCAGACGCCGACCTGCTCCATGTGCAAAGTGTTCGGACAGCACAGAGACTGTGACGTGGCGCCGCTCAGCACCGTCTACATGAGACAGAAGGTGAAGGATCGGCTTCAGTCCGTCGCAGCGTGGGCCTTATTCAAATCACCTGATTTTATCCAGGCTTTATTCTAGATCGGTTTACATCACTTTAATGCACTTCTGCACTGCTTTTAGCCCATGTTTGTTCTGACTGGCCAACCCTTGCAAACAGAAGGTTTGGGCAGCTGCTGGGCAGGGCTTGTATTATAACAGAAAAACAATTCAACGAGCTACTTAACTGAACTGACACATTATCTAAGCAGGAAGTTAGAGAAAGGAACGGCATAGAGAAGCCGGTCAATTTTCAAAATAAAAGACCACTTGCTGATATAAACGCTCCACTTTTTAAATACTCAAAAAACCACTTTAAATTGAGCCCGATCCACTTCACATTTCCCCACTCGAATTGACTTCTTTTACCCTCATTTAATTTTACTGTCAGCTGAGTTAAAGAGAGCCCTGCTCCGAGAGCTCGAGCTTGTTTAAAGGTCAAACGACCACAGCTTTTGTAACCATAAAATAATATGGGTAGGTGTGTTCCTATAAAGGGACAGCGACCTTTACCTTTCAGCTTTCTTTCTCTTATTTCTATTTTTAAATCTTCCTCTCATATCTCTATTTTCCTTCTAAAACACCAACAGGATGCACGCTGTCCCCCACCGTGGAAACCAATTAGCCACCAAAGTGAAAGCGAAAGCAGCTGTAGGGCTGTGAAATATTAGACATTTTTCAGCTGTGATGACATTTAAGACCTTAGATTGTAAGTGGCTTTGTGTTTATCATGCAGGTTAAACGAGACGAGGAGCAGACCGATCGAACGCCCAGAGCACGTGCACGGCATGCATATACCCACCAAAATCAAGACACCTGTACACGCACGCGTGCACGCACGTGGACATCTGTCCATCTATCTCTGTGCGCAGAGTTAAAGTGTAGCTTCTGTTTTTCAACACACAAAGTCACACAAAGACACAGTGCAGCAGTTTTGTCATGCAGATGGCGGCGGCAGCGTCCGGCGTGTTATTGAGCAGCTGGCTTTGTTGACATTTCGGTGCCGGCCTCTCTGTCTCTGACTCTGCCTCTGATTCACTCATCTGAAATTTAGATGAGGCTCCCGAAAGTTGTTGATTCTCCATCTTTGCGGGATCTGAAAAACAAAAAAGTTTGGTGACTTCATTTGGCCGGCACAGAAGCGAGGGTGTTTCTTACACGAACAACTCATCAGATGACACTCCAACTGTAAAGCGGCTGTAAAAGACTATAAAAATGTGCATGATGTCATAAAATACTCGAAACAGATGCACGCTGATGACTCACGTTGTTGTTGTTGTTGTGCTCGCTGGTGGCGGCGGTTACTAACGAGAAAGCGCTCCCCCCGCACTCCTCCCGCAGAACAATCCTCTACATGTGAGAGAGCTTTTAATTCAGGATCAGCAGGCATGATAAGATCCCGACTGGACTCGTTTATTTTATTATTAATCCCATCAATATTTTTGCTATAAAACATCTCCCTGAAAGCAATTCTGGACTTGAAAAGTCATGTTTGAGAAAATGTGACCAGAAGATTTTTCAGGTGATTAATTTTCAGATGTCTCAAAGTCATCATGGGCTTCAGATCAGAATTAAGGGAATGAAGAGGCCCTGAAACTAACCTCCAAAGCACATGCAGACTGCCAAGTGCAGCATCAAGGGTACAGCAGAGTGCCGCTCAGTTCAGAACGGCAGAACACGAATGACTCATGATAAGTCATAATTCACAGGTTACTGTAGTGCGTGAAGTACAGAAAGAAAGTGATGTTTTCCTGACAGTGGTCGGCTGTATTGCACAAACCAGTGAGAATTAAAATCCACGGAGAAAGACAACTGCAGCCTTGACCTCGAGCGCAGTTTGAGTGGAAACTCAGATGGTTGTAGCGGGACTTTATAATAAACTGCAGCCCCAGTTTCCTGACGGTTAATTGCTAAAGGACCAGGGGAGGACTTGATGATAGGCTGTAGTTTATCATTACCAGTGATGATCTCTGTTTTAGTTGCCTCCCCGTGCGGAGCTGAGAGGGTGAGTGAAAAGCAGTGATCACATGTTGGTGTTAGAGAAACTGGAGATTCTCTTATTTACAGTGATTATTGGCCGGTTAAATCAATAACTCTGCTGTGGGAGAGCTGATGTGGGCGTGTATTAAACACTTATAATAAACATATTTGTGAAAATTTGCTAGTTTGGATGAACCGTGTTGGACTGAAACTACTTTCTAAATCTAAACTAAACTCTCTTCATATCATATATTTAGATTAAACAGATTAGATTTGTTGTTCTAATATTTTTGGAGGCGTGTTTCCGTATTAACCGATGCTCTGAATGTCTGCAGGCGGAGCTGAGCGACGGCATCGCCATCTTGGTGGCCAGTAATGACAATGTCCAGGCAGTCATCTCTCAGATGGAAATAATCTGCCGCACCATACAGGTTAGAGACGCACACACGAGACACGAAGAAAATGTGCAATTTAATTAGTGTATTTATTTCTTTAACCTTCAGCGGTCAGCTGCGTTTAACCGTCTCCAAGATATTAAACGTTGTCACATCACACCAGATGACAATGTTTTCCTGCTGCAGCTCAATCCTGTCATTTCATGTTAGCCTGGACAGAAGAAAATCAGCCTTAATGAACTTTTACTGCATATGTCTGTCTGGTGGGAGAAGCTCAAAACTGAGAGGGGAGAGTTTTTTTTTTTGTTTTGTTTTTTTTGGGCCTCATCTATATTTCTACTGCTGCTGCACTTTTAACCAACACTTTGTGCTCTTTGGGGGGCTAACATCTTCCAGTGGGTCTAGAAAATAAAGCTAATGTGGAAGTACCAAAACCCTCAGGTTCTCTAAACACCACTTGAGTCAGTCCCCAGAAATGAGTCAGTCCCCAGAAATGAGTCAGTCCCCAGAAATGAGTCAGTCCCCAGAAATGAGTCGGTCCCCGTAGACTCCCGTGTTAAAATGTCCAGCTTTATAGCAGAAATAAACATGTTTGCAGCCTGCCACAAAAAAGGGGTTGAGTCTTCCTCAAGGATAGTTCAACTCTATTGGTGATGTCACAGCGGTTACATCCATCTTTAATAATTAGGTCTGATATCTGTGTAGGTTCTCAGTCATTCAAGTCGTGGTTGAAAGGCTGCAAAGTCTTCCTCAGTTCTGAAGAAGACTTTCAGATGAGAGTCCAGAGATTATTTAACCCTGATACTTAAATCAGGCCTAAATACTTAAATGATGAACTCTGTCGTGTTTCGTTAGGAAAACGGTCAGCAGCAGAGAGAACAGCTGAGCGGCCACTTTGAAAGCTTGGTGGCCATCTTGGAGGAGCGGAAGCAGGAGCTGGTGGGTCTGATCACCAAAGAACAGGATGAAAAGCTCAAACACGTTCAGTCCCTGATCCGTCGGCACGGCGATCACCTGGAGGCGGCGGTCACGCTGGTCGAGTCGGCCATACAGTCCATGGAGGAGCCACACATGCCTTTGTTTATACAGGTGTGTAAAATCGCACATGACCGCAGTGTGTGTTTGTGGGTTTAGGTGCAGGCAGAAAATCAGAGCCGTGCAAAATGTCCCTTATCCTTAAGCAGTCTTTGATCCTGTTACATGATCCTTCAGTTGATCTGAAAATAATAAAAGGTCTTCTCTGCACATGGTTAGTGCTTTCAAGGTGATTCCACCATTTCTCAACTTCATCAGTCATGACTGTACAGAAATTCTCCTACAGTTAAACTTTCTGTAAAAGTTTTGTAAATATTTACATTTAAAGAATTTTGAAACAGAGGGTGGACAGCCTGAGATATCCGAAGACAAATCCAATTTCAGCAGCTTTACAAAGAAACTCTATTGTTGTAAATCAAAGAAAGGCATCAGCAGAGCTCCTCGTCTTCCACTTGCTTTGTTTCACGTTCGACAGGCTGCGGTTTTCGTCTCAGAGTGTAAACCTGACGATGATTCAAACCTCTGGCTCAGCTCACACAATAAGTCTCATTATGCAGTCCATTCCTAATGACTTGTTCCTGCTGCAAAATGCAGAGAAGAGTCCAGAAATTTCTCCATCCAATTTTTACATTCCAGAGTCTTCCAGAAATCTATTAATGAATTATTCTATTTTTAATTGAAGATTAGGTGGGCCAAGGACTCCTGTTCCTAATACAGGACTGCTCTAGCTTATCTAAACTGAGATTTTAGCCTCTGGTCACGATCCTGAGGGGTCGATGAAGTCAGTGCAGAAGTTTTAAAGCTACGTTCTTTCTAATGGCCACCAGGGGGCGACTCTTCTGGTTACAAAAATATGTAAATTAATTTGTACAGAAGTCGGTGAGACACTGATCCTGCTTCCCATTTGTTTTATGACCTATAATAACAATAAGGAACTGATTATTTGATGATTTCCAGAGTTACTCTGTATTTAGTTCACGATGAATGTTGTGATATTAGTTTTAAAATGTTTATTTGGTTGCTCACTAACCTGCATTGTTATTTAGCATTACTGCATTATTGTGCTTTAACAGTCACAGTTAGGAGTCAAACCCGTGATGTTTCTGTCACGTATGCAAACCATCACGTTCAGCTGTTCCATTACATCAGCCCCACCATCATTACTCTTTGCTGTTTATCACTTTCAGCTGTCTGTGACCAACTGTTTAAAGTGTTCATTAATCACTTTCAGCTCCAATCTAGTTATATTGACGATTTATCCGATATTTATAACTGTGTCAACATCCTATCTGCTACTTCAGAGATCTATTTCAAACATCTATTTTATTGATTAGCAGTAGCAAGCCCTTTATTACTTTTAGCTCGTTACTAAATCCTTTAAATTTAGCCGAGTCGTTCGAGCTCAACAGTAATTACTGTTAATTGCTTTTCCAACCACTTGGCTGCTCCTTTAATCTCTTTTCTTTATATGCATTTCAGCTTTCTTTTTTTAAGGTTCATGTTATCTTTATCGTTAAACCAGGATTTTTTCCCATAATAACAGATAATAACACAGCAACAAATAATTACAGGAAATGGAAACAATTCAGACCAAGTCTGCAAAAAGTGCTACGGTAGTGCCGGAAATATTGCTTGAGTGCCATACAGAGAGACTCAGTATGCATGTTTTATTTTTATATTTAAGTCATTATTACTCTTTTTAAGCTAACAGTTTAATAAATTTTTCTGTGTACCCCTTCAGGCTTCCCTCCTTAACTGACTCTATGCTCAATAGCATCTGTACTTTTAATTATGCTAAAGCAACACATGGCATAACAGCAAAACCGATGTTTAAAGCAACAGTTTATTTTGTTATTTAACATTCTCATCCCACACTTCACTCGTTCCTCCACTTTCCTTCTACTCATCGATATTTCCCCAGCCGCGGCTCTCATTAGACGGGATAATCCATGCTCAGCGGTCCCCCGCCCACTGATGATCAAGGGCTTTATGTACACAGCCGCAGGGTGAGGAGGGAAACTGGAGGAGTAAGCCCAGTGGGATGCCTCTCCATTGGGTGCTCTACTTCAGCAACACCCCCAAGGACACACGAGTCTCCTCTGGTCCTGCATACCTTTAAAAGCGCGCATCATCTCTGATGCTCCTGTGATTAATCCATACTCGTGCAGAGATAATGAGAAGCAGGTCAGCCCCTCAAGTGCACTGCATTGATCCACCAATCAATCACAGGCTCATACATTTTTGATGTATTCCATACGCACATTCGATGTATAGACTTTTAAAATACACTTAATTATGTAGAAAACACACAATAACTAGCACAGCCTGAGCCCAGCGACAGTCGGCCAGAATAAATTAAATTAACTGATTTGTTTTCCTGCTGTTTTAATCACTGTGTGTGTCTGTAGGTGTTCTTAAAAATTACTACTTCAGCTGTAGCTCAAATTAAGAACAACCAGGCTGACAGAGCAGCAGCACGGCGTGATGGCGATAATGAAAATAAACCCCACGGCGTCGCCGCAGGAGTTGACTTTAACTCGTGTTGAGGAATCTCAAAATTACTCACGAAGCAGCTCTGAACTGTTCACCCTCTGTGACGTGCCCTTGTATACGTTTTTTGCCCCCTTTTTAACAAAATAATCCGCGTTAACCTGTTAAATAAGAATGACCTTCTGTCAGAGTGTTAAAGATCTTCTTGCTGCTGTGGTCAGAATAAACACGTAAAACTGAAATGTATCAACTTTTTATCTTTGGGTATTCAACAATGGAACTCCTGAATTCTTTTTAAAGAGTACATACAAAAATTTTTATTGTTGTACACAAAACATCATTTCAAAACTGTTTTTTTTTTTTTTTTTAGTGAGTTGCGTATTCTCGTCAATAAAACACTTTTTGTTTATCAAATAGAAATATGCACAGACGTCTGTCGTGTACTGTAACACACACCTGCTGGAACTACATACAAACCAGTCATGCTTACATGAGCTTTAGCTCCTCCCCATTTAAGACAACTTTCTTCTGATTGGCTGCCCCTCACAAACAGAAGGTTTGAACAGCGGGCATCTGGAATAATTGCGCTCTCAACCAGAGCTGTGACCATATTAGGAATATCCTGTCTCGATGACATCATACAGAGCCAAGAATACAAAACAACTGTCTGAAAGTGAGCTTTTGGCTCACAGGGATTACTTTTACATACATATACCTCATTATTTTAAATCTTGGCCATGTTTGTTATGAATATCCTCTCTTCAAGAGTACATATATGTATAATATACGCTAGAAGCTACTTTTGGTTGCTCCTTTACTCACAAGGGGTCGCCACAGCAGGTAGCACTGCATGTTTGGATTTTGCAGATTTTTTTCATTGGCTGCCCTTCATGACACAATGACAGCATGCATTCACCATGGCATTGTTTCAGCATTTCTTGCCACCCAGAGTTGCCTTAATTTTTCTTCAAGATCTCGTATAGATGAAGTCTTCTTCAGCACATGCCAATGATTCTCACTGGGATTAAGATCTGGACTCTCTGGTGTCCAATCCATGTGTGAAAATTATGCCTCATGCTCCCTGAGTCACCCTTCTACAATTTGAGCCCAATGAATCCTGCCATTGTCATCTTGGAATATGGCCATGCCATCAGGGAAGAAACAGTCCACTGAGACCTGGTCATTAAGTACATTCACGTAGTCAACTGATTGCATTAAAGAACGGGGTTAGCAACGTTAGCAATAGTGCTGCTACTAAACCTAGACTTCTCTGGAGGTCTTTGTTCAGTAGAGCTGCTATTCCTTCACATCTAATCTAAATAAAGTTGTATTGGGCATGTTGTACTGGGAGGAGACCCTGGGGCAGACCCACAACACACTGCAGAGATTGCCTCGGCTGGCACGGAAACGTCTTTGTTCCCCTCCCAGGAGAGCTTGAGGAGGTGGCTGGAGAGAGGAGAGGCCTGTGGCTTATCTGGACCCAGATAAGCCACAGACGTACCCTATCCTTAAGGATCAAGTCTGGCAAAATTGGTAGAAGCACAAAAGGTCAACTCGAACTTGTAAGGCATCCAGAATTTTCTGATTGGTGTGCTTTCAGAAGCATTATATAAATATTGTAACACCATTAAAACACAGCTATTCCCACTAATCTGGATTTTTTTCATAATTAATCCAACTAAGATTTTATCCGTCAGCAGCCTGAATCAGTTTTTACCACCTAAAAAAAATGAATAATAATCATGTTCACACGTTTCACTTTGAACAGGTGCTGTAAAATGTAGATGACCTAATGTAAGTGTTTTTTGATAAGCTCCAAGTATTATTACAGATATTCAGGCACTTTTATAAAAAAATAAAGTTTTATGGCACACTCTGAGGGCTGATTAAAACTTGAAATAAGTTCATAAAAGCCGAGCGCTGACGGTCGGATGGTCGGACCCGCGTGTCCCCGAAGAGACGAGCAGGCTGTTGCTAAATTCGGCATCTTTACTGCTGATGTCTGCGTCACTGCGTCTCCACGGAGGAAAGTGTGTGTGTGATTGTCTGTAGGAGAGAGAGAGAGAGTCTGAGCCTCAGGTGTCGCTGTTTTATGTTCAGCTCCATCCTCTGCCAAAGCAGGTGTTAAAGAAGATAGAGTAAGTGGAAGCAGGTAGTAAACACCATGAGGCCATTCTGGCAGCTGCCAGTGTTAAAAAATCCATGTTTTTATTTAGCGCGGTGACGTCTACGACAAATACTTGTGACAGATGTTGTTGGCAGAGGTGACTGAAGCACAATGTGATTAACTTTGTCTCTTTTCTACTTTCTCCACCTGCAGAGCGCCCAGGTCGTACTGGAAAAGTAAGTGTTTAGTGTTGAAGCTCTGATTCTGAATGTGCCCGTTGCCTCGCACACTTCTGCCTCAGATATTTTACTTTCTACTCAGAAAAGTTGATCTAACCTTCATTTTTGATCCAGACAGTTTGGGAAAGTTTTCCCTCCTTAATTTTGAACATTTTACTGATATGACTGCACACATGCAATTACCCAACAGTGAAGTGTCTTCATATTATTTATAATCAACTAAGAACTTTTGCAACATGCATAACCACTAACAGGTTCTGAAAAGTGTTTTTTTAATATAAATATACATAGTAATAAACGTCTTTGTTTAGGGGGTAAGATTTATAATTAAAACCTGTAATATGGCTATTATCAGGTGATCAAAATATTAAAAATTAACAGAGCAAAGCTGCTTCCTAAAAGCACCTCCTCTGAAAAAAGTGTTTGCCTTTGATAGGACAACAAGAACAACATGAGCTAATATAAAAAATGCAATAAAAAGAGCAAAAATGAGAAGAACACTGACAGCTCAGTTCAAAAACCCATTTCTAGTGACTGATGCAGTATTAATTAATGATATATATACGGTGTAGAGTCAGCACTGTTTTACCTCTCCGTCAGATATTTGTCTGTTTCATAGTAATTACTCGAGGAACAGATGATCCAGCTGTGGCCACCAGATCGAAAAACCAAACAATGCTGCCGTCAGCGAGCGGCCACGCGGGGAAACCCGGAGGTCAGCGTGTGTTTGCTTTGCTGATGGATCGACTCACATTTGGCCCTTTACTTAAAGCCAGCATCAGGCTCTGATGGAGGTCTGCCTGATTAAATACTTAGCGCTGCTTTTATTGATCCAACACGGGCTGCAGATGAGAAGCATTTAGCCTAAAATGAGTCAAACACGACTGAGCATGTCTTGTGATTAGATATTATATTTTTAATATAGATAAATATCTACAGTATGTTAGCCAGTTCTGTTCTGTGCGTGGAGGTAGTGAGAGAGTCGGAGAGCAAAAAAAAAGGATATTTCATTTTTTTATCGTAGCACCCTCACATGCTGCAAAAATCATTTCCAGTCTTCCCCAAAATTTTATGTTTGGAGTCCTCGTAGCTCAAAGCCAACTTTTATTAAATAAGTCTTCATGTTTGCAACAAAGTGACTCTTCAGTTTCCATTTCAGTGCGGCTACAGTTCTAGTATTTTTACTGGGTATAAAAGAGCTTGGAAACTAGTGCAAACATTCCAAAACTGCAGTACTCACTGCAGTACTAGTGGCTCAATCTGGTATAAATCATCTTTTTTTATGAGATTACTCTTTTTCGTCTTTTTATAAAATAAAAGGAAACTCTTCAGGAACGTGTGTTTGATGTGAATTTAAGGCTGCAAAATGAAATTTAATTACATGCTAAATTAAGCAGCTTTTTATGTGCATTACTGTTTCTGTTTTAGTATTTACATTTGTCTAAATTAAGAACATTATGATAATTTTTTAATGTGCATTAATTCCCAATTTTCATTTTAAATCCAGGCTTATGGCAAGTTAACTTTGCAGGTGTTTTATTGGTTTTGGCTTTCAAAAATCTGGACTTTCAATGCAAACGAACACGAACTGCAGCGTTTGCCTTTTACTGCAGTCCTGGTGGTTTAATCTGACGCAGCACATCTCTTCGTTTTAGAGGTTTTTTGTATTTTTTTTTTAAAGGAAAATGAACTTTTGCTGTTGGAATGCTCGAGTCTTGATATGAAACCTGCGTGTTTGTTGGCAGAATGGCAGCGATGACGAGGGCCTCAAAGTTGGAGCTCCCGGAGCTCGGTTACGAGAGTATGAGCCACTTTGTCATCGACATCGATGACCTTGCCGACGTGCTGAGAAACATCGACTTCTGCTCCAGTACGTGCAACTCAAATAAAGTGTTAACACAGTACGTCAGATTGAGCCTTGGTCCCTCACAGAGCTTTGCAAACCATCATCTAGATCAGGGGTGTCAAACTCCATTTTCATCTACAACCTGCAGGGGTGTCCTGCTACTTGCTGCTGGTTTTTTGGGGCACCTTTATTGGCTGCATACCCCAAAACTTGGTACCATGAAGGATTCACGCATACATGTTGCTTCAAACCTTGATTTAAATTTTAGATATGCATACATGTAAGTTAAATTGTTGGACAACAGAAAAAGATGGATACAAACCCCCCTTAGATTTGTATGTCACATTTATAAATCACACTTTTAAAGGTGAACGGCTCTAAACGTGTGAAGTTACTGAATAAAAACCCTCACATGGACTAAAATCGCTGACCCGAGCAGAAATAAATCCAGTCTAAGTGGGGCTGAAGTCACTTTTACTGTTATATAAAGCGACTTAAACATGTTTCTGTATTTCAGGTGTTGCAGATGATGAAGACGATTTTGAAGAAGTGGAAGAAGTTTGACTTGACAGCACACGTTGTTCTCAGATACACTGAAAGAGCCACACGATGTTTGGCCGAGGCCTTGCGGTGTGTGTGTGTGTGTGTGTGTGTGTGTGTGTGTGTGAGATTTTTG
>JAVDPK010002505.1:167627-180858 GCA_034780415.1 Cichlasoma orientale | reverse complement strand
GTGTGTGTGTGTGTGTGTGTGTGTGTGTGTGTGTGTGTGTGTGTGTGTGTGTGTGTGTGTGTGTGTGTTTGGGGGGGGCATTTTAAAACAAGCTTATATATGAGAGACAGCAGCATGTGCATGTGGGTAAGTGAAAAAAATAATACATTATAAAAGATGTTCCTTTGCAAATATGGGTAAGCCCACTTAGTGACAAAAACTATAAACAGCAATCAGCTGACTCACTAGTGAGTCTCTCTTCTTAATGGTGCTCCTTGTTCAGCTCTGCTGCCTCTGTAAGCTTGGCAGAGTGGCCCATGAATAGCTTCTCCACCTGCTGCAAGTTCTTGCGAGAGCAGCCGTTCAACTCTTAGCAGATCTCTCGAGTGGAACAAGGACTCCCACTGCCAAGACGGTGGAGTTGGAGTCTGTGTGAGTACAGCAGGAGCAATTCTCTGGAAAGCCTCGACAACTTGAGTATGGAGTCCTGTTAAAAACTAAGTACACGCTTACTGTTTCCATTGGAGTTAAGAGGGTAAGTAGTAGCCCGGTGCTTCAAGTGTGACCACCTCTATAAATGCAGATGTTTTGGCAGTTTGCTGGTCTTGAGCATTCAGGTGTGTGTTAACACAATGCCACAATCTTCCCAGGAGTGGATGTCCCAGTAAAGTCGTGCCAATGCTCAGAGAAACTGCAAAAAACCTCAGAGCTACATCTGAAACTCTACAGGCCACAGCTGGCATCTCTTCTCTCTAAAAACAACATGGCAGCATGGCTTAGTTTTGCAAACTTGCATCTGAATAAACAAGACTTCTGGAAAAATGTCCTTTGGACAGACCAGACCAAAGTGGAAATGTTTGGCTATAATGCACAGTGCCACGGGAAAACAAAACAAAAACAAACTCAGCATATCAGCCCAAACACCTCACGCCAGCTGTCAAGCACAGTGGTGGAGGGGGTGATAACTTGGGCTTGTTTTGAAGCCACAGGACCCGGGCACCTCGCACTCACTGAACCAACCATGAACTCCTCTGTATACCAAAGTTTTATAGGGTCAAATGTGAGGCCTGATTGAAATGCTGTGGTGAGGTTGAATACATAAGCGAATGCCTGCAAATCTCAATGAAGTGAGGCAACTCTGTAAACAAGAGTGAGATAAAATTCCTCTACAGCAATATGAGAGACTAATAAAGTCATAGAGGAACAATTTCATCAAGTTATTGCTGGAAGAGTTGTCTCTTCAAACTACTGAATCATGGGGCCAAATTGTTCCCTAGTAAATCCAGATAGTTTCATTCTCTGAGAGAGATGAGTTGCTAAATATTCATAAGGGGTGGCATTAATATACATGGGTGTACCACTAAAGTAAAGTCTATGTGTGGGAGACACTGGGCATGTAGAACAGTGTCATCTGCATAAAAATGTACATTACAGTTTTGGCTGAGGTCATAGGTTTTTAGGTGTATGGTGTTCAAAAGAGGTCCAAGAATGGATCCTTATGGAACACCTTTGTGTCTGAGTCCAGATAATCAATCATTAAACTGTTTTTTCTAGCAGAACACAATTATCTATTGAATCAAATGCTTTAGAAAGGTCTATGAAAAATGAAATACATTATTAATCATTGTCCAAGGCTTTAGTGATATTAAGTGCACATAATACAGCTGCTGTCATACACACATAATCTGTCCTGACTACTCTGATTGCAATTTATTTCACCCCAGACATGGTTTTACAATAGAATTTGAACCATTCATGCATAAATGACAAAAAGAAGGAGGTTTTCACCCAAGGGGATTATTAGTATTTGTTCAAAGAAATAATGCATCACTGTACATG
Source organism: Cichlasoma orientale (assembly GCA_034780415.1). Taxonomy (NCBI): domain Eukaryota; kingdom Metazoa; phylum Chordata; class Actinopteri; order Cichliformes; family Cichlidae; genus Cichlasoma; species Cichlasoma orientale. The sequence continues at coordinate 179,040 of JAVDPK010002505.1, read as the reverse complement.
TCAGTGTAGGTCCATCCAGGTCATGGTAATCTCGGGAGCTTGAGAAAAAGTGGCTGAACTGAAGAAGCCTTTGGGATGAGAAGGGAAACATCTTCAAGAAACTTAAAGAAGTCCAGTCGCCTTTTTTCGAGCTCCAGAAGTATATATTGCATGACCTCATATTTAATGTAACAACACTTGGTGCGCTGAGTCTCACTGCCCTTGTTTCTGACTTCTCCAGATTAACACAGTGTCACACGTCTGTCTTCGCTTTGATTTACAAAGTGAGGTGTGATGGCATAATGTACACACTCACACAGACAGACGGCGAAGAATCAGCAGCACACCCACAGTATGGACTGAGTCACAGCAGACCCAGAGGCCATTTTGATTTCTGTGTTTGTTTCTTTGTCTTATCATTTTCAGCAACTTGGACAGAACTCGATTAACCGTCACTCCTATCAAGCCTGAGTCCGCTGCTGTTTCTATGATAAGATAACAAATGATCTAAATATGGTGACACACTGTTTGCCCAATTTAATGCATTTTATTAGTGTCCTTGTGCTAACAGCTGTTCTATTTAAATATCTGGGATTTTGTTTAATTTGCTTATTGGAATTTCTGCCCTAAACATTTTCAGGTTTAGGCATAATGAATGAAAGATCCCCAAACAGAGCCTCCTCGCTTTGGTCCTAAGCTGGAAAATAAAAGCTGAATGCAAATGTAAGGCTTTTGAGCTGGGATGGCATCAGAGAAAAATCAATGGAGGTCATTTGAATTCAAACTAAGTGCCCTGAAGAGTGAAAAGTTTAGGATGGACCTACCAAGTCAAAATTTTCCATAAATAGAAAAAAATGACTATGAGGAGATGAAAATCATTCAAAAGAACCATAAAGTGTTGCACAGTAATCACCAAGAGATGAAATATCAAGACAGGAATACAAAATGACCAAAATGAAATGCAAAATGACCACAAGGTGACACGAAATGATCACAAAGAGGCACAAAACCAACATAAAAAGATGTAAAATCTAAACAAAGAGTAGCAAAATATCCAGAAAGATAAAACACAAATGAGAAAAAAAATAAACAAAATAAGATGCAAATGAACCACAGGCTCATAAGAGGACGACAAAGAGGTGCAAAACAAGCATAAAGACAAAAACTCGACATTTCTGTGGTCATTTCCACACAGAGTGGCCATTTTTCTGGAGTTGTAGCTACACTGTAGGAGGGTGGGGGGGTGATTGTTTCATAATCAATACTGCCTGTCTGCACATTTTCTAGTAAAGGCAGGAAATACCCCTGAACTACTGCAAGAATATAACTGGATGCAGACAGTGAATATACAGAGGAAAATTCCAGCCTGTGCAAAATGTGTAATTCGGAGAAACCGACTTGTCCTGAAGGTGGAGCGAGAGGAGAGCGCAATAATAAAATAATAATGAACTCAGCAAACTCAGAGGCTTTAATGTTTACAGTTGTGTGTTTGCTGCAAATATTTTGTCTGATTAAGGCAGCCTAGAGGTTGAAAAAAAACCCTGTAAATGTAACTATTTTCTAAATACTTTGCTGTGACATTTTTGACCTCATGGTGGTGCTGATGAAAGGTGGTAGGAATGATCCTCTGTGAGGGACTCAGATCTGAGTTAGACTTCAGTTACATTTGGCTGCAGGGACCATGTTGCACTAACACTTTAGAAAGGATGAGGTATAAAAAACACTTGATGACACTTAATCCATGTAGGAGTCACACAAGTTTGTATTTTATAATCAATACACACATTTATGATGACAGCAATAACAACATCAAAGGCATTCACTTTTACTTCAAACTTTTTTATTACAAAATAGAAATGGCAAAAAGCTTTGTTTTTTTTTTCTTTTGCTAAAACAAAGGCAAACGTGACTGGTGTCAGACATGAATGTTTACAGTAAAATAAAGCTTTTTTTGTTTCTTTTTTGTAGGTTAGCATGCTACAGTAGATACAGTACAGGTGATAGTGCTCCCGCTCAAAGGAAAATGACAGGAGAAAAAAGAAGAAGGTAAAAGGCGGTAACCATCCGTCTATCGAGCTCGTCCAAGTGACACAGTGATGAGTTGGACTGACAAAAAGATCTGTTTGAATGTTTGAGTCACCACCTTCTTTATTCTTATGAAATGTGGTCTTCTAGTTCTCAGCAGTACCAGAAACTTTATTTTAGGCTCCAAACAAATAAAGATACCAGGTCAGATAAGTTTTATACAACTCTGCACAAACTTGTAGCTTGATTAAAATAATCTAAAGGAGCCTGGCTTTACTTATTAGAATTTGCATTTGTATTAATTAAGGTTTCCACAACACACATTCAGTGTTTTCAAGATGCTGTCAATACTCTGAATTATTTGGGTGCTGGTACCAGAAAATTTTTTACTGTGAATCTGCCACATCTACAGCAGTCACGTGAGGGGAATTGGTCATAAGAATCAGAAGTCACCTATTTCTCAGGTGGTTCATAGATATTCAGGTCAGCCCCTTCTTTCTGAAAGCATTTAGGCTACAACACACACACATACAAACTGTTTACACAACTTATTTTTAGACACAAATTCATAAAGAAGAGTTGATTTCCAAGTCAAACTACATCCAATACTTCAAAGAGCGAAAACGACTTGATATCCGAGGGTTTCCCTTTTTGCCACGAGTTCACCACGAGTCCAGAGTTTAGAAGATTGCGTACGTTTGAAGGTGAGAGGGGGTCTGAGAAGTCTTTTCCATATTTTCCAACAATGTCTTTAAATAATACTTAAAACATTTTACATTTTAATGACGGTTGCTGTGATGCGTAAAATGGCACCATGTGTGCGTAAAATGATGTGGAGAGGAAGGCAGGCGCACGAAAAGAAACTAATGTCAGAGGTCTGGAATATTGATACAGCTTCTGGGCTGCTTTAAGGAGGCATTTTCAAAAAAAAAAAAAAAAAAAGTAGAGATTTACTTCCCCACCTCGTCGAGCACTTTGCGGTTGAGCTGAGCTTGCTCTCTCTGGCTCTCCATCTTGGCCATCTGGATCATATTCCTCAGCAGGTGGAAGGTCAGGTCGATGGAGAGCGGCGGTTCTTCGCTGCGCTTCAGCAGCTGTGCTGCGGTTCTCATCGCCACTTCCTCCGCCTCCTCGCTGTCTTCTTCTGGCGGGAGCAGGTGGAGGCGGTCCGGGTTCCTCCTCTGGAGAAATCTCATTATGTTGTCGCCAAGTAGATCGGAAGCGGTGCTGTCCCCGGCGGCAGCCGCTCTGAGGAGCACCTCGTCCAGTTGCTGCGTTTGGAGGCGGCCGCTGCCATCCAGCCAGCCGGGGAAGGTGCGCGGTCTGCCGGCAGCGGGGCGCAGGTGCGATGAGAGGAGGACCGAGGAGAGCAGCAGGAGAACGGGGACTGGCTTCATGTCCTGCAAGCAAAGGAAAACTTTAAGATAACATTCAGAACTTTAAGATTAAAAATACATTTAACAGTTTTTTGGACATGTTGCGTCATTCCTACACTTTAAAACACATTATAATTTTGTGTTAACTCCAAAGGCAAAAAAATTTTTTCTCTCACTCTAGCTGGACAAAATTAAAGGAAAACCGTGAACCTTCTAGAAAATTTACTTTAACTAAAAGACAAACTAGAAAAGAAATTTTGTCACATCATTTGATTTTAAAGGCAAAAATTTCCAGCCTAAAGCTCACAAGATGATAAACACCTGACTGCGCGGTTATTAAAAAGTAGAACCACTTGAACAAAAGTTTACAATGAATCAAAGAGCGGCTCTTCTCACTTTATTCTCTCCAGATGCTGCAGCTGAACTTTGCGGTCGGCCGGTGAGTTGTCAGCAGAGTCTGAAAAGTCCCTGTGAGCGGAGACTGGAGGGGACCGGAGGGTTTTATACGTCCTGCTCGCTCCTTTGACGTCAATGCGAGCACAGATACTGCTTTGGAAACCGGACAACAAGACGCAAGGCACACAAGTCCCGAGGGACAGCTGAGGAAGCTGTGATGGACAGAGAATAAAGGACGCAATGTTTTACAGATTTATTTCTTTTCCATCCTCGGCTGGTCATCAAGTGTGATGAGGTAAACTCCCAGGGGTGCAGGAGGATGGTGGCAATAGGTGTGGGGTTTCTGGGGTGATTCCTAGACACTGCCCAACTTTTTTTTCTTAACTTATCAACAATTATTTTGCTTTGGTTGTAAGTGTGTGAATAATTTTCCCTTCGCAATCTGGCTTCCCTCTTAAATAAGAATAAAGTATCAAAGTAAAGTGAACAAAATGTAACCAGTATAGTCTGTAGCCCTGCACTGCATTGCTAAAGGGCTATTTGACTTTGATAAGTTCAAATGAAAGAATCAGAGGTGAACTAGAGGCAGAAACTGAGCGCTGAAGTGATGCAAGAAGATGTAAAAGACAATAAATGAGTGTTAATTCAGTTCACATCCACCTGACTGAAGTTCAAACGTTATTTCTGACCAGGCTGTGATCGAGAGCAAAGGTAAAGTCTAAGTTTGGACAAACAAAACAACAAAGAAACTTTTAAAGATTAAACTGAAGCTGTGAGCAGGAAAACATGAGAAATGTCTTTAAACTCAGTGTGGATGGATGAGGGAGCTGTCTATGGTGCTGAACCTCCACACACTTGTTAGTAGGAGTTCACTTTTTACACCATTGAGACCAGCCTTCATTATTAGCTTATATTTATTCTGAGTGAGCCACAAAGTCAGGCTGCACTAGCTGATAATCAGTTACACAGCTACACGTATTTAAATTAGTAAAGGCCAAACACAAGTTTTACACAAGCTCAAGTGAAACTTTTCCTCATTTCATAAACCTCCTGAGACCTGCAATATCCTTAAGGCTTGAGAGCCGATGCGGTCATTTAATATCAATATACTGTATATTACCACTGGAGTCTGACATAACTGCAAGTTTTCTGCATTTAAAACACTTCATGTTGTTAGGCCTGTGTCCATCTGTTGCCCTCTTCGTTTGTGTATATAAACTATTTCAAAGGAGTAGAATATGTACATTTGCTTTATTCAGTCTCCATCTCCTCTCACTCATTACACCCACTTCTTATAGCTCAATTCAGTGTGAGCCACACAATCCTGCTGCTGAGTTGTACGGTGTTAAAACATGATAGTAAATGAAATCTATTTCCCAATTGTACATTTGAGGTCCGCTTACTTAGACATAAAGTTATAGTCTGGGCTTTAAACGAGTGTGGTACTGAACTTTGTGCTTTTACACAATGCCAGTCACAGTCATTAGAAGATATTTTACGGTTTTCACTTTTTCTCCAGGTAAAAAATGAAAGTAAGGAGTCAGCACCGACTGATCTCTGAAACATTTAAAATCACAAATCGTGTAAATACAAATTACGCGCCAAGGTCAGGAGTTTAATATTACATTCATGTCACATTTTGATCACGGATGACGGCTCCATCACACCTTGTGCTCAGGTTGTGCTGCTAACGAGGCTTCGCACTGTATCTTCATTTAATTACCCGGCCTTAATTCTCAAGCACAGCAAGCCTGGGTGCAGAATCAAAAAATGAAATCCAGCTTTCTGGGGAGAGGCTCATCTCCCTCGGGGGAGGGGGGGATATTTGGCGGCTTTTCAGGGAATTCGTCAGACATGTTCCGCTTGTTTTACCCTGATATGGACCGAGTGTGTGTGTGTGTTTGTGTGAGGGGGAAAACAATGTGTGCAGTTAATTTGGTTGGCAGCCCAGCTCAGCAGCCTCCACATCTCCCTCCAAAGAGACAAACAAACCCCACCCCATCCAAAGCAAAGTTAGCGAGGTCAAACACGCCAGAGACATCAATTTGTGAAACTTTATTAGCTTTTACACCAGACATGGCCTTTAGTTTTCAAAAAATGTGCACATTATGGACATAAAGAAAACAAAGGAAAATATTCACATTTTCAACATCATCCTGGGTTATGCTGCTGATTAGTGGTGACTTTTCAGCAGCTACAGTTTGACAGAAAAAAATCTGACGCTGACTGTTAAAGGAACAGTTTGACATCTGAGTAAATATGACTGATCTCACTCATGTTTTTATGACACGTTATCTTAGCATTGAATAAATGTATTTGCACTTGGATAGCTGTTTTCTAGCCTTACTGACCCTTCAAAGTTCTGTAGATTACAGGAAACAAACACTCATTTATACATTCGATGCACTTTATCTTAAATTAAGACCTAAATCCAATTTAGAATCAATTACAATTCAACATCATTATTTAAAAAAAAAAAAAAAGAAACTAATGAAACTGGCCTGGAAAAAAATGATGGCACCCAAAAGAAAAGACTGAAAATAAGTTGACCACAGGGACACGTTAAACTAAGATGTGTCCTTGAATTAGCATCACAGGTGTCTTCTAGATTGTAAGCAGTTAGTCTGCCTATTTAAAGGATGACAAGATGTCACTGTGCTGTTTGGTATCATTATGTCATCACCCTCCTAAAATAGTCCTTTTTTTTTAAAGCTTTTTCAGAAAACAAAAAACTGAATCAAATATTTAAAAAAACGATTTAGGCAAAAATATATTTTTTGTAAAAATAAATGACTTTAGGCTATTTTTTTTAAGAGGGTGATGATGTGTACCACAGTGAACATTGACCACAGAAAGAAGAAAGAAAGAAAAGAATTATTCTGGGGCTCCTTAGAAAGCTAAGGAGAGAGCTGTCTCAGATATGAGAAAGACAATTACTGACAAGCATGTTAAACATAAAAAGTATAAGCCTGTCTCCAAGCAGCTTGATGCTCCTGTGACTACAGTTGCACATATTATTCAGAGGTTTAAGGTCCGCAGGAGTGAGCCAACCTCCCTGGACGTGGTCACAAGAGCAAAACTGATGACAAATCAAAGAGCTGGATAATACGAATGGTAACCGAAGATCCCAGAACAGCTTCCAAAGAGATTCGAGGTGAACTCCAAGGTCAAGGTACTTCAGTGTCAGATGGCACCATCCATCGCTTTTTGAGCCAAAGGGAACTTAATGGAAGATGAGCAAGGAGGACGCTACAGCTGAAAGCAAATTATAAAAAAGCGAGACTGGAATTTGCCAAAATGCATATCGACAAAAACCACAAAGCTTCTGGGAGAACGTCCTTTGGACAGATGAGAAAACTGGAGCTTTTTGGCAAATTGCATCAGCTCGATGTTGCACAGATGCAAAAATGAAGCATACACTGTGCTTACTGTGAAACATGGAGGAGGCCCGGTTATATTCTGGGGCTGCTTTGCTGCATCTTGCACAGGGCGTCTTGAATCTGTGCAGGTTACAATGAAATCTCAAGATACCGGTCCATACCAAAAATACCTGTCGACAGGTGCAGAAGTCTCACAGAGTTACAGAAATCATTTGTTGCCGTGATTGCCTCAAAAGGTTGTGCAATAAAATATTAAGTTACAGGTACCATCACTTTTGTCCAGGCCAGTTTCATTAGTTTGTTTTTCAAAAAGTTTCTGATGAACCACAATTCAAAAGCAACGACTGATTTTCATGAATTCATTTTCAGTAAATTTTTTTATCACTTTTGTTAGTTTCAAGTTGTTTCCGTGACCACTGTGGGTTTTTCCTTTCCTTTATCTGAAGGGTACCAACAGTTTTGTCCACACCTGTATGCCATATGTCACTTCAGTCGCTCACCTGAAGGTTGATTAGTTTATCTTAGGCCCCACCCACTTCACATCGCCAGAGTTAATTCACCTGTAGTCACAAAAATCATTCCCTGTCTATGATCTCTGGTTGCCGCGTCTCTGAATCGCTCCCGGTGTGGACGCAGTTTGTTTTAGCCACATGCAAAACTGACATTTCACAAACGAAAGGGTTTTTGGCGTAACACATTTTCTGTTCAGCTTTTCTTTTGGGTATTCAGAGTATATGAAAATACCATAATCTAATCAATCTAATCTTTCTTTGAACAGTTCTTTTTGCAGGGTGGAACGATTGTACAGCAAACATCTTTAATGACTTTTAAAAACAAGAACTGGGTGCACAAGTTTGAATTTATTTTCTCTAAAAACACACAGGGTCAAATATGTACGCACACCCTCGCTGATATTTGGTTAAATGGTGCCAAGTGAGTTCCACCTGAACCAGACACTTTGCTGCCTTTTCCTTCTGTTTCCAGTCTACAAAGTCAGCTAAGCTAGGTGGCTGCAGCTCCATATTTGGAGTACAGACATGAGATATCGAGCTCGTATCACTCAAGTCTTGGCAAACTTTTCCTTCATCATTAGGTTAAAGAGGGTAAGGAACAAGGCTATTTATTTTCATAGCCATGATGTTAGGTACTTCAACCACAGGAACCTTGGCAAAATAAATTCTAGCTCAAACTAGATAAGACTTGAAGTATAATTTGAGTAAAGACTGAGGACTTCTGTCCACTGATATCAGCTCTTTCCTGTGGGTTGTCTCACCTACTTTCATTTTCATGGAGTAAAGGAGACCGTCTGAAGAGGTCAAATCTCCAGCAATACGTCTCGTACATGGAACAACTTTATTACTCAAACAATAGATTAAAAAAAAAGGCTCCGAGCCAAATCAATTTAGTCCAGCACTGCAGTTTTCTAAATGCTGCAGGAGTTTTGACCTCTTCAGCTGTCAAATCCAGGAAAACAAAGTCAAAGATGAAGCAGGTTTAGAGAAAGTGAAAACGCAGAACGATGTAAATGAAAATTACATTATTAGAAACTCTGGAATGCACTTTAATCGGTGATTAAAAGGTCCATTATTGGAAAAAAAAAACCTGCACAGTACAAAAACAATGATGTCAATACACTAAAGAGATTAGAAAAGTTTCCTTTGTGAGCTGTAGGTGTTAATGTGTGAGTGTGTATGTGTGGCTGCTCCGCAGCACCACCGCCAAATCCCATTTCCATAAATAACCAACTTTCACAGACATTTCTGCAAATGCAAGTTTGACTTTCAAGTGTGAATTTGTCACTCGGAGTAGACGAGCCGTTTCTCCCGACCTTTACGTGTGACTCAGTCGCAGCTTTACACATTGGAAATACCAGCAGACCAAGCAGCCTAAAGTAAGTTACGCCCAAGTCACACACACTACAAATGAGTGCAAAGTAATCATCAGCGAGAACAACACAGGCTGGACTTGTGATCGTCCTTCACATCTTATTGGCCTTCCAGGTCAGGTAGGAGTTCCAAGCAACAGCAACGATCTGGACGACAGCCAGCCTGCAAGGAGGAGGAAGTGTGACGTGTCTGATTTGGATGCAGTTTAACAGCGTGTCTGATGGTTTCATCAGGATGGAATTAAAGGCTTTCAGAGACAATTAAAGTTAGTTTCTTATGACAGTTAAAGAGATTTTCACAAGTGAAACAAAATGTGGCTCATTTAGATGGAGAACTAGTAAAATTATACTTCCAAAACGGATTTAAAATAATCCTTTAAGATAAGACAGACTCTTTATCCTAAAAGTGGGGAAATTACCGAGTTATAGCAGCCAAAATATAAAAATAAAGGTTTGGACTCTGTGTACAGGCTTCTTCAGGCTGATCGGTTGTTCCGCACTCACTAACCTTCACATATGATCAGAGCTGACTGCTTGCATGCTAATGAAGCCATAAAACTCTCACCTGTGGTGCAGAGGAACGAAGTAGAAATTGGCAATCTGGACTGGAGGCCAAAGCTGAAAAAATACAGGAAAGATTCAAATGACGCGTTCACAGAAATCAGTGGAAACTTATTATGAAAAGATAAAGAAAACACACTGAAAACTTACATAGTAATTAGAGATCAGGGCATCGGTGTAGTCCTGTGAACAGAGACAAATCTTATTGTGTCAGTAACATTATTGACAAACAGCTTCACCAAACATCATCGGGCTAAACGCAGAGCGGCCGTGCAGTTAATCAAGATTGTTATTCGTTTTCATGTATGACCTCAAACAATTATGAACAGAAGACAACAGGAATGAAGTGATTACAGGGCTGCGTTTCTCTCCCACAGTGGTGCTCTTGGATTGTCTTAAAATCAGAGCAACTTTTGCTCCTCTGAAACCCCAAATGAGTTCAGCTTGAGATGAAGAATAGTAAACCTAATTCAGTCACAAAATCAATCAATATGGAACATACATAAATAAATAACATGGTTTTGTTAAAAATGTGGGACTATTGTGTTAAATTGAGCGTCGTTAAAATGTAGCTCTTTACTAGCCAAGGTAGAAGAAACTAGTTCCTACAGACTAGAAAAATGTGACTCTGTCCTGTTACAGAGTTTAAGATACTTTATTCGTTATTAAATTAAAGTGAGAAGAATTCCATCAGCATCAAACCGATCCCATTACAGACGTTATTGTTCGTACGCCCCCCCCCCCCCAATGAAAAACAGAGTTTGCAGCACAGATTACTGTAAATAATTCAACAAGGATCTGTTTGTTTCTTCGTTCCTCCATCACGCTCCTGTTCATGGATGAATATTTTATTTCACATTCGCTGTCACAGATCCAAGCTTCAGGCCCCTGAGATCATAACTTAGATAAGTGGGTGAGAACATGAATGGGTGAAAGTCAGACTAGCTCCTGTCCACCAACCAGAAACTGAGTAAATTCATTCATGAACCCTGCGCTCGGCTCAGCTCATCAGTGAAAGTTGCTCGAAGCAGCTATAACAAAAATCCTGAGAGGAAACTTTTGCTTGTTTTTAAAGACTTCGGTCTAAGTCAAAAGACGGATAAACAGATACTTTAGGAACAGGGCTGAAATGAAGCGTTTCTCCACTCAAACATGACGGCCAAACTCGTGGCCTCCTGCTCAGGTATGAGACTCTCAGCATTTTCCATCAGAGAACAGTTGAAGCTGCTGGTGGGGGAGGAAGTGAGAAATGTTGATGTGTTGAAATTACAGCTGGTGAGCAGTTTTAGTCCAAACTGATCCATGATGAGGGGAAGGAAAGCCAAAATCCCAGCAGCTGGTCAGGAAACTGTATATATGAACACCTTTATCAGCCATCTATACACTGTTTTTCCAAAAGTATTCACTCGCCCAAGCAAATCATTGAAATCACGTGTTCCAATCACTTCCATGGCCACAGGTGTATAAACCAAGCACTTAGGAATGCAGCCTGCTTCTACAAGCACTAGTGAAAGAATGGGTCGCTCTCAGGAGCTCCGGTGTGGTACCGTGATAGGATGATACCTGTACAACAAATCCAGTCGTAAAATTTCCTCACTACAAAGTGGAAGTGATTGTGAACATCAGCAACTCAGCCATGAAGTGGTAGGCCAGAGTGGGGTCAGCAGATGCTGAGGGTCATAGTGCACAGAGGTCATCAACTTTCTGCAGAGTCAATCTCTGCAGACCTCCAAACTTCATGTGGCCTTCAGATCAGCTCAAGAACAGAGAGAGCTTCATGGAATGGGTTTCCATGGCAGCTGCATCCAAGC
>JAVDPK010002505.1:132087-167106 GCA_034780415.1 Cichlasoma orientale | reverse complement strand
TTAGAGCGGAGACTGTGAGCCAGACCTTCTCTCCAACATCAGTGTCTGACCTCACAGATGTGCTTCTGGAAGAATGGTCAGAAATTCCCATAAACACACAAATGGTGGGTCGACATCATATTTAACCCTATGGATTTAGAATGGGATGTCACTCTGCGTGTGAAGGCAGATGAGTGAATACTTTTGGCAATATATTATAAATATGGTTTATTGAACTTATAACAGGATACTCTGCTATATTTAAACTTAAGAATTAAGTTTCATTTTTACAATGAAAGTAATTGATTTACTTATTTATTTGCCAAAACATTTATCCTCTTGTGTCTGAAATAACTCCCAGTAATTTACTTTCAGAGTACACATGCTGAGTGTGAAACGTGTGTTCTGTATATTCATGCCATCACTGATTCGGCCGGGATGCACTACCAATCTGCATGTTTGGCTGTGGCTGTTCAGTGAAGTCTCTCAGCAGTGTGAGAAATTGTCACAACCTCTAATCTAATGATTCGTGTTTCTGGACGTTAATTTTATCATTTATGAACACAGATTTGAACACAGATTTTCATCTGTTCATGTACACAAGATCAATCGTTTCCCTTTTAAAGGGCAAAAATCTCCACATTTGGAGGCTGGAAGGATTGGTGATGGAGCAAATCCCCTCACCTTTCACATCAGAGACCCAGGTTTTAATTGCACACCTTACAGATATGCTACTTGGTTTGTTCAGTCAACAGCAGTTTCCACTTCTTTTAGTACTCTGTTTTCTTGGTCGGCATAGTGACATGTTCCCACTTTTTCTGGACAAAAACTAAATATACTTCCTGTTGAAATAAATTACACATAAAGCCATGATGACTATCACAAAACACAGCATTTTGTGTGGATTACTTTGTCACGTTTTGCTGTGAGACCAGGCTGGACTGTCAGCACATTGTTGCTCTCCTCAACCACTGCCTTGAGTTCATCTTCCTACAAGTCTGCTGCTGTTTTTTGGTTTCCTGAATCAACCCTTATCCGAGCTGCATGACCTAGTAAGAGGGCACTGCAAGGCAGATGCCATCAATTCAAGCTAATTTGAGATTTGTACAAGTTAAAAATGGGATTTTTAAAACCTGGCTAAGCTCAGCATCTGGGGTTTGTGTCTCCGACTGTGTAAACCACTGCGATATGAAGCCACTATGAATAATATTTAAAGAAATGTCCTGAAACAAATGCAGCTCTGTGTAATATAGTTTAGTCTTGAAGTTAATGCTAGCAATTCAACTTGAAGGTAAAATTCAGGTGTGTGTGTTGTTTATACCCAACTTTCGCTTTCAAACACACAATATTACCCCCACCCCCGACAAACACACACACACACAAAAACAACCCACAACCCCGTCTGCTTAAAGGTCACCTCAACATGTCTCGGCATATAAAACCAACAAGCCAATGTTCCAGCTACAATATTTTTCTGCCTATTTTCAAGGGTGAAACAGTTTTTTAATTACGGTCAAACAAGCCAGTTTAGCACCTGAGGTGGAATTACGTCAACGTCTTTACCCACACAAGACAGGACCTTTCTTACCTCTTCCAGGAGCTTTTTAGGGTGCAAAAAATAATAAACTTAATAAGCCTTTAAGTCTTCATGGTTGAGAAGAGGTTTTAGGACCCAGGTCTCACCGGGACATCACCTGGAAGCTACATTTGTACTTGGCGTGCCCCGTCTTTATATGCAAGAGTTAACAGAAGTCTGACTCCTCCGTTCTTCCTTTCTTCACCTTATGCAGAGCGTCTTCACGGATGAAAATGTCATTCAGCTTAGATTCTGATCGGTTATTCAGCACAACACGTGGTCCAATCCCAACATCATGGAGTCGATCCGGGGTTACGCGAGGACAGAACAAGACGCTTCACAATGTATTTGTGTATGAATGCCAATGCTCCACTGACAAACTCGGGCCTTCACATTCATGCAGATGTTATTTGCTGCATACCATCAACTAAAAGAATTGATGCAAACAAAACACTTCCTCCCACATGTCAGGAATGGCTCATAGAACACAACAAAGAGCAGATGAGGCCAACCGGGCTTCTGCAGCTCCCAATCCAAGAGACTGGACCGGATCCATCCCGATCCACAGAAGCCTCACTCTGTAACCCACAGGACCCAGAGAAAACACTGACCTGCTGTTAACTCTAGCAGCAACAGAACCCGGAGCTGATTGTACGCGGACTCCAACCAAGCCACCAAAGTTTGATTTCCAACAAGTAACATTGTAACATTGTACGTTTCTACTCATAATCATTACGGCCACATCAAACTGGTCGCTTCCAGGCCTGAAAAGTAAAGCTTTAAACCTGCATTCTGTCTACTGGCCACCAGGGGGCGAATCCTCTGGTTACAAAAAGACTTCCAGCTGTTTAGTCTCTGAGAAAACAGCTGTAGGCTCCTCAGTAAACACTCTTCTGATGAGTTTATGGTCTCAACCACCAGTCTGAGGTCATACTAAATAAAATGAAGTTAATTCTGTAAATTACCATCATCATGTCCCATAGGATCAGCTTATCAATCACAAGCTGTCAATTAAAAGTCAAAAGTAATGTAATTTATAGTTTACATACTTATTCAGTTCCTATAGAAAGTATTACTCTCTAAAAAGTAAAGAGCTGTTCCCGGTAAAAACCAGATCAGGTAAACAAGAGAGCCAAAGTGGCGACTCGAACTGTGTCTGGATTTATCAATCACAGCGGCTGTTTGGTCAGAGGCTCCATTAATTTTCATCTCACATTTCCTCAGTGCCAGACCCTGTTGTAACGAGCGCATTTGTCATTTATTTTCTGTCCTTTGTGACATTTACCAGGTTGGCCTTTCAGCTCCGCGCCTCTCCTTTTGTAAATAATTGATGGTGATCAGTGGCATGTTGGGAAAGCAAGGCGGCGACGGGCGTTTGAGCAGCTGGCACAAGATGACAGCTAGCTCTGACCTGGCATACAAACACGCTCGCACGCGTATATATGAAGGTATGAGTCACACTGGTTATTTCCACACTCCCTCCCCATCTCGTCTCTTCCTCCATCACAGGAAATAGTTTCCAATAATAATGAGAGGTGAGTGTTGGAGGTCAGATACTGTAGCTACAATGAAAACCAAACTTCCTGTCTGTGTGCTGTCATTTACCTGAGCTGTGTGCGTGCAGGAAACTTGCTGCTCTCTTGTGCCGAGTCTCAGGTCTAGTTTTAATGCTTAAAAAGGTCAAACTCAGGCCACATAATAACAGCAGAACTCAGCTAAACCCGAAGAACAAAGAAAACAGGTGGATGAACAAGACTTTTCATCTGCAATGCATTTTTTTATTCTTCTCAATTTAAAATTTTTGTGACAAAGTAATTTATCTGTGACGTCATACCTGTAAGGCTTTAGATGAGCATACTCGTAACATTTATTAATAAAAAATGAACTGAGGACAAATCAGGTCAAACTAACCTTTTACCTGAAGTGGAGTTTTTCAATTTAAATTGAGCAACATCACCTGGAAGATGACATCACTTTAATACTGATGAACTCATTCAACATGAGGGCAAAGGTAGCTAATGAAAATGGAGTTCAGATGATTTTTTCTGTCAGGATTCATTAATGTAGGAAAGCCTGTCTGCTACCATACTTCTTTTTTGGCCCACAGCATGCTCATTAATGTCTTTCTTTAGAGCTCAAAGGGGTCAAAGGGTGAGAGTCTGATGATAAAGAGTCATTTCTGGTGACTGTGTTGCTTTGCATAATGCATTTCTCATTTTACATCAGATTCTTTGGGTAGGGTCTTTTTTTTCTGATGTTGGGAATGAATCGTGACACGGCAGGTGCTGAAATAAAACTCACTCACCCTCTTAAGCTTGGTGACGTTCTCCTCCACTGTCAGTCCGTTCAGCACGCCAGAGATACAAAGGAAGGATCCCAAAAAGCACGGCGCGAAACACAGCTGTAAATATGTAAACAAGCCAAAAAAAAAAAAAAAAAGGAAGAATGAAATTAAGTTTTAATCCCTGGCTCCTCCAGTCTGCACGTCAAAGTGTTCTTGGGTATTACACCAAATCTGTCGGGATGCTATTGTGTGCATGACAGACTTAAAGTGTTTAAAAGCAGATGGAATAAAGTACAAGTGTGAATGCAGCTGTTAGTGCAGATGTGCTTTGAGTGCTCAATATAGTACTGTATAAATACCAGTCCACTTCCCATTATCATTATCATTAATTAGCAGAAACTGTTCTGGTAATCCAGTTACTGTATACTTTAACCACAAGAAACTTATTACAACTTATGAATAAAAATGAGGAAAAACTCACTAGTCTGAGTTTAAAGACATATGAAAGTCAAAATCATTAATTATATTCTAAAAACAACTTTTATAGCCTCTAAATTAATTAATTTTGGTTTGTGGGGTTAATAGCTTTACAAGAAAGCTGTTAATCAGTTTGTTAAATATTAAAATGCTAACTAATAAAACCCCGTCTGTGCTGCACCTTTCTTCCTTCACTGACCTACGTCAGCACATTTTAGGTCAGTTTTATTTAAAAACCTCCCTCTGGCAGTGTGACAGGATTCCCACCCTGAGCAGTAAATGTGCAACCTAAAAACAGAACATGACTTTTGATTACGAGTCCTGAGAAACTGGGTGACGCAAATCGAATTAATCTACTCGCGACAAAACATTTACTTTATAGAAACTGATGGATTCAAGAAAAAAGAGGAATTAAGGATAAATTGAGTCAATATGGGATTAAATACATTCTGATGATGCTCTAAGAAATCTGAAGGACTGAAGGGAAACTGTTTCTTTCATGAACACTCGACTTCCTCCTGGTGTTCAGGTCAGACGCAGGAAGACGCTACAGCTGCATCACCTTAAATCTTTCAGACGCTGCTGTGTTTATTACGCACACTGAGGCACGGCGAGCGGCGCCGACAGTGAGACCACATCACTGTTCAAGCGTATGAGTGGACCCTTTGCTCCAGTAAATATTTCATTCAGTAGGAAGGGAGACACTGAAAGTCTTACTCTGTGGTGCTTTTTTCTTTTTGTTTAAACTGCTTTTGTTCTGCTGCAGTTTCACTGAAACACACGTTTATTCATCCATCCATCACTGGTGCATCCTGTACAGGTCCGCGGCAGAAATGTTAGTCAGTTAAAGGTAATATTCTTATTTTATTAACGACAGCAATTACTGCTTCAAAGATGTTACACCGCCACCAGCCGCTACCTGGGGCTGCAGCCCTCACAGACGGCTGCAGCCCTTCCTCTCTCTGTGTGAATGAAGCTGTAAATGAGCAGAGGCTCAAAGTAAACAGATGACAGTCGTGTTATAACTGGAGCTGTCCTGCAGAACTTTGATGTAAAATAAACAAAGAGTGTCCGTATGTCACCTCTGTCAGAATAAGCTGGAATAAAACCAAGCAGCCAAAGCCGGGTGTAATCAGATTACACGCTGTGTGTTTGCAACATTATGCATGACACAAACTGCTGCACATTTCACTTTTAAAACACCTGATTAATGAGCAAAGTGATGAACGCTTTCATAAAGCTCCTGAAGTACACAAAAATATTTGTTTGGCCAGTTTTTAACTTTGCACATTTAAAGTGTGTTCAGCTTTAAATGGTTTCTGAAGGTTTTGGTCGACTAGTCTAATGTTTTTATCTTAACTGATAAAACTATGACTGTAATTTCTTGATCTAATATGAGGAGTGTTAAAGTACGACACAGGATGAAAGGGTTAGCTCTGCTGGATAACTCAGCCTCTCAGCTCAGACGCTTCATAAAGGGGGAAAACCGTGTGTTAACAGTTTCCTCATCCTCGGAGACTCATCTGTCAGCCTGAAACAGGGAAACTCTCTCAGCAGTCGGATTCATCCACTCTGTTAGCCGCAGCTAACGAGCTCAGTGGAAGACAGACGCTCACACAGACGGTCGGTTGTATCGCTGAGCGTTCAGTTTGTCCTCGGATGCTTCTCTCACCTGGTCAACCAACATTTTCTTCATGGCAGCACTTTTCGTTCCTCCAACGACCAGTCGGTCCAAAACCTTGTACCAGCTGCCGACAACGGGACCCTTCATTGTAACAGACATAAAATTACCATCATTACATTATTCTTGAAATTCTCTCAATTAAGTCTCCTATAAATATACAACTGCACTGGGGTTAGAAAAACACTGGGATGAAAACGACATTAAAACTTTTCTTTTTGGATTGTCCAATAAATATAAAGCCGTTCATTCAAAATGAAGTCACTAATAAACCAAAACAAACAGCTTGCTGCCAGGGGTATACAAAGAAGAACATTTCTGCAACTTTTGTGTATAATTACAATTTTCTGTACATGTGTTAATCTGTCATGAATCTCAACGCAAGTCCGCAATGATACTGATTTGGAGTTTGTAGGTCCAAGAATTTACAGAGGCTGAGAAAAACATCATGGATGCAGAGCAGACGAGCTTACAGCCACAGTAACTAAACACGTTTATGAGCACAGCTTAAAAATGTTTGTACAAGGTGCAAATCACAGAATTCCAAGTTTCTGCCGATAAAATTCAAAAACCTTACTCGACTCAAATTTGGGTTTTCTCCTCGGACCGCTTACAGCTGAGCTGCTGTCTGTGAATTCTCCATGAAACTCACCGAGCTTCATAACGAGGACCGCCCCTTTTGAGCTCAGGTGAGCAGTGAAACCAGGAGCACGCTCAGCGTTACTATGACAGTTTACACACCGCTGCACAGCGTCATCCCCTTTGGCCAAATCAAGAAAACCTCCACTCACAAACCCGCCCCACTTGTTCGATTCCGCGCGCTGCAGCTCCGTCCTCTGCAGTCCTGTAACTTTGTGATCGCACCTTGTAAAAGACGCACATGGAAAAACAGGACAGGGAATTTTTCTCTAACCCTAACAAAAACACAGTGTTTTGATCCGACCACGTTAGACTTTAACATAAAAATTTTAAAGTTGACATTCTCTGAAAACTTGAGTCCCATTTGAGACATTTTTCAAAAGGCTTGATTACTCAGGAGAGCCCAGCAGCTTCCTGTCCACAGCTTCACTCCTTAAACACAAGCATGAGCAGGCGGGCTGCAGATAAACCGAATCCAACTAACAAACGGATGCATTATTTATGTGAAGAAGAATGATACACGATGTGCGAATATAGCTGCCAACAAACATGTCGTCTCAGTCCAGCGTGCGCTGAAACCCATTTTCCAGACAAGAGTAAATATCTATGCGTCTTGCGTGTATATTTTTATACGACGAAGGGATGATTATGGAAACGTAAATAAACTTTACCTTCGTCACAGTGACGCCAAAAAGAAATGTGCTACTAGGAGGGCGAATTGTGCAGCTGTCACAGGACTTAACGAGTGAAACGCTGATGCTTTCACTAACATACAAAGGCATGAGTGAGCAGTTTATAGCAAGAATCAGAAAACAGACAAGACATTTAAAGTGGTCATCCACAGATGTGCAAACAAGCTACTGAATCTGTTTGTTTCCATAAATACGATAATTTTGCTTTACAAAATTTTACATAAAAACCTGCATCTAACTGATGGATGGGCAACATTTTTTTTCCTTCCAGATGCCATCCTGGCATATACAGCGTGAGCAAATGAATTTATAGAGCAGTTATTACAGTAGGTTATTTGCATGGCAGAAGTTTTTGTTTCAAAATGTTGACATTTTTACAACTTAAAAGCCATTTGTTGTCCTCTAAAGTGACAATCACAAGAAAGCTTCCACAAAACAACCCACAAGTATCATAAAAACACTATCTGGGAACAACTGCAGGGCCCAGTGGTTGAGTTAGGAGGATACTCACCACAAAGAAGAAACCAATGCTCATCATCTTTGCCGTCCTCTGCACGTTGTGGTGAGCCAATCCTCTCCTCTCGATCAGCTGCTGGGAGATGACATCACCAACACCCACTAAAGACCCTGGAGGTCAAACAGAGTTGATGCAGCATCTCAGTCTCCTGACCACAGGCCTACACAGATGTGATCCGTGCAGACATGCTACTGTTGCCGCAGCAGTGAGTGTGTCTGATTAGGCAGCGCTCGTATAATGAGGACTGCAACGGTGCCAGAAACGCATGCAGGGTTAACTTTACTGTAAACAAGTCCTGAATGAAAGTGAATGCAATCGGTGGTGCTAACTGGAATTATCCAGTTTCTTTGAAGGTGCTTATTGCAGATTCCTGTGTTTAAAAAAAGATCATTTCCAGAATGAACCAAAGACATCAACTGAATGTGAACAAGCAGCTGCTATGACTTTATGCCCCAAACATCTATGTTTTGTCTTAAAGAGATATCAACTGAAGCTGAACTCAGACTGGACTGCACTGTCCTGTCACACAGCGAGTCTGTTTAACCGTTATCTCACCAGGTACGTGGGAGCCTAGAAAAAAGAAAAGCCAGCTTCAGTTACAAAAGTACAAACTCCCATCCTGGTCCGACCTCGAGCCTCCACCCACTCTCAGTGACTTATCTTAGAGAAATTATTTATATGAACAAACGAGATTTCATAACAATTTCATCAGAGAGCTGTTGTCTTCATTTGTTTCTCACTGTTTATTAAAATGCATTAAAGAGCTGTCACCAGCTAGCCACCATTAACTCATCATCATCATCATCATCATCATCGCTGTTTTTACTCTAAAGTTGGCTTCCTACACGAACATCCTGAGTCACTGCTAATTTTTTATTTATAAAGCCATGTTATGCAAACAATCCTGCATAACACTGCAAAGAGATTTCAAAGAGCTCCTCTTCCAGTCTGCTGTTCGCGTCCACCACACACAAAAAAGCCCAGCAAGTAATCTAAAGAACTCAGTCTCTCCACTGTGAGTCACGACCTCAGTGAGCTTCATTGTTAAGATACTCCACTAATTTGTCGGACCTTCGTACATTTGTGACTGATTCTTTGTAGTGTTGTAATTCTCCAAAGCTTGAAATGCTGGCACGGCCAGACCTACTTTCAAAGAAGAGGAGAAAGCCTGTGGATACGTACACTGTATTGCCAAAAGCGTTTGCTCGTCTGCCTTCACATGCATACGAGCTTGACTGACATCCCATGATGTCATCCCACCCTTTGCAGCTAGAACAGCTTCAACTCTTCTGGGAAGGCTTTCCACAGGTTTAGGAGTGTTTATGGGAATTTCTGACCATTCTTCCAGAAGCACATCTGTGAGGTCAGTTGGAGAGAAGGCCTGGCTCACAGTCTCCGCTCTAATTCATCCCAAAGGTGTTCTATCAGGCTGAGGTCAGGACTCTGTGCAGGCCAGTCAAGTTCTTCCAAAACAGCCTTGCTGTTGTTGGAAGAGGAAGGGGCCATCCCCAAACTGTTCCCACAAATTTGGGAGCATCAAATTGTCCTAAATATCTTGGTATGCTGAAGCATTCAGTGTTCCTTTCACTGGAACTAAGGGGCTGAGCCCAACTCCTGAAAAATAAGCGCTCTCTTGCTGGTCTGGCTGATTTGGTAGATCAAACATCTGCCTCCATCTAGTGGTGACTAAATAGTACTGCAACCTGGAAGAACCTGGCCATCTAGGATTACTGATTTGTCTTGCAACACAAACACTAATTACTGTCTAAGATAATTTCTCCAATGCATGAGCCAATCATATCGGATTCACAGATACACCACAGCTCAAAGTCTTTGGCAACATTATTAAATCAGAAAGTGCTAATATTTATTTTTTTTTCCCAAAAGGTTTTAATTTTTAAAAAAATGATTCCTAGTAAATTTAGCAGCCTGATTTAACGCTCTGTCATGTTTTAACACGTTTTGGGAAAACACAATTTAGTTCACGTTGGGATTTTTGCCGTTAAATCAACAGATTTGTGTTTTTGTTTTCTGGTTAATATATTCTGTAAAAATGTGTGAAAACATGAAGTTTCCGTGAGTACGATTGTCGTACAATTTCACAACCTTCATAAATACATGATGGCATACAGAAGCGACTTTACTGACAAACACCCACAAGCCCCCCAAAAATACATCTTATTTTTACTTTCCTATATGGTTCCACACGGCTCCGAAATGAAATGTTTAAAACATCCCTATAAAAACTTTATATTATTGATCTTTGTATTTGCTTTTATAATCTTGGCCACAGCACAACGACCTTTTCCTTTGTTGATTCTCAAACTGAGGTACACTAAACTGGGGCAAAGGTCAGGAAAGTCAACCAGGAGCTGAAAGATTTGAGTCTCCTCATTTTATTTTAACCAACAAAAGGTCCGTTTACATGTCAGAAAGAGCATTTCTCATGTGACATCTGTCTTCTGCCTTTTGACAATTATGTTTGTACCTTCAGTGTGAGTTTATTTAAATGCACAGTGAGAGGTTTTTCCTACCGGCTGTCACTATCTGGACAGTCCAGGGGTATTTGGTCATCAAGGCCTGGTAGCTTCTCCACAGGCCTGCCATTCTCTCTCCTGGGAAGAAACAAAAACACAAGGTTGCTGCAAAAAGCGCACTCTTTAACTCAATCACCCCGCCGGCAGGCATATAACGTGACTCAAATCAAGCGACCCTAATAAGTTCCTTTAAGCTATCCATTAGCGCGAGTATTTCAGGATTTTTACATGTTAAAAGTCAACCAAGACTTATTTGGAAGAGATTAGCGCACTCCTAACCTGATTTACGCTCACAAATTCAGTCAAACCGCTAGCTAATCCCCTCCTCACAGCTGAATCACACTTATGGACAACTGCTGACACAAAGTTTACATTTTATTGAAGTATTTTGGTAAATTCTGTCAGTGCCGAATTAAACAATGGGGTCTAACACTTCCTACAAAAGTACCGCAGGTTTTAAATGATGGGCATTTTTACAAACATTCACATTAGCTTTAAAATGTCCAATTTTTTAAATGACATCTGGCTTAAGGCTCGGTCTCATGGTGGCTGGCGAAGCTAACACATAAAGTCTCGACTTGCACAGCGCGTCACCACAGAGGATAACAAGGTTTTCATCGTTTCTGTAACTTTCCGTTCAGCACTCTTCCAGCCACTGTTTCACGCACCAACAACGCTCACCGTGTTTAATTTAAAGCTCCGTAAACTCCGGCGTGCTGCAGTCAGTGTAAATCAAACGTCCACGCGCCCGGCTTCACCACGGCAGAGATGCCTTCACGGCGCCGGATCAGCTCAGACACTGCAGCACTCAGACTGGAACGATGTGTCACAGCTTACTGGGTATACATTCTCACCAGTTATGGTAGTTATTCCTTTTTTATATACTTATTCGTTTTGGTTTTTTGTTTTTCCCGGAGCGTATTTACTCGTTTCAGTTACATTTTTATTGTTTGGCAATATTTAAAATAAAAAAAAAAAAAAAAGTTAACAAAGTCCTTCTAGAAGTTCCGACACTGGTTCAGTTGACTTAGACATCCCAGTCTCAGAGGGAAAAGCAAAAACTAAAAATATTTACTGAATTATTTAAACCAGTGCTCAAAGTATACAATTTTTTTTCTAAGACTTTTTTCATTTCAGTTTACTTTTTTAACGTAACTTTACAGGTTAACCATAATAACCTTGAATCTAACATGAATCGTTTTAAAAAATAAAACATTTACTTCCCTTCTGCTACCAATGACAAGTGTACAAAGCAGAAAGCGTAATTTACTACGACACCTGAAGGCAGCATAGGAGCTGCAGCATGCGTCAGTTCCGCTGTAAACAAAAAGTCCTCTGCTGCCCGCTAGAGGACAACCGAAGAATAACAAGACAAAACAAGTTGCAATGTAATTTTTATTTTGTTCAAGTGAAGTGGCACTTACAATAAGGAGAAAAAAAACATTTATTACAGTGGAGACACTGGCTACAAACAGGTACAACTGGTAAAAAAATAAATAAATGAAATGGCTTACCAGGACCCCTAAACCATCGTAATTTTGTTAGTTAAGGTTCTCCAGCTTCCATGTTTAATGTAAATCCCTAAAAGGAGGTCAACACCTTCCACAGAAGACGTTTTTCAAGTAACCTGCTGTAATTTGCTCTAATATGACCCTTTTTTATTGACTCAGAAGTTTGCATGAAGTCGGAATGAATGCAGCAGAGTTATTACAGAGCACAGGGTGTCAAACATGCAGCGCAGGGACCAGAAATTGGTCCATTTTGGCTCACTTGATAACTTTAAGACATGTGAAAACTGGAAGAAATGCTAGCTTTACTAGCCAGTAGTGATGATATGTGAAAAGTTAAAAGTAGTTACAAATGTAGACGAGTTCTCTGAATCACACTGACATAAAACACTGATTACAGGTAACGGAAATGATCGTGGAGTCACTGAATGTGGAAAGGCTGAGGCACACTGTTCAGATTGCACTTATTTAGGCTGCCGATAATCCAGTTTCTAAATAGATCACCCATTAAATGAGAAAGATAACTGAATAAGTAGTGAGAGGGGAGTGGGGTGCTGGTGTGGAGTTGAGGGTTGGTGTGACTGAGGTCGCCGCCAGGGACAGAGTGGGATAGAGGCAGATGATTCGCTGTGACGACTCCTAAACGGAGCAGCCGAAAGAAGTCGACACAGACATCATCTTCCTGGTGTGGCCCACTTGAGATTAAACTGAGCTGTTTGTGGGCTGTGAACTGATGTTTGACCCCCCGGCTTTAGGACATTTCTCGCAGTGGACGTTCGATTTGTGACAATGCACACGTAACAATATCCACTCAGCTGGTGCTGCTGCTCACTGAAGCCTCATCGCCTCGCACTTCGCTCGGTTTTGGTACCGCTTACTTTTCTCTCACTTCACCTCAGCATCAGGGGGAGTGGCCACAGCAAGTGCTGTATCAAGCCGCCACATTATATTAATTAAGCGAGACACGAGGACAGGAACATTGGAACACGTGGCTTTGAAAATGCAGGATTTGACTCGTCGCCTTTTATTTGCTCGGCTTGCTTAAAACATTTAAAACGATGGTTCCAAAAGCAGCCGCACTGCGAGGTGGAAATGAGGCCTTGTAGGCAGCAGGTGCACAGGTGAGCTTTTTTTTTTTTTTAGTGCTTCTAAATTCTGTGTTTTACAAGTCAAACTGTCCATTAAATAAAGTGATATGCACTGGATAAGATCACAGAACTGAAGACAAATAACAGGAAAACTGTGATGTGTTGAATGTGTGATGAACCCTGCAAACAATACAATAAATAAATTTTAAAAAGATTTGAAAAAAAAGACCACAAACAGGAGCAATATATGGCATATGTGCCATTTTACATTTGAAATGCTACTAAGACTTAAAGCCAATAAACGATCGAACCTGGGAACACCTCCCGCTGACTGCGGCTGCTTTAAATCACAACACTATAGCAGCAAAGACGCCCGCTGTCATTTGGTCTGCGAGATCTTTTCTGTTGCTGAGAAGCAATAAAATCTCACACGGTTACAGAGGCTTCAGGTCAACGGCCGACAAGAAATACAGTGCAAAGCATTCCTTGGTTATATGTTGATTCAAACGGCAACTCGAGCTCAGCAGAAATATTTAAAAGCTTAAAATTTCAATGACTTCAATAGGAAAACTGGGATATCCGGGCTCTCTTATTGCTGTGGGAACCTGGTGGCACAAACTCAAAGGCTATCTAAAACTTCTGACCTTTTCACTCGCTTGGTCTTCAAGTATGAGTCGTTGCTGTCCCTTTCTGTGGAAGTCGCCTGAGATAAAAATGTTTTACAGTACAGAGAGGCGCAGCTTCAGCCGCGCAGCAAAGCTGGAGTAATGATTCTTACAAAAGCTCTAAGCTACGAGAAAAACATCACGCTACGCCGCTAACATCTTTACATGTATCTGTGCAAAGCAAATGGTTACATTATTACCGACTGCCCCAGCACCACGAAATTTTTTTCATAAACTGCTTTTACATCTAATAATAATAATAATAATAATAATAATAATAATAATAACAACAGAGCATCGCTCCAGTCCGATCTTCCCGGCTAACTTTCCAGCTGGGTTTAAATCGGTTAATTAGTCATTTTATTTTTATTACGCAGCTTATAAAGGCCGGCTTTTCCGGTAAACATCATCTAAATTTTAACGTCGCCTTTGAAAGTTCACGGGCTGCAGCTTCAGCGACAAAAACACATCACTGGCAACATTTTTAACACCAGAATTAGTCATCTCTGTCAGCAGGTAGCTTAAGGTTTCCCCCTTTTTAAATTAAAACCTATTATTAGTAAATCATCTTCTGGAAACATCCCACATCCCGCAGGGCAGCTAACACTTTGAACTTTGGCTCCTCACTGACTTCATTAATAACTGACCTTAGAGTATAGCTCGTTGTGAATGGGAAGCAGTTTGTACAGCAACACCTGACTGGTCAGGTGGACATCGATGGAGCCAATCAGATCACAGCTGTCTTCTTTAAACGTCTAAGTGATTTTGTAACAACCCTGGGGCTCCGCGGTCGCTCCTCTCCCCTCAGAACTCCATCCCCTCGTCGCTTTCACACCAGTCTGACGGAGCATCGGTGCCGAAGTAACGATCTCCAAAATTACCTGAGAAGAGGAGACAGAAGGAGTTTGGCTTTCTGTGATGTGTCCTCTCTACCGGCCACCTTCAGCTGCTAATACGAAGAAGTTTTTTCCTTTAGTAAACTGCCTTTCTTACTCAAACACACAGTAGCTGCTCTGGGTTTCATCCACAGAGCCACGCAGCAGCAGTTTGTACTCTGTGTAATTCACAGATGATTTACCTTTTAATGCCTCTTATTGATCTACAGGTCACCTTTTTCTTCTAGCCGTCCACCGTTTACCAGTAAAGGCTAAAAATACCTTTCAAGGATCTCTTACACCTCTGCAAAGTTAATTAATTCCTCTTATTAAGGTCCCTGACACACTCCCTGTTTTCTGTTCAGGACACTTTACCCTAGAAATAACCCAACATCACCTCTAAGATAAGCTGTGGAAAAGTTTCTGGCACACCCAAAGACACTGGGGATTTTTTTTTATTGGCAAAGGCAGAAGATTTATGAGGCTAATTATGCTTAAAACTCTACAAATGATGTTAATAATCTAAAGAAATGAATAGCTTTTTTCAGGCAGATGATGAATGGACTGAAACAGCTTTTTACATCTGCTCACCGATGCCGGGTATGATGTGGAACTGGTCGTTGACCTCTTTGTCTACGGCGGTGGTGATGATGCGGACTTTAGGGAAGGCGTAGGCCACCGAATGGACCCCCATCTCAGCCATCAGCAGGGACAACAGGAAGATCTTATCCTCAGCTACATCGTGGTCCTTCGTGAGGACAAACGGAGAACACAGTCATATAATCACTGATCATTAGTGGCTCATTTAACCAGACTTCACATGAGGACAAATAATGATGATCAGAGCCTGCACACTGTCTTAAAAGCAGAAACATCTCACCTACAGCACTTTCAAACAGATTTGCCTGTTCCCTGAAAATGATGCTTCACCCCTGAAGTGTTGGAGCTCGCCAGTTAAAAACACGGACCGAATTACTCACTCATCTTATTATCAATCTAGAGTAACTTACAGAGAATTAGAAAACAAATATAACACTTTTTAAAGAACCAATTTTCACCTTTACTTAACCAGGAAGTGAAAGTCCTTTAGGATAAGACTGTCTTTTTGATCCTGGGCCTAAGACAAAGCAGGGCTAATGGAGAAAGCCTGCAAACTCACTCCACACAGCAGCACTCTGCCTGGGTATGAACGAGCCGTGAAGCCGACCTACCAGCAGAACTCTGACAGCCATGAGAGCAGCAGCGCCGGTGGACACCGTGCTGTCCATGAGGATGACGTAGTCTTCACTGATGTCTTTAGGCAGACGAAGGTAATGAAGCTGGAGGGCAGAGAACAAACAGTCAATAAACATTAAGAATATACATTTTTTTCCTGTTATTAGCTGAAGTTATTACGCATCTACAAAACACTGTTTAAAAGCTCGTAGCTCAGACATTTAACTGAGCATCCTAAATGATGTTACACTTTCTAAAAGAATCATCGAGTCAAATCCTCTTTGGACAACACAAAGTTGTAAACAAAGAACCGATTAGATCTGCCCTCTAAAACCTCGTTTTTAATGTCTCCTCACTGCCTGAAACACACACAAACACACACCTCTGGTTCTCCCGTGTCATGGTTGGTCTGAATGAGGATCTTTCCAAGTCTGATGTCTTTACACACAGCCATCAGAGCCTGCTCCATGGTCTCTCCCGCCCTCAGGATAGAAACGCCCGTTATCTGGAAAAACAGACGATTTTTTGTGAGGTTTATCTGGACCAGAAAACACTAAAGGTTTAAAAATGTATCTGCATGAAAACGTCACACTCCCCCAGATCTTCACATATGTGAAAAATCCCTCTTACTGTCACCAGTTTTGGGCTAGTATTTCCTGCACTTGAAGCAGTATTAGCCAAAGGCTGAAGGCATTTTTTTCTTAACATTTCAGAGCTCCGCTTCACAGTGTGGGGCAGACCGCCCCCCCCCCCCTTAATGTAACCTTTAATGTGATCTCAAAAGCAGACTTACTCTGTTACCGCACAGCCTCTTTCCCTCATAGACACCACCCTGCGGTGTTTCCACAGACACCGACTGCAGAGGAAGAAAGAGATCCAACAAAAGGAAATTAAAGGCTGTACTGAAACAATCTTGGCCAGAGTAACAGTAAAGAAAATGTGCTCTACGGGAGTAAGAGCAGGAGGTCAGCTAAAAATCTTCACACAAAAACTCACCTTGAGAGGCAGGAAGGAGAGGGCATGTTCTATCAGGAGCCTCATTAATCTCTTGGAGTAGAAGATAAACTCGTCTCGGTTAGTCTCCCTGTTCCTACACAAAGGCACAGAGGGCAGGAGCAAACAGGATGACCCTCTGCTTTTTTTTTTTTTTTTGAAGGTAAGTAGAATCATCGTTGGAAACTTTCTGATCTAAAGCAGCGGTTATCAAACTTTTTCTACTTTACTCCTTCTACAGCCTCACAGCTGGTGTCTCTAAACGCTACACAGGGGCTCTGCAAGCATTTAAAAAAGATCTGGCTTTTGAAAAGTGTGCATGACAGCGCGCGTGTGCTCTGACCTGATGATGGTGTGCATGCCACGGACCTGTGGCGTGCTCTCCATCACGCTGAGGGTTTTGGGTAAAGGCTGACCCTGATGAGCTGAGGCCAGCGCAGATCTGTGGGAAACAAACACACACAAGTGATGCGTCTGCCTCACGAATAATACAGTAACATAAAGACCCCATTCACCTAAACTGTTTATTAAAATCAAATACTCTCCTGGGTTTGCAGGTTAACTAATCAGCTCATTTTGATGTCTCTTTTTGTCTAATTTGTCACATCGTTTTAGACCGAGGGAAGTTAAAAAGGAATTATTCTGGAAGCAAATACTGATTGTTGTAGCTACGAGCTGGAATTATTGCCTGTGAAACTGAATTATCTTCAAATATTTATTTGGCAAAAAAAAAAAGAAAAGTGTCAAGAAAAAAGCGCCAAACGGCGGCGTGTTCTGCAGCCTGTCAAGCACTTATTAATATAAATGTACCATGAAATGATTTGACTGACAACGCTTTAAGCCCTCAATGCAGCTTTTTTTCAGCCCACTTCAAGAAGGTTTTAATTTCCTCAATTTCAAACTTTCTGACCTGTCGAGCGCAAATCTCAGAGCCACACTTTGAACTTATACTGCAGACGACACTTCAGAAATTACCCAATTTATTTATGTCTGAAAATGCAGATCAACTAAAATGAAAGTCTGCCCTTTAATTCCTGCTGCTCACATCTTCTTTTTTAAAAAAAAAAAAAAAAGCACCAAATTTCAGGTTTTATTTTCATTAACTGCCTTTAAATATCACACTTCAGTCAACGAGGAACTTCTTTCCACACATCATCACTAGATCACACAGCAGCAGCACAGAATGATGCTGAGAGGGGTTAAATTAAGAAGCTGCGAGCGTTTGAAGTTTTACCACAGGCCACTACAGAGAGAAAACCAAAGACTACTCGCTCTGCAGAGCCGATGTTTTAAGGTTAACTGACGGGGGGCTGGTTTCACAGAGACGAGAGGAGTTTCCTTCGACTTCAAATTTGCCACAGAGTCCATTGCACCGGTCTGTGCATACGTTAACTGGCATAATCATGTGACTCTGCTTCCCATACTAACAGCAGAGGTAGAGTGGCCAGATCTTCATGATCCCAGTGTTTGCACAGGTCACTCCAGCATAAAGCATCTTTGTGCAACTTGCCCCACATTTTAAGGTTAAACAAGACGCTGTGATCTAAAAGCAGAACTAAAAGAAAGAAGCTGATTGTGTTGTGACAGCTGACAAATGTTTAAAAACCTGTCATCAGATTAAAATCTCCAACACAAGCAAGCCAAGGTGTTGGTGCTGCAGCTGTGAGGTTCGTGTTATTCCTGCTTCTGCATAATTTATGTTTAATATATGTAAACTGAGCAGGAAGCTGTTGTCATCACATTAGTTCAAAAGTAGCTGAATACAGTTTTAATAGGTGTGATCCAAAAGTTACAGAAACAGGATCAAAAGCCTTGCTTTATTTAAATTTGGTCAGTCTTACATTTATGGTCATCTTCTCATGCGCCTCTGAACCTTTTTTTTTTTAAGCACTGCTGCTATTATAAGATCCCCGAGATGCACCTCCCTGCTGTTTCCTTGTACTTGTGTTTCTGCCATCGGCGCTGGACCTCCTGAAACGCGTCCAAACAGCAATGCTTCACCGTTACTTTCATTTTTAGGAGGTGGACAAAATTACAGGGAGGCTCAGATCATTTTCACTCAGTGTTCTCCCTCAGATACTTCAGGAAATCAACAGTATCATTCTGGAGGATAAATTCGTGGTTTACAACTCTGTAAATATTGAAAATTATGAGCTTGCTCCTGGCTTGGTTCCTCACCTATCACAGAGCCTTCGAAAATCGAAAATTAGCAGCGGCACCGGAAGCTTTCTAGACAAGATGACCCAAAGATCAGCCAAATTTAAATGTGGCAAGGCTTCGGATTTTTATGGACCTGCTTTTGAAACATTTCGATCACACCTCATACTGTCAGATAAAACTTTGCACTCAAATCTATCAGTGCGTGCCATCGCCTTAAGGCCACCAATCTAAAAAAGTGGCACATATAGCAAATATCCTTTCAAGCACATGCTACTTAGAGTATTATTCTGGAACAGCCTACTCTGAAATATACAGCATGCATTTGTTTTAACACAGTGTGCAGGTTAGATTAATGGAACTGTTAAATTTTCGGCATCAAACCCAGCAAACAAGTCTAACTACAGTTAGAATATGCAGTGGATATTTTAACAAGTTTAAAAGGCCAGAGTGCATTCAGTGTGCAAGACTACACATCTGTGTCTTTAGAGACTACAACAGTGAAGGAAGATGCACGAGGTGAGGCTCACATATCCCAGCGGAGCTTCCTCTGAAGAAGGTGACAGATATTTGTTTGGTGAGATTAAGTGTTTAAAGGTGAAGCCAGGAGAAAATACAAGGAGAGGAAAAAAAAAAAAACACACAAAAGGACAAGAGGAGGAAAAAACATGGAGGAGAAAGGAAGAGAGAGAACAGCATTAGCAGTGAAACAGCTTCACCACATCACTGCTTACAACACCGAACAACAACATTCCAGCTCTGCGCCGAGGAGCACGCTCGCTTCAATTCGTCTCATAAGCGGAGTTCATTTCAGGTGACTCGACTTTAGAAACCAAAACTAATCTCAGTAAATCGATCTGAAGGCCGCGAGGGCAGCCTGAACTCAGCCACATTTAACAAATCCATCGAAGTGACTTTGGATTCACATTGCTGGACCAAATCGGATTAACCCACTGAAACTTCAGCTGAGGTTGGTTTGCACATTCGTCTTCATTCGTGGGTGAACTCAAGCTAGCCATTTCTACTTCTCAGCAGTTACCATCTGAGAAAGGAGCACCTGTGATCACGCAGAATTCAGGTGTTTATAGACAGACAGGTTTCTCTGGGCGGGCTGCACATTGGTGTGGTTAGGTGTAAACATGACCTGAGGAACTTCGGGAAACTAGCCTATCTAATTTTGATACTAAATGAGGATATTCCTCAAGTTCATAAACATGGACAGCAGGTTGTTGTCTAGGTTGGAAGACAGGACACAATGACTTGTGTTCTTTTGATAAATCCTATTTGTGCAGGACTTGATTGCATACAGTCCATGTGAAGAGCAGAGCGGCATTTGTTTGTCAGTGATTTTGCTTTTTCCCCTTCTTGTTGTTTTTAAATCTAAATATTTAAGCAATTTAAACAAACAGTGCACAGAACAGGAAGTCTTGGCCCAGACAGCCCCTGGCTACATCGAACTCCTGAAATATTGCCCGTTGTTCCCTGGTGATGACGGGCTCCCACACTGCTTTTGATTCTATTCACTTCAAAGACTTTTAAAACTTAAGGCAATATCATTTTACTTGCATTTTTTTTCAATTTCCCAATGTGACAAATAAAGTATTTCTTATTGCATTCATTTTCTTATTATCACAATTTCTAAAATCAAACTAAACTTAACACAAAAAGTAAGTGTTTGTGTTTGGTCAATTATTTCTTTCTTGTAACGGTGCTGCTTGGCAATAAATCTTATATACTGACATTGGCAGAGAAGACTTGGCAAGTTTTTATGGGCGCAACCCACGCACTCAACTCTGCTGCTCAACTCTCACACACACACACACACACACACACAACTCTGCCGCTCAACCCACAAAAGCATTTTCCTCACAAATGTGGCTCCATTTAAGGGGAAATAAACAGGCTTTCCAACAGTATAACATTTATTGCCAAGAAGCATCGTTATGACAAACAAGTAATCGACCAAACACAAATTTCCTTATTTTTTGTGCTAGTTTCTTTTTTTCTCTTTTTAGTGCTTTCAAACGACTTAAAGAAAACAATTAAACTCACTGTTTAGGTCACACACTGTAGTTAAGGGATGAAATGACCCGTGTGGTATTTCAGAGCTTCACAAAGTGACACGGTTCAAGACACACAGCCCAAAAATTCATCACACTTTAAATGACCTGGAACAGCTGGAGCACTGAAGCTTTTGATGTTTAATGACGTGCCATTTTTATTTTAGTCCATAACTACAAAAATATAGGCTGATGAGGTCTTTTCACAATTAATATTTCCAAATATTCTACTGTAACAACAATCACTGAGTTAATAAAAAATAAAAGCTTTAATAGCGACAGAAATGAGGCAAGAATCCAATTAACCGAAAGGCAGGTTAAGCACTGCTGACATGTAGTTTGTAGTTAAGACAGTTGTTTAGTCTTTGCTATCAAATTAGGTACTTTTGAAAATGTGGTGAGTAACATAAAGGAGCAGAAGGAAAACAGATGAGGAGTCAGAGGATGTAGTAATAAAAAAAAGCACCAACAGTCATACCTCACAGTGATCTCACGCTGGAATGGTTACACAGCATTCAGCCAGGCAAGGAGGGGTCGTGCACGTACAAGGAGACACACACACAGACACGTGTGTGCAAACAGTGAGAAACATAAGAAAAACAAAACATGAGATAAGCTGCTCGTGAGGATAAAAAAAAAAAAAATCATCCATGACATAAGCCCCTCCCAAAAGAAAGACAAAAACAATCCAAAGCACAGTAAATGTTTGGCTTTGGAGAGTCGTACATTTGAACAGACAAACGCTTCAAGTGTGAACTTTAATTTCATGTTTGGCTGGACAAGAGTTCAACAGTCATATATCAGCTTTTTATGACCATTTCATTTTACTATAGAAACAACAATGGAAACAAGCGAATTATTTCATGAGCTGTCAGTTCATTTTATACGACTAAGCAAAAAATAATACTAAAGCAACAGTCATGTATAAACACGTCCTTCATGAAGGTTTTAATATTCAGGTTTTATTTCAATAAAATCAGAAAAGTATCTATTTAATGATTAATGTTCTGGGTATACAGTACTGTGAAAAGGTCTTGAGCCACTCCTTCCTTTATAGATGAAAACGGGTAAAAGGTGTAGTGAAACATGTGCAAACATACACGGAAATGGAGTTTATAAGGCAGAGTTCGTACAATTCAAACAAGCTTGAACGTCAGGTATGAACACCTTTATTCTTTAGCCTGAACTCTCTGAGGCAGCTTTCTTGTAATTTCTTTAAGGAGTCTTCAGGAGAAGTTCTCCAGACTTTTGAAAGAAAATTGAAAGCTCTTCTTTGGATCTTGGCTTCCTGTCAAGATAATCGCGCTTCAACGATCCTGAAGATCCCGCTTCAATAACGTTAATGTCCAGGCTCTGGGGAGGCCAGTCCATTTTTTATAGAGGTATACTTTTACTGCACTGGCAACGTGTTTGGGATCATTGCTTTGCAGAAAAATGAAGGCGCTGCCAATCAGACACTTTCCAGATGGTATTGCATGTTCGATCAAAATCTGATGGTACTTTTCTTCCATAATCAATTTTGACAAGATGTCCAACACCACTGACTGAAATACAGCCCATGACAATCGTGATCGCGTCTCCACCGTGTTTTACAGATGACTGTAGACACTGATGGGCCAGATGTATCAGGTCCTGGGTCAGATCTTTGCTGGATTTGTTCCTATTTCTTAACGATGTGACTTTCAGATACCCTTCATCTGCTGTAGATCGTTTTTTAGGCCTACATAATACTGGAGTTAGGTCATTTTTATATGCTTGAATGATTCATAGGTCAGTGTTAAGTGGCTTAAACAAATAACCAATTCTCTGAAATGGTCAGGTACAAGGACTGGACTGAAAATGAGTGAAAAGCAGCCAAAGTCCAAAGAAAAACTTGAAAGAATTTCAGAAAAAACACTTTTGAAAAAAGTACACATCTGGCTCTGTGGAAGCTGAATATAAAGAGATGGTGGCTCAAGCTGTTTCCACAGTACTGTATCTTAACTGTAGTGAGGTGATGCAGAGAGAAGTTCCTGTAATTTAGCCTTACCTCATTGATACAGCGACAGATTATTAAAAACTGTTCTCTGCACAGCTCAAAAGTTGATTCATCCACTTCAGTTCCAACAAAAACGACATTATTTATTTTTCTTTTAACCAGATGTGCCGAATAATGGCCACTGATAAATACAGATATTGTAAAACATCAAATTAATATGGATTAATATGCTTTAATATCATTAATAAATCATATAGCACCATTTTACTGTTTTTTTCCACATTCACAACCACTGTGGATGGGAATAGATAGTATTTTATACATGATTATACTGCAGTACCACTTTCACTCATGCTTATAGGTTCAGTTCTACAACTGCAGTAGATACAGATTCAGAATTCTACGTTCAAAACATTCACTGATGGGGTTGATCGCCATGATTTTGTCCAAAAAAATAAAAAAATAAAAAAATTGGGGGGTCTTTATCGTCTTTCATGACAATAAAAAGGTATGAAACAAAGAAACATAACTGAATTAAACCATTTTAATCTTAGTTTATCAAAACATGTTTAAAATGTGCTCTCACCCTACTCTGACCTAGATGACTGAGAACCTACACAGACGTTTAAAATATGCCTTTTTAGTAACACACATGCAGTCACATCAACATCAACAACCCCCTGCAGAGCATTCAAGCAGGCATGAATGCACTGGCAGTTATGTGAGTAAAGAGAGAAAATTGAGAGTGTAAAACAGGACAGTGTCATGCTGACCTGCACTTGCCCTTCTACTTCTCAGTATTACACACTGCACACATGCCCGTGAGGGTGACAGATGTGACAGATGCTGCACGTGTTCTGCTAGCGACCATGAGTGAATGTGCTGAACGTGGAGCAGATCACAGTTAGCTGTAGATCAAAGTGAGTGGATGTCAGAACAATGAGGTGAGGAAAGATGAAGGACACTTCTCTCCTTACAGGGTCATTAATTTAAGGTGCCTACTTAAGACTTCTAACCACGAAGTGTAAAAGGGGAAGAAGAAAAAAAAAGGATAAAAAGACCTCACAAATCTTACTCCAGCAATTCAAATGACTGAGGGAAAAGTCTCCAGACATTTAGCTTTATTTACTTTTACCACCTTTAACTTCATCCAGAAATGAGCATCGTTTCAGCTTTAAATGAGGCCGTGCAGGCTGAATGGTTTATTCACTAAAGCAGGGCAGAAAAATCTGACGTCAGTTAGCGTGTTCTACCAGCAGAGGGCGGGAAACAGTAAGTAATCCTGCACAGACTTATGAGACAGGACATGAGCCTTCAGCTGGAAAACAAACAGGACTGAGTAAGCTCTTGGAAAATGCCGGCCAACCCAATTCAAATCCAAGAACCCTTTTAGTGCACACTGCTTTCACAATGTCATTTGACACAAACATAATTAACAAAATTTGAGTATGTATTTAAAATGTTTTTGCACGTTCACCTCAATAAATCAAAGAAAGGCTGTTTATTGCTGTGGGTAATATTGTGGATTTCCATTGATGCTGCAGATAATTACTACTTAAAGCAATATTTTTACTGTGCTGCAAGAACTGTGAGCATCACCAATGTCAGATTTATAAACATCACAGATTAGGAGGTGCCATAAAGCTCTGAGAGTGCACCTACTAACAGGAAAAAAGGTACCCGATTTAAACTTAGCATTATGTCCTTTGAGGTAATCTCCTGTTGCAGCAACACACCACTGAACCACTCCCTGAAAGTTCCTTCTGAACACTTGCGCTCATGCCTGTGGCTTCAAACTGTCAAACTGATCTTAATTTCTATGTCAAACTAACCCAACCTTATCACCTCACTGGTAATGAGCAGTGTCTCCAGCTACAAGCCAAAGACCAAGCAAGGCGTTTTAAGCGGAAGAGCCCAAAGTGTCAAGGAACTCGTGAACAAATCGGTTCAGGAGGATGCTTGTCGTTTTTGCAGACATTCACAGGGTGGAGAGTGTTAGCAGTTTGTTTTACTCTAACGCTGAGGGAGTGGAACATGCCGTTGTGTAATTATTGCTCACCAACCACCCTCGCCAGGTTTAAGCCCCTGCAATTTCTTACTCTTAGTTAAAGTTAAAAGGTCTGTCGTGTCGACACAGCGGAGGAGATCCAGCACGGTACACAAATGCACACCTGCAAGTGGTCAAAACGTAGTGGGAGCACTGCGAGCGGTGTGTCGCTGCATAAGGAGGCAACCGTGAAGGTGCTAAAAAACAAACTGAAGTGCAGGATGGTTTCGCTTTTTTATAGGTGCATCTCTGACTTTTTGATCACACTTCATATTATTTATCCTGATTATCTACCTGACATTTCTAATGGATATTATGCTCCAGTCTTTTACATATTCCTTCAAAGCCCCAAAGGCCATGTTCACACTATTCCACACCAGCCAGCACCATGCTCACTTTAGAAGTAATATAGATTGTGCTGAAGTAGTCCTAAAGGCTTTCCCAACTTAAAGACTTTTTAGAAGAGTATGTGCTACCCTACAGTGAAAGCCGGTCAGCAAAATCAGAGGGAAAAAAAACAAAAAATGCAGTGGTAAGTTTCACTAGCTTTGCTTAAAATATTCCCAGCTCTCTGCAGCAGCTGTGGATCATAGTATAATGATCCTTTATCAGCACATGCAGTTAAAGCAACAGAGAACCCCCCCCCCTCAAAAGAAAAATTATTTTTTTAATTGAATCAGTACAACAACATAAACTGAGGCTTGCTTACCTTCTCCAGCTGACTGTGCACGTGCTGAACAATCAAATCCAAGGCTACAAAGTTCTCTCCACCTGCACATAAAAAGCGAGCAACATGTCAAGTGTTGACGGGGAGGAGTACTCCCTGTATTTCTGTGCAGTAAAAATATTGCCACTGACCTCTGGGAACCACAATATCAGCAACCTGCACAGTGGGCTCAATGTACTGCTCGAAGGCTGGCTTTACAAATTTATTGTACTGTTTGATGATGCCGCTGATGTCTCGCCCCCGCTGTGAAATGTCCCTCTTCAGCCTCCGTATGAGGCGGATGTCTGAATCTGTATCTACGAACACCTTCATGTCCAGAAGCTGGCAGACAGGAAGGAAAAGGAAGAATCGCAAATCAATCTTTAATATTTTTCCATGTATACAGTTTTTTGTTTTTTTTTTTGCTTCTACAATATTTCCATAGTATTTATTTTACAGTTTCCCAGAAAGCTCTGATGCTTGCTGGAGTCTGAGCAGTAACACAAACTGTTTTATCTGTTTTATTAACATTACATAATGAGGAAAAATTTGCTTGCGGTAATTAGTTAGTAATTAGTAGTTATACTTTGGTACCAGTGTGTTCAGCAGTGTCTGCAGCACATGCAGCATCAGAGCTGAGAAGATGGTGTTGCAGCAAAGTTAATGAACAACACATTTTCTCTTATCAATGTAACAAAGAGACTCTTTCCCATTAAAATGCATGAACCTATGGTACATACAGGTGTGTTCTCACCCAGGAAAAAGCCTGAATGAGTGCATGACGGGCTAGCATCTGTACAACTCGCACAATGCAGCAGTCCTACAATAAATGCTTACATTATTCTGCTCTTTTTCAGTTCATTTACTGACATATCAACGTACTTAATCCCATCGTTATAAAAACAATCACACAAACATCCGGCAGTGTCAAAAAGCTGCAGTTCTCATTGATTTGCAAAAGTGTCCAGAACAACATCACACACCCACAGTTATTAACAGGAAGTGCTATCAGTGGTCCAGTATCAAAACATCTGTTGGCAGGAGACACATTTATATCATCTCATACTATTTCATCACAGGCCTGCCCCGAGGACTCTGTTATTGTTTCCACCCCCCTCTAAATAATGGTTAGTTGGGCTGAGTAAGTAAATTTAAGTGCAAACAGACCTCAAGTCCCACTCACAGGTATATTCATTCGGCTCTTTTTCACACTACACATATTTTACCAATGCAAAGTACTGTTGGATGCACTGAGGGCAGTTTTTTTTAGGATGGAATATCTTTGACGTGCAGACTGAAGAGGCAGGAATCGTACCACCACCCTTCCTAATCATGAACAACCTGCTCCACCGTTGCCCCTGAAGTGTACCTCTGGTGTGTATGTGCCTTCACTTATAAACCTTTACAACAGACTATGCAGTGCCTGCAGTGCAGTGCAGTACACTACAGGCATTTATGTTTGATGAGCTCTCTGAAGGCCGAAACAAAACATTCAGTAAAGTGTTTTAGTTCGCAGTTTTTCTGAAGACAATGAATGAATTATGTTTTATTGATCGTTTTATTGATAGCCTCAGACTACTGTCTGCGGGTGTCAAATAATAAAGAAAAGCCTGAGTAAAAATGACGGGACTAACCTGAGAGATGAGATTTAATTTGAAAAAGCCTGAATGCTTCTAACAACTGTCACTATGCATCAGTTAGGGAGTATTTTTTATATTCCCAGCTCTCTGCAGCAACTGAACAGTGGAAACACTTTCTTTTGTTTCCACATTTTGTTTCCACGTTTTTACACATAAACACATATATTACACATTTTCTATACTTTAAGCAGTTTTTAAGCTGCCTATTTGTTTTGGCTCTGAACACTAGCACATTGCAACCGGTAAATATGACTTCTAAGGATAAATGAAAGAGAAGAAAACACCAGAAACTGCACAGGCCTCGTTTTTCAGTGTCAATAAAGTCGGTGTCTGTGAAAAGGCACTCCGAGTTGTCCGAGTTGCTTCAATGATTTGACATTTTTACAGCGGAAGCTTGACGCTGGGGTCAGGGCATGTTGAAGAATCTCAGGAGGCATCTCAGTTATCAGTGCAGCGTCAAAGAGAAAGTCAGCTTCTGGTCCACCATCTAAGCTCCATTAACCTGAACCTCAACTCAGCAAAGCCAGGGAGAAAAAAAATCAATGGGGCAGCATCACAGCAAAGGTGGGACAACAAAGAGGCAACAGAAAGAACTACTAATGACTTCTAATGAAAAGCACTGTGTGTGTGAGATTTAGTTGAGGACACCAGCGAGAGCACAGATATAACTCAGCTGCACAAAAAGCCACTGACTGGCGGTTCTGACTGCGGTAAATCTGACAGACTGACCAACCAAAAGATGGCAGGCTGCTGGATAAGCACTGCTGTCAGCTTGAAGGAGGTGAATGAAGAGTGGATTGCTCCCAAAGGTTAGAGAGCAAGGCTGTGGCTTTAGATCATTTCCTAACCTGCTCCAACAGAGGGGCCATCTGTCTGTTTGCTTTAGCTACGATGATGAAAGAGGAAAATGGAAAATTTGGCCTTTGATGTAGTCACAAGCCTTTAATCTAATGCATCCTCATCCAGCAATGAGCATCAGGGACCTATGACTTACTAATCAAAGAATACAATATACCTTTCTCACAATCTTCCTGCACTCAATGATGACATTAGTGATATAGTAAAGAAAAAAAGCCCTTCTGAGTGAAATGGAAGCCCGCCACTACGGCTCAGAAACATGGGGAATCATCTGTATCAGTGTAAGTGCAGGGTTCCATATTACATCTAAAATTATAGCTGATGGTTTCAGCACAAAGATGCGTCCCTTACATTCAGGAAAACCAGGTTCTGAACTGTCCAACAGCACAAATTTAGGTAAAATCATTTGAATTAACTCTATTTGACTAAATACATCAATGTAATCATTCTTTGTGTAAGTATCTCCGCAACATTTTATTAATTTTTCTTGGGGGGGGGGGGGGGGTCTATTACAGTAGATTCAATTCTAATCAGCACAAACATCTACTGACACTTAGAAAATGAGATATCATTAAAGATCACGATTAAAATTCAGATCAACAGTATTTACACATAAAAGATTGGAATTATTACCTTTTTAGAAACGGTAACAAATAAATTATCCTAAAAACAAACTACTTCATCACAATAATGCAAAATTCAGCTTACTATGAAGAAGTCCGACATAATGACCTGCAACAGCGGCCACGTGAGGAAGCCTCAATTCCTATCACTACTCATGTCCCTTTGCAACATCTCAGTTTCTTAAAGCAAACCTCTTTATGTGCATATCAGATGTGCAGCTGTAATTGAGTTCAATTACAAGAATGGACACGACACACAATTGATCACAGGAGACGGTGACTGTTATTAACTGAATCAGATGGCAATCAACTACACAGCTGGGTCTCAGGGGAGGCTGACTGCCTTATCATCACAGTCCAGCTCTCCCGCTCGCTCGCTCTCTCACACTCACTTTAAGAGGTTGGAGAGAAAGCCCGCAGGACTGATTTGCAATTAAGAACCCTCCCATTTTTTATTCCTGTTTATTTCCTCTGACCCTTAAGAGCATTGTAATGATCTTTGCAGAATGTAAAGTGTTCTTAAAGTCCAAATCTCCTCTACACATGCATTAAAAACATGGATCTAAATATGAGCTTTGGGAGGCTAAAATGTAACACTTTGGACTGAAGTCCATTTTCCATCACACCTTAACAGTTTTTTTCCATTCTATTCTTTCATGCACACAAAAAAGTAAAAGTAAAGTAAAGCAGAGTGGAGGGAGACGGCAATATTCTTACCTTAAGCAGCTCCTTGTTGGCAAAGGCCAGGATGCCCTCAAAAATGACAACATTAGCGCCGTACACAGTTTTCTGTAAGAGAGGACGAATTAAAGGACAGGGTCACATTTTTTATTTCCCCCCAAGAGCAGCTTACCCACCCATGCTTATTGCCAAAAGTAATATAGCTCAATGTATTCTTACTGGCTGTACTGGTGAAGATGATGTTTCTTAGCCCATTAGTAATGAAGGCACAGGGGTCAAAATCCACCAACCCTGCTCTGCAGCGCCCGCTCTGTGCGGACACCTTGAAATATGTGGCTCATTAACTACAACTAATTTCAGCGTCATACAAACGAGGGTGTGAAAATTATTTACAATTAATGAGATAGAACGTGTGTGAAATTAAGTGTTTATATGATGGTTAGTTTGTAATTAGGAAAAATAAAAAACTTGAAGGTCACATGAAAAGTTATTTGGAAAAGTTTTTAACTTGAATATCAGCCAATAAAATGTTTAATTGAAGAGTTACGCTGGTCATTAAATGTCCCTTTGTTTTGTGAATATTATTTTTATCCATTTAATAAAAGACAAGTCTTCAATTTAAACTGTTAACATGCTTCTGTCAGAATCAAAGAAGTTTGTAAAATCAGTAGGAAAGATGCCAAAACAGAAAAATGATGAGATGCTGCAAAAAGGGGCGTGAGGGAGCCGGAGCAGTCACAGGGCGGGAGGCACGTCTTCGATTTAAAGTGAGTCGAGTAAAATGTTTCTTCTTCTTACATCTTTCCTGGTCACACAGAACAGGACGCATTAAGTTTCTTGGAATTAAACTTGTGTGTCGCTTCAGCTTGCTTTTTTTTCCTCATTATCTTTTTTCCTTGTTACGACAGGAACTTTATCCGCCCGTCAGCTCGCACGAGCCTGGACAGCACACTGCTGAATCTGCGAGATGTGTAGATCCTGCTCTCAGACGTGAAACCACGATTCCCGCATTACATCGACGTAATCCAAAGCAAATATGAGACTGCATCACAAAGTTACAGGTTTTGTTTTGTA
This sequence comes from Cichlasoma orientale, assembly GCA_034780415.1. Classification (NCBI taxonomy): domain Eukaryota; kingdom Metazoa; phylum Chordata; class Actinopteri; order Cichliformes; family Cichlidae; genus Cichlasoma; species Cichlasoma orientale. The sequence continues at coordinate 136,556 of JAVDPK010002505.1, read as the reverse complement.
AATAAGGAAAAGGTTGGTGTGTCATTCGCGCATGAATGCATGATTGTCTGCGGCCGCACTGACGCACAAACACAAACACAAGAACCAGTTCACCCAGAACCAGTTTTGCTACCAGGAGAGCACGTAAGTGTTTGAGAAAAAAATAAAAACTGATCCAATCGAAGACGAAATGGTGCAGAGTATGTCACAATCCTACTCCCTTCCTCTGAGCCGCTAAAGTCAAAGGGCTGGACACCTTCGTATTGATTTTAAGAAAGACAGAGCGGGGAGGGGCAAAGTGTGCAGAGTTTGAAGGGAAATTAATTTTAAAGAAACAGATGAGTGTTTATTGATTTGTTCATTTCCTGCTTCTTGACGATTTAGTGGCTCTTTAACATATTTAAGTGCTGGTGCCTGAAAGAGAGCGCGAGAAGGTGACCTAAAGTTTTCACCAGAGAAGAAGAACTAAGTTGCTCGCTCTTGTCCATCCGTATAACTGTTATATGAACACAGCCTGCGGCTCGTTGGCCCTCGACACCCTCGAGACCTGAGCCTTAATTACATCCACCCCGTCACAAAAGGTCCGTAAAACGATCTCAGAGCCACGAGTCGTGAGAGGCGATTTCCCGTGCGATGTTGCGGCTTTCAGCCATGAAATTACATCGCAGAGAAATAGACAGCAGTTGTCAGAATGCTACGCTGCCTGATTGATTCTTCACAACGCTTCTGGGAGGAGACGCTGGGGTTAATCTACTGTACGCTAAACCCTTAATAATTAGCAAGAATTTCAATTAGAATCAGCTTAAACGACTAAAACATCCCTGGAGGTGTTGGGTGATTTGTAACTGCAATGTTTATTTTTGTCCTCTGAAGAGTTTAGTGCTTTTATTTCAATGAAGATGAATTACACTAAACTGACTGAAGTGAAGTGGGTGGAAAACTGGTTCCCTCTTCACTACTTTGACCCGTTTGGGAATATTTAAATACTGCAATTTAATTTTTACTTAATAAACTTTAAAGGTCAATCAGCTTCAGCAGCTGAAATAACTTCAGCTGGTTGAAAACAACAAAGCCACTGAAACTATTCCTGTGTGTGTAATAAGGCAGGAACTAACAAGTGGGTTTTTTGAGGTGGTGGTGGTGGTGGTGTGCTCCCACTAAGGCTCGATGGCCCCAGCGTTTTGCACCAATGACATTTATGAGTTCATCATGAAGCAAACCTCGCAAATGAATTTTTTTCCCCTTCCTACCAACATCCTGTTTTTAGATTAAAGGAAGTGTATGATGTTACTGTAACAAAGAGGCTGTTGTTTTTGTCATGGAAAGCAGAAGGAAGGTGACAGCGGTGGTGCAGGACTCAACAATTTCACTCACATTGAGATTAAAAATAAATCTGCGGACTGTAAAATATATTTAGGAGCACATTCGCAAATATCAAGTATGACAAAATTCTGCCCAAGCGGCCGTTTCTCAACAATAAAGCTGATAAAACAACAGTAGTGGAGATGACACTGTCATAGTTCACAGTGAAGCTGGAGCCTCAATGAGACACACACACACACAGGGCTGTCAAGAGGCGAAGGCCCTACACAAACAGTGAACCCACACGGAGAGGGAGAGACGCTGACAGCAGCAGTGATCATCATCAAAACGTTCACAGCTAAAAAGTCAATAAGAGTCAGTGGGGGGAAAAAATATTTAACTGAATACTGCCTGCTGACAGCGAGCACCCTAGCAACTCAGGACAACCACAATCAGCACCATTTCAAAAAGCTCAGCAACACAGCAGAAGCAACAACAGAAGGACAAAAGGAAATGAGAACAAAAATGGATCAGAAAGGTGGGGTGGTCTTCAGGACTTCTGCCAATGATGAAGTTCAGAGGAATGACGATGAAGAGCAAGCAAGCAGCGGTAGTGGAGAAAGGCCAAACGTGAGTGGAGAGGGGAAGCGGCTCTAGTGAATCAGAATGAATCAGAAAAGCACACTGACTGTCTCACAGACGGCCGCGACGTAACCAACAATTATACAGTCCTACATATTAAAATAGCATCAATGTAACAACGTCCCTAATCTTTGTGTCAGCATAAAACAAACAATGATCTGAAAGGCTACAGATGACTAACAAAGGCTAACCAAACAAAGTTATGGGAAAAATATCTTCAGTTACGCGTTACAAGTGTCATCTTCACTTTCTTAATCTGTTTCTTTAAGACTTTGTGGACAGAATTTGATCACATTTGACTGACGATCATTTGCAAAGTGTACACAACAAACAGCTGTTAACAGATTCTGTCAACTGAGTCAAATAACCAAAGCTGTAAAGACTCTGATGGAAAGTCTGCCACTGCTGGTCTCTGTTAATGAGAGGGTCTTACCCATTCTTTGCGTCTGGAGTGAGTGGTGAAGTCATAAACTGGCACTTTGATGCTTTTTCCCTTCTTCAGCTTTCTGAGGACATTGACCAGCAGCTCAAAGTCGAAGGCATCAGGGTGATCGAAGTTGTACTCGTTTTTAGCGGCCAACTCCTGCTCTTCTTTATTCAACACCTGAATGACAAAGAGACAGCAGCATGAAGAAAACACAAAACCAAAAGCACACACACACTTTAAACCCACTGATCCCCTAAGTTTCAGCTACCTGAGATGGATTTTACAGGCCAGTTTGTATTATGTGCTTTCTTAGACAAAAAACCCAAAAACTAAGCAGTATATAAAAAAGTTTTGATCAGTGATACTGTTTTCATATCAAAAGTCTGTTAACTATTGTGGTTTAAATACAGTGTGAGAAATAATAGGGTGCCATGACTGCAGTACTAAAGCTGCTAATGAGCTAAAGTGCTATTAATCACAGTTCTTATTTACATTTTAGTGCTTTCAGCTGCCTTTTGTACCTTGTAGAAAGAGTCCATTGAAAGCAGAACCACCCAGGGGACGTCCAGAGCCTCAATTATCTTATTGGCTACTGTGGTTTTCCCAGAGGCACTTCCTCCACACAGACCTGAAAGAGGAGAAGGGAGAGAGTCACAACACTGTTACTAACAGATTACAACAATCTGCAAAACTACTACAGAAATGTTAGTGTGTTATACTGGAGGCAGATGGAAAAGACTATTCTTTACATTAACAGTACTGCATGATTGGAGAAAATTTCCCCAGTACCTGTTTAACCATTTCTGAAGTTTCAAGGTGACAGCATTGAATTGATTTTGTGCAGTCAAGTCTGTAAATAAAAGACAGTTCATCTACTGCAAAACCGAACACCTGGGAAGCTTGTGACTGACTGAAGCATGATTAAATTTTTGTCAATAATCTTATTTTCACCCTCATTCGAACATTTATTTCTACTGCGTGTCCGTTCCTGTCAGTGCCATCTCATTCCCCCTTGCAACAATAAAGTGACAGTCTTTATTTAATATAAAAACATGACTGTCCAGTTTCACTTTTCATAATATCTTGCACCACTTCACTAAGCTGTAAGGTGCAGGGAAAAGCAGTAATTTAAATACTGTGGAACCAACGTGCTACAGCGATGCTGTGGCATGACACCCAGGAAAACTCAGGTGCCTCATGTAGAAACATTTTATTCAACACCTCGATATCAAGGACAATGAGAGTCCTCATAGTAACCGAGCACATCAGTCAATCTGTTACCTGAATGTGAGAAATATCAGAGTTATGCAGCCTTATCTAGAAAGGGAAATGAATCGCAGAAGCCACTGGGACAGTCTGACTAATGGAAAGATGTGCTTTAAAACAAATCCAGCACAGCCCAAACCCAGCATTTTTTTACTTGTTACAGGAAGACTGACTGTACTGTAGCTGGCCTTACCTACCCAGTTTCCACTGCTGCCACAACTTCAGCTTCCCTTTCCACATCATTTCTGTTTTACTGACACACAGACAAAACATTCTCTGTAAAACTTTGGACTAGACTGTGCAGATTATAACCTGACTGATCACATCTGACAGCCTGAGCTCACTCAAGAACCTGCAAGACTCCAGAAAAAAAAGAAAGAAAGAAGCTTCTACATAAGCACAATACACCTGCAGCCGTCAGTCTTGTCATTTCTGCTGCAGCACTGCAGCTGGATGAGAACTGGAGCTGCTTTCTGTTCTGCCATGTGTGAAGGGATCCCTGTGTTTAAACACAGCATTAATGGATTGTGAAAAGGCGGCCTAATCATCTATTTATTACTGCTTTCAAGCAGGGGTTAAAAACACCAGACCAAGGGATTTTTGCTGCATGCAAATAAGAATGGTTTCAATTCACAAGCATAAGATACAATTTTGTTTATCAAAAGCCAGAAATAAGAGGAAATGCAGACTTCTGTTACGCAGTTATATGGAGACCAGTCTCGCTTAGATGTAGTCAAAAAAATATCTGTAGACAATAAGTTTAGAAGTGTATATATTAGGGATGTTCCTGGCGACTAATTTAATAGTCGACTATACAAGGGGAAAAAATTAGACTAGTCGACTAGTCTAAAAC
>JAVDPK010002505.1:120468-131987 GCA_034780415.1 Cichlasoma orientale | reverse complement strand
CCGACTAGTACGTCTGGTACCGACTAGTAACAATAGCGCCGACTAGTCGACTAGTCGAGTAATCGCACACATCCCTAGTATATAATGCATTTATATCATTTTAAAGTCCTTTTCAAACCCAACATTTGTTGGATTAACTAATGAGTTTCTTTGACACACATGTCCATATGATACATTGATAAAACTCAGGAGGTATTCAAGCTATTTTCTCTCAGGATTTACAGTGGAATGAAAATGTCCCCTGACTGCATTACACAGTTTTATTTAAATCATCTGTAAACCCAGACATAGAAATAGTAACTTCAAAACTAGATGTAGAAAGTGGTGATATAAAAGCCCCAAATTACCCACTGATTACCAAAATACTAATTTTCTACTGACTGTTCCTTTCAGCGGCACATCCGACCAGCTCTTCTTTGGACGCATTCAGCCGTCATTTGGGCGTGTCGTTACCAAACGCAGAATGCGGCGGCGAAGAACAAAAATCATGCAACACACTTTATGCTTGGGACTGCAAAAATTTTGTGAGTGCAAACATATTTTGAGCTGAACTCAGAAACACACACACACAAACACAGTGGCACCAATGGGACATGTGTATAAAATAAAAGTAAATCCCTGCCTCACCTCCCTTGACCTCTTGGGTTAAAGACCACAAGAGCAATCCTTCAGGAAAACAATCCCGAGAACTGGGCCAGAACTCCCTGCTGGCTGGCAGGATGGGGTGAAAAGCAGGATGAATTTGCTCCTGTGTGTTTTGCGTGTGCGCGCACACACAGAAACAGCCTACAGAGCTACTTTAATGACATAAACAACTCAGTGAAGTGTTGGAAAAGGTTTTTTTGCTCTGATAAGACCCATCAAGGTCGAAACTGCTGACTGGGAGATCAGGGGAAAAAACAAAAAAACAAAACACTGCAGGGCTGCTTATTTCTGTACATGATTACAGTTTATAGAACTACTAGTTAATACAAAGTATCTAAAAGAAACAAAAGCCTTTTAATGAGTTCCTGCAGGTTCTGCATAGACGATAAAGTCCGAGCACGTCACCCATCAGCAAAGCCTGGCCACTGAAACGGCCCGTTAAAAATACATAAAACTGTTTTTCGATAAGCACTAAAACCACACTGTAGAAACAGCAGCTACCTTTGGTATCTATGAGGCTTTACAGTGTTTTTCTGCCACCACATTTGCCCACATCCCTCCATCCATCTGTTCCTGCTCTCCCAGCATTTTATGCTCTCCCTCAAGCATCACGTTTAACCTCTCCTCTCTCCATCTTCCACACTGACCTTCTCTGCACATTCCCTGGTTTCTTTAGGCATGCTCTGCACACTCCCCTTATGTTACACGGTCTGCTCCTTTAAACTGGGGGCCACAGTACAGTCGAGTGTGAAATTGTAACCAGTCATTGCGGGCCACTGACAATAACAGATTGCCAACTAAAGATAATGTCCACCTCTCCCTCTACCTTTCATCACTCGTGCCAATCTGATGTGTTTAACCACGGTACACTGGCTCTGCGGCTGTGGAACACACACACACACACACACACACACACACACACACACACAGGTTTAGTGTCTCTTTGTCACGTTCATTTTACTGCTACTGGGACTCATCCTGTTTGTTTTTTGGAAATGTGTGGAACCAGTTCTACATTTGGCGTCAACATCATACTAGTGGAAAACAACAATATGATTATGTCGCCAGGTATATTTTCATTTTCATGTAGCATGTTAACAGTTGTACCAAAGCTGTAGCTACAGGAAGCAGCCGAAAACTCAGGCAGTGATATCACAGACTGAATCTCTCTCTCACGCTCATGTCTTCCCAACTGCAGCAGCAGGAGAACGCTTGTCCTTTTTTAAACGATTGAAATTAAAACATTAAAGATGCCCAGATCTTCTCTCACCTATAACGAAGGCTTCTTTAAAGGTGGTCCCGGTGACATTATACCAAGGTGGTCTGCCTGCAGTGTAGATGGTCCTTTTACTGGTCCTTAGCAGAGGAGGCTCCGTCTTAGACTGGCTTGTGGTCCGTTTTCGTGGTGATAGCGAAGGGGTCAAAGGACAGCGGGGGACATGGTTTGAGAGGCCGTCCAAGGAATCATCTCCACTTCCACTGGGGTAGAAGAAAGGAAGGTTAGCAAGCAACACTCAGCCTTTTCAGCAGGTTTGTTTCACTGGTCTACAACAATGAGCCACAACATAAAAAACAACCTTGGATTGTTCATGTAGATGTTTCACCACTAAGGAAACAGGACAGAACAAAAGCTGCTCAGGAAAAGCTAGAACCAAACTAAAAGAGCACAGGATTGACCGGACCTCCAAACTCCTCAAATCAAAATCCGATTAGCTCTCTATGACACGTCTGGGCATTGATAGCCCATGGGCCACATCCGGCCCTTTGGTTTTTAACCTAACTCCATGCATGTCTTTGGACTGTGGGAGGATGCTGGAGTATCGTCAGCCTAAAATATACTGATCTAAATGCAGCATTGTAGCTGTACCAGCAGAAGTGACACGTTTGGGCAGCACAGGGTGTTGTATTTTGAAAGTTGACCATTCCTCTACATTTGCAGCATCCTGCTCCACTTCCATGAAAACCTGACTGTGGGTGTATTTTTAGACAAGCAGGGAGACACTTCTGGGATTTGTCCAAAAATACCGTGAGGTGCATTTAGTGCAATCGCAAGAATCGTCTTTATAGTGCACGGTCTTCAACTCAGACACAGCTGGTGGGATTCAGGACTATGTTTTTATGATTGCATGCTTTTTGAGTATTTTAAATTTGCATTTCCTACTTGCCATCAGAGATGCCTTGTTTGCTCATAGTGGACCCCCTGCTGCTGCTCCAATACAGGCATTTTAGTTCTTACAACATATCTGCAGGTTTATGATCAATATTATATCAAAAGCAGCCTTTTTCTAACCAAAAATAGCTCAAAGATGTGAAGCTATTAATGGGCATAAAAAGGGAAAAAGCTGACCTAAATACATTAATTCAAAGTTTGTTTGCTTTTTACTTTTGGGAACCTGCAGATACACTGTTGTCCTGCAGAGAGAGACGAGGGTCTCTGCTCACTCTGGAGACCCTCCGTGAACTCTTCTCTCCACAGGGAGACATGCTGTCGGTGTGGTTGAGGGGGAGGAAGGGGGACTTCCAGTCCTCCCCAGGAAATCACACCGCTGCCCTGGACACAGCATGACCCTGGGTGGGGCGCCACCATTCACATGAGTAAGGCTGTCATCATTTGGCTGGGGTTTTTTTTTTCTCCTCACTCTTTAGCAGGAGAGTATCCAGTTTATCTGCAGACTGTTTGAAATACCTCGTTCTGCAAAGTAAAACTTGTGGAGGGAAATAATTCAGATTCTAAAATTGCTGCACAATGAAGCAGATATAATTGGATGGCTGTAGCCAAAGATTTTATATAAAAGCTGGACAGACCTTCCAGTTTGAAAAGAGAAACCAGTGAAGAAGTACTTTAAACCTGCATTTTTTTTTTTAAATATTGGTCAGCAGTGGGCAACTCCTCTAGTTTGTACAGAACTCTGAAAAACTACCCTTCGTCTCAGTCTCCCTACGACCTCAGTAAACACTTTTCTGATGAGTTTATGGTTTCAATCAATAGCTTCATTCTTATTTAATCGAATGTGATGCTCACTTAATAAATTATTGCCCTCATTAGCGTCAAAAAGATGAATAAAGCAGGGTATGTCACTAGAGTGTGAACATGCAGTCAGTTTCTCTGCAGTTTCCCTTCTTTTGTCCCGTCTCTCTCCCCTCAGCCCCAACCGGTCGCGGCAGACGTCTGCCCCTCCCTGAGCCTGGTTCTGTCTGAGGTTTCTTCCTGTCAAAATGGAGTTTTTCCTTCCCACTGCCGCCCAGTGCCTGCTCATAGGGGGTCATTTTGACTGTTGGGGTTTTGCTGTAATTATTGTAGGGTCTTTACCCTACAATATAATGTGCTTTGAGGCGACTGTTTTTTTTTTTTGATTTGGCGCTATATAAATAAAATTGAAATTGAACTGAATCACCATGTTCAGATTCAAAAACACAAAGATGCAGAGTATGAAAACCTCAGCATAAGGTTTCACAATGGGGCTTCATTAACCAGTGGGTGTCATAATGATGACTACGTCCATGTTTGACTCATAGTCTGTGGAAGAGAGCAGGTAGGCCACGAAAGATTAACTTGTAAGCCTGCAGAAATATGCAATAAGCTGATTTTGACAGAAGCAAAATGTTAAGACTTTTTGCAACTGATTTATGTACATTTTGCAACTTCTTTCTGCTTTTGTGCTTTAGGCACATCTCAGTTCTTGTAAAACTCACTGACCTAATTTACTATCAAACTAAAGTGCAGCTTTGCATTTGAATTACAATCTGTGCAGCCAAGTGACAAGTTAGAGGAAACCCTTCACAGTCTCCTGCAATTTTTAAGTGGCTGGTATGCATCACACTATACAAAGACCTAAGGTTTCTCAGTGGAGCATTGGCATTGCAATGATTTATCAAATACATTTTCTGGGTGTGCGTAGATTTCACACCCAGCTGCACCACAACCACACAGCCAAGTCAGCATTGCTGCCAGACACACACCTGATCCCCTGCACATCCTCAAAGCTACGTGTTATGAATATGGCAGCGTCAGCACAGGAGCAGAACTAGCTTCCGTTGTGATAAACATGACATTTCAACATCTACTCGAAAACCGCGTTAGCTAACAAAAATCACCCCCGGTTAACACAACAGCCATTACTAAAAAGAACAATTTAATACACACAATCTGAAGATATTTACCGTTTAAAATGTGTTGGTTGGTGGTGTCGAATTTACCAGAATTTACCACTGAAAGGCTGCCATATCATTTTAGCTGATTTATAATTCTTTATCAATTTATAGAGTGTGTAAAATCATAATTTTTCGCATTAGCCTTGCACAGAGAATCAGACAGGACTGTTACAGATGCTCGTGGAAAGAGACGAGGGCAGAAAGATTGGATCTACAGATAAAACCTTTTACGATCGGGTCTCCGTGTTCTCGTTGGGAAATATATTTATTTATTTTTTACATTTTCTCGTGTATTTTTTAAAGCCTTTGTTCCCTACACCCACGTTAAAACACAATGCGTGGGTCACACTGAATGGCAGCTAGCTGGATTAGCTAGCTGCCCTGAGTCGTTTCCACTGCGACGCTCCGCAACACTCCGAGTGCCACTGACAGCCATAATTTACTCCTTCCTCTTTGTTTTACCTGTCTGACCTCGACATGGACCTGTCCGCCTCCGTCCCTCCATCTGTCTGCGGCTCCTCCGGCTTACTGTCGCTGGTGGCTGCTGCCATATCTGCTCTGCTCAGCGCGGCACGGCGCGGCGCGGAAACCAAACACTGCTACCGTCGTGACGTCAGAAGGCGTAACTGAGATTGTGTTCGTGGTAATCGGAATATCCAAAACTGCTTTAAGAAATAGTACCTGTTGGTTTAAATTAAAAATTAAATAAATAAATAAATAACACTTATAATTAATCATAAATCAACTTCATTTTTGTAGCTACCTTGTTCTCTTGTCAGGAAATGTGATGAAAGAAATTCTTAGCTCTAACAATGACATTTGTGACAGTTTTAATTCACTTTTTTTTGCCATTATGACAAAAATAATGAATTGATCGTGCCAATTTTTTTTATGATAAACTGAATATTTTATATTCAGTTTATCTAACAAATTCTACTAAAAATGCTAATACACGTAATCTTTTATACAGTGGAAATAGGGGTTGTAATGAACTAAAAATAGATTCCTTATTCAAATATTTAAATAATTTGTTAATTTCAAATAAAAAATTGCATTGTTTTGCCAAGAATTGCCAATGTGTACTGGCAGTCTTAGGCGCAAGTACAAGTCTCTGTTTTATATTCAAATTTCAGTTCAGTTCATTTTTATTTATATTGTGCCAAATCACAACAACTGCTGCCTCAAAGTGCTATGCTTAAAATAGACACACACATGCTGCTGACTAAAAGCATGTTTGAAATCTTCCACATTTATCTTAAGCTATTGAAAAGAAAATTACTTAAATCCAAAATCATCTGTGTCTTGTGTTGAAGATTTAACCACTGAAGTCAAACTAGGGCTTGGCTGTACTGTAGTGCAATACCAGTTTCTACCACAAGATGTAGCGAGTCAGAGTGACCTTTGCCTAGGCCAGCCATCAAGAGTGCAATATTATTTTCAGTTGCAGCTGGATACGTGGCAGTGTTCTTGAGTAAGCAAGGGTAGGGTTAAATCTAAATATTTTAATATTTATTTAAAAAAATAAAAAATGAAAAATGCCCACTTGCAAAATTCTGAAAACTAGTGGTGATAGTTTCTGGTCCACTTTGCACTTGGCCCGGGCCTTTCTGTGTGGAGTTTTTTGTTTGCCTGGGTTTTTTCCGGGTACTTCAGTTTCCTCCCACAGTCCAGAGACATGCAGTTACTCGAGTTAGGTTAATTGGTGATTCTAAGTTGTCCATAGGTGTGAATGTGAGTATGACAGCTGGGATGGGCTCCAGTCCCCCACCCCCCTCTGCAACCTTGAATAGGATAGGCGGAAGAGGATGGATCAATGGATGGTTTCTGCAGATCAAGCAAATTTACGTTTGTCCCACTAAAGCCTGAACGCAGCACTGGCGTGTGCTGAATGGTGACGTGACCGATGAGAAAAACAGTTTGTGTCTTACTGTATAATAATTATAAATGAGAAAAACTGTGGATTTTGTTTGATCTTTGGTTCAAATTCTTGTTTACAGGGTTAGTTGTAGCCATAGTAACCTGCTGGTACAGTGAGGTGTAAGTTTATAATTTTATATCTACAAAAGCAAACAAATATTTTGCGAAAATGTGAAGATATTATTAGTGGATTGACACCAGGATGTTAATGTTCGGATAGACTAAATATTGCTTTAATACGAGTTTGTTTGTTTGTTTGTTTTACAGCTACATGATTACATTTTTAGGTCTAAGGGCCATTTTAAGTAGTTATAAATCTGTTTAGAGTTCCATCCTAAAAGGACTAAAATACAAATTGGATTCGATTTACGTTTTAGAGCATTTATTCTGTTTCCTCTCATCTATCCATCTATAACAATGTCTGCTATTTGGCACAGATTACATCTTTTGCTTTTATCTAATGTACATAAATCAATCAGTGTAAATAAATTAATGTAAAATGTCAGGCTGGATCTGAAAAAATAAAATAAAAGGAGTTTAAATTATTTTCTTTAGCCTGACATGTCTTTAAAATATGCAGGACGCAGTATCAGTATTTCCCACATATCTGAAACCAGTTATCAAATTCTGGTTGTGCTGTGTATAATAAAACTATTTTAAAGCTCACAAAAGCTGATGTTATCCTGCAAATTGATTTTCTTTCACGCTGGTCCCATTAGGATTCACCAATGAGCTGCGCCGGGTGATCAGTCAGGCTGTGCGCTGTGGGTCTCTCTGCTGTCCAGTCTCAGCAGCTGCAGTGATCAGCGCGCCGTGTACCTCATTACTGCTGCTGCAGCTCCACGTTCGAGCCCGCGACTCGGACCGAATTAAATCCTCCTTCAGAAAAAGCAGCGTGTGTTTTCCTCCTCCTGCCTCTCGGCACCGCAATGAAGGAATCTACTCGTTTGTTCTGAAGTCTCTGCGCTCACAGAAATGAGGTCTCGGCCCGAGTTTTCGCCGCGCTGACTGCACAGACCAGGGAGACCGGACCTGTCGATTCTCACCTGCAGCAACCTCACCTTTAAAAAAAAAAAAGAAATTTTACTTTCATCCGCCTCAGACTGGACACCTGCTGGCTACAGGCTGCAAAATGGATAATACGGCTGGAAATTCGGAAAAATCTCACCTGATTGACGAGAAGAATGCCAAGACGTATTCCCTAAAACTACAAAGGTGGGGAAATGTCTTGCTTCATATCACTGCAGCCTCGTGGAGAATAATACTGCATGTAGGATGAAGTTAAGTGAACAAATTTAGTGTCATTTTTGGGCATAAATTGTGTCTAAAATGGGGGGAATTATGAAAACAACCGTTTGATTTAAAGAAAATTGCAAATAAGCAGAATTCGTGAGGGGAAATCGGCATTTTTGAGTGAAAAAGTTAATACATTTTAAAATGAGACTATCACGATACATGCTGGAAGAATCCAGTATTGTTGCACTGTGCACTGTGATGTTATCAATGTGCGTAATGAAGGCGCGCTGAGAGCGGTTGTTATAGTGCACGCTGAGCAGGCTGTGGCTCTCACGGGCTGTTTTATGTGAATGAACAAATTCATTTCCATGCTTCGCTTGTTTCTGGACAGCCTGTGACAAATGGCCCCGGGGCCAGTTCACTGAGCAATGCTAAAAACTCATCATCTGTCATTAGCGGAGGCTCCAGTCTGCAATCACACACGATACACGCAGCCAATACGTACTGTATAGGTGCTTAAACCTGCAGGTGAAGGTACAAAAATACAGCAGATAATATTATTAAAAGTGATGCACAAAGAAGAAGCTGGCTACTATTTTAAATTGTAAGATAATGAAATAAAACATTTAAAATGCGCCCATTCCTGCATCATTTAACACAAGACCTCTCCTATTATAGAATTAAGTTTGTTGGAAGGTTTTTCAAATTAAAAAAGCACGAGGGCCGCTTATAAAAACAGCTGAATTAATAATGGATCAACGAAGAAACGTCTAGTTTAAAATATCACAAAGCAAGTTTGCGAAATAAAATGAGATTTTCCGTGCACAGTCAGACATGTGCATCAGCTTTGTTTGCTCAACATCCAGCCGGCTGCTGCAGAAACACACCTGGTGGTTTTCAGCGCGCTGCGGAAAAAAGCAGGTGGAGGCTCGCTCTCGCTTTAATATGAAATGCGTGAGAAAAATAAAATGCAATCGCTCACTGAGCCATTAACCGCAATTTTCTGCAGAATTTTCTATTAATGTTGTTTTTCAGTCTTCAGAGGCCCTCATAAGGCGCGTCTGTTTTCAACCCTCTGATCAATCAATAACTGCTTTTAAGCAAACGGGGCCGGTATTTGGAAGTGAACTGATGCCTTTGATTTCACGCTTTAAAACTGGCTCGTTTATTTATTTTTTTTAAGGCAATTTTCAGATACAACGTGTTTAAAAAGATATGAAGTGACAGAAATTTTCCGCTTCATAAGCAGGAGAGGAAGAGGGGAAGCTGCACCGGGCTGGAAGCACGTGTTTTAAAGGGTCACCTACAAATATTACCGCAAACATGCAGACCTTTGATTTAAGAAAACAGAAAATAAAAATAAAATAAATTCCAATTAATTCAGACAAAATAGGGTTGTATAAATTAAATAAATGGGCCTACTGATCATTTGGGGCTCAAAGAGGTGTTGAGAGACAGACAGATGTGCATATGGCGCTACATTTGGGATTTCATGCACCATTTGCACCGTTCTGATGCGCAAGTGCATGCATGTGTTTACACTGTCATCTTTCCTATTTTTTTTCCTGCCAGCTGGCAGCAACGTGACAGTTATTGTTTACATTTAGACCAAAATTTTCCTACAGTATTACTGAAGTATTTCAGAATCTGCTGAACTGATAATCAAAAAGGCAGGAATAGAGGTAAACATTAACATTAATACTAATGATGCAAAAATAAAAGTAAACTTCTCCATATTATTTGGCCAGAAATTTGCACCACTAAGTTTAAAATTCTGCTTTTTCCTGTTTTTAGGTTTGAAACAAAGACGATCAGAAATGCCAGAAAACAGTAGAAAAAGTAATAAAAACCATTAAATACAATATGCAGGGGAAGTAACAAATACTTAATTTTGAGATGTGGCCACAGAGAATCATTTTAAAACTATTAATTAACAAAATCACATTTACCTTTCAATCAGTGAACTAATGAATTCATCATCTGATCACTTCCTGACTGTAGTTTGGGGGGAAAGAAGGGGTCCAACAACTGATCCTCACCACCTAATGTGGTTAATCTGCCCTGATGTAACGTCTAATGGTGTAATGATGGTTTTGTTGATGATGTTTAAACTTTGCTTTGTAGATCAGTTACAAGCCTTAAGAGCCGTCGTTCTGAGCTTCCCAACATCTTTTAGTCAGTGTAGTGACAGGAAACCGGGACCTATGATTGGTTGATGGTGCTGTGACTGTTTCCATCTTCTTCACTGTGAGAATTTCTTAAATGTCTTCATCGTTAATTAGAGTAAATGTGCTATAAAATCAAAAAATACTTTTTATGCCTCAGATTCTTTGGAAATGTGTCGATGCACCAAACTTTTAAACAGGCCTGTGTGCAGCTGTTAAAAATGAGGCTCAAACCAAATTCAGGACACCCTGTTTCTTTGTGTTTGGGCATTACAGCTGATTAAAATTCCCGATCAAATAAGAACTGAAGTCGTAGCTATGGAAGTTTATTTCCACCACTGGAAAAACGAACCATCCACAAGTCAAAAATTTGTGGAATTATCTCAAAATTATCTGTGTTATCTCAAAATTTAGACTTATTAACTCAAACTTAAGAGAAAATAACTCAAAATTTTGAGTTATTACATTGAAATTTTGGAAGAAGCCAAAATTTTGATTTAGTTTTGCCGGTCAGGACATTTTGTTTTTCCAGTGGCTGAAACAAACTTCCATATCTATCTCAGCAATTTTTCAATCATCAAAATCAAACTTGGTAGAAGGTCCAATTTTGAGGGAGCACAAAAATTGCTTGCTACACATCAGCTGGTCGTGCCAACCTACTTGATGTGATCTTACTGAGAGTTTGAAAACAAACTTCTGATTTGTTCCCTGTCTTCATCACAACTGGCACAGGTGAGCTTGTTTGATGTGCTTAACCAACCAATCCTAAACCAAATGTTTATGGCACAAGAAAAGTAACAAAGCAAGAAGATGTTAACTTTGGAGGAGCTAAAAGTTGTGAATGGCTGTTAATAAATCGACTAACCTTTGAATCACTGAAACAAACAAAAACAACAACAAACTGCAGGAGTTTAAACACCAGCAAGAACCCAAAATATGTTCTGTTAATGGCTGAAAACTGATGATTCATGCTAATCGTCTCACAAACGACTTATTTTGTCCAGCATCACACAAAGTCACATTGGTATAATTGAATACACTCTGTACATTATCATTAGGGATTCAGTGTAATCCATCAAAACAAACGTTGCTGATTGACGACCAGTGATGGACAGGAAACAGAAAATGTAACTTCAGTCTGCAACGTAATGTGAAATCATCCTAAACTATAAACAGACTCACGGTGCACTGATGTGGGCTTTTCTTTTTCTCGGGGGAAGCACAAAGCCAAATCTCATGAGTCACAAACAGTTAAAACTAAATGTTTTTGTCTGTGCATAAAAAAAACCAGATCATGTGGATTAATTTTATTACACTTAAAAACATGCAGTAAAGCTCAGATTAACCCTCTGATTAAAGTTTTAGAAACAAATGTAGCAGGACTTTTGCAGGAGTTAAAAAAAT
>JAVDPK010002505.1:68287-118502 GCA_034780415.1 Cichlasoma orientale | reverse complement strand
CCCCCCCCCCCGCCGGACTTCCAAGGTCTCATTTCATTTCACAGATCGCTGACGATTCCCTGAGGTGTCTGTCTGCGCTGCTGACGCTGGGCAACAACAAACGCTGTTTACCTGCCCTGTGGGATATTGACAAAGACATGAAATCTATTTCAAAAAGCAAATCTAATGTTCACAATGTTAAGATGACCCACTGTGTCTGCAGTATTGTCAGTCTGGAAATGTGGCAGTGGGAAAAAAAAAAATTCAAGGATGACTGACAGAGAAAAGTGAGCCGTGAGGCATTAACAGTTGCAGGAGGAGTTCAGCAGTTTGCATTAACCATCTGATTCTTGTGCTTGTGTTAGTTGTATTTAAGTAAGAGATAATCAGTGGTGCCAGAGCAGAGTCAGCAGACGCCTGTAGAAACCCTTAAATTTAGACCGCTGAGTGAGTGAGCCCGCTCAGTAAACGACTCACTGAGGACGTTTGATTATTTCATTGAATATTTTGGAAACTGTAATTGTTTTCTTTCCTCACACGAAGAGCAATTTGTGCTGCTTAAAGACACGCGGGCACAGTTCATCTGAACTAAATGAAACAAAGGGCTTAAAGACAATAAAAAGCAAATATTAACACCATACACTGTAAAAAAAAAAAGTCCATGTGCAGTGTACCATTTTAAAATTAAGGAATTTTCTTTACAGATGCATTTCAGTATTTTTGTAACCATGCATTGAATTTTACCATTCGCTGTTTATGGAAACATCTGTTAAAAAAACAGAATAATGTACTTGCAGAAAATTACCACAACATTCTATGTTTTTCTTTTACAGTCTACAGCATCACACACAGTGCATGAACAGGTAAATATGCATAACAAACAAAAAACCCTGAAATATATGTGACATTAATGCAGTCAGATTGGTTTTGATTTCCCATGGAACAGTCCAAATGGAAGAATAAGCCGCATCAGTACCGACACGTTCACCACTCTCTCATTTAAAATGAATAAAGTGCCAAAAACACGTAATTATAAAATCAGAATCGGCTTTCTAACCTCCATTTGTACACGACCTGTGTCCACCTAATTAATGGATTAGATGGACTGTTTGAGGTGACATGACAAATTTGCGCTGAATGCTAATTAGCCAAATAAAGGCACAGCTGGGAGATTTTATTACTGCTGCTGGCAGGGAGTTTTCCCAGTGTTTACAGCCAAGGAGCCGCATGATTAACCGCTGCTGACCAGCAACCATATTGTTGCTAAAGTAAAATTTACTGATTTACCGCCTAGATCATACAAAATACACAGTTTGGTCTATACGTTTTTGCACACAACATTTTTTACAGTTTGTCTCTGCACACCTCTGCATAGCACAGAAGTCCTGTGGGGGTGTGCAGAGAGAGATTGATGCAAGTGAAGGAGGCCATCATTAGGCTGAAAAACCACAATAAACCTATTAAAGAGAAAAAACAGTTTAGGAGTGGCCACATCTATAATCTGCTACATTCTTTGAAACAAGGAATGCGCTGGCCAAAAGACACGAAAGAGCACACAAGACAACAGAATTCTTTCCTTAGTTACTCTCTTTACAACATCTGGTCCAGTTATGAGCACTATAGAGCAGGTCAGCGTGTCACTGTCAAAGTCATGGTTTCATGAAAGGAAATAGAGGGTTTACAAGAAGGTGTGAACACTGGTTACACTGCATCTAAAAGAGCCCGCACCTAAAAAATCCATATTTAGAGAGAGAAAATGTTAACGTGCACCAGAAGAGAAAAGTAGGATATCCGTGTTTACCTTGGCTGGAGAGAACCCGAGCAGGCTGGGCAGGTGATGGTACTGACCACAGCATCATTTCACCCTTAAAAAGTGGAAAATCCTCACTTTCTGTATATGGATACAAATAAATCCATATGAGGCACAAATTAAGCGCCTTTAAAATCAAGTGAATGCATTACAATAGTAATAATTTTAGATCATATTTAGCTGTAACTGGGACACTGACCCTCTCTGCTGCTGCTGTCAAAAATCTGTGACATCACCAGTTTGGTTGAAAACTGCTAGTAAGAGCTTCTTGAACACAATGTAAAGGTGTCATGAAATTTCAGCGGCATGCTGGCAGAAATGTTAACACAATTGTTTTCTAAATATTTGTTTAAAAAGGAAGTGGTTTAATTTAACTGACTCCAAAATACCAGTGGAAAAAAATCGAAAAAAAAAAAAAAACGATTAAATTTGGCAGAAAACTGTGGGAAAAGTCACTGACTTACACATGATAGTGGCATGTGTAGTGTTTGCTCAGTGTTTTGCTTCCCTTGACAGTGAGATTTCTGCTGCACTCCAGGCCGCGCAGTGTACTTAATGTCTGAGGATATTTTACACAAATCCTTTGAAAAGGATGTTGTTTTTTTCTGCACACTCTGGAATTCATCATCACCCCAAGGCTTCTTAGTGCTCATGTGCTTACGTGTTGTATGCAGTACGCAGACTGTGTGTGTGTGTGTGTGTGTGTGTGTGTCCCGGTGGTATAATTGAACAGAATCTGTTTTCCGCCTGGCTGGTTCTTTTGAGGCTGGACATCCTCAAAGACGAGAGTGTGTGGGGTAATCGTGCAGCGCTCCCAATCTCCTGTGTGAAGAGTGTGTCGTTAAAGTGTGTGTCTGGTTATCTCGAGTGAGGCCAAATTAGCTTTTTTCCACCTCATTAGTCACATCATCGAATCCTCCCCTGCACATGGTAAGAACAGCAACCTGTGTGTGTGTGTGTGTGTGTGTGTGTGTGTGTGAGAAACAAAGATGGAAAATTAAATTGAAAAGTCAGCATTTTCTTTTACTCTCAAGATTAATCCGGTCTTTATATCTTCAGAGTTTAAGTTCACGTACCCGTGTAATTCCCAGACTGACCACTAAAAAGACTAAAATTCAACCACAGTGAAATTAAAAACCTCTAACATCAGTTAGGCATGATGCTGCTTAATGAAAACATCATCTGTATTTACGTGGAAAAGTAACAGAATGATGGTAATTAAAAGAAGACTGCAGTGTTCTACTGTTTTGTTTTTACTATACACACACCTGTCACTTTATATATACACGCACCTGTTCAAGTGCTCGTTAACAGATATCTAATCAGCCAATCACATGGCAGAAGGTCCTGGGTTCAAACCTTCTGGTGGAGTTTCATGGCCTCTCTGAGCCTTCGTGGGTTTTCTCTGGGTACGCCTTCCTCAAAGTCCAAAGACATGCATGTTGGGTTAATTGGTAATTGTAAGCTGGTTTTCTCTGCTCTGTTATCGCTGTGATTAGTGACCAGTCCTGGGTGCACCCCACCTCTCGCCCTGCGACAGCAGGGCTTCAAACACTGACACCCAGTATAGGATAAACAGTGAAGCACTGATTTTATAATATTTATAATATAAAAGATTACTACCCTTGTCTTTAAAGTAATTTTTTTTTAATGAGTTTTTGCTCACATACGACTTTCATTTACAATCTGTTTCTTAAATAAAACACTGCCATAACCTGGATGAATAGAAAACAGCACTCTGAACTTGCATAAAAACTAAGATGGATGGTTATGAGTTATTAAAATTCAGAGGCAATCGTGACATAAAGCTCTGTAGTGTAAAGCCGGGCAGTCTGTTTACCTTCCCTCACTGTCAGCATGAATCGATTTCATTGGTTCTTCACTGTATAAACCGTCGCACCGCCCTTCTACTTAAGTGAACATTGACTGCAGAGCACTTTGGTGGGTTTCCACTTTGTAAAGCATTTGGGCTCATGGGCAACATTTGCTCAAAAAAATCAATTCACAGACATGTTGCTCTTGCAAGGATGAATAAATCCTAATGCAGCCTTCCACTACTTGAATAAGACATGAGATATTACTGATATTACTTTGTATTAACAGACATGTCAGCCAGAAGATGCAAAAAAGTCCCCAAACCTTACTTACTTACTTACTTACCAATGAACCTGCATGCATGTCTTTGAACTTTGGGAGGAAACCCGTGAAAACTCCACACAGAACAGCGTCAGTCGGGGTTTGAAAATATTGTTTATTTTCTCACAGCTCCTTTCCGGACTCCAAAGATCAGTACCCAGACTTCCCTTTTAAGAATGGAGGTATGTCTGGTGCCATCGAGCTGAAACGACCCGTTGGCGCTCACTGCCACGGCCCCAAAGCG
This sequence comes from Cichlasoma orientale, assembly GCA_034780415.1. Lineage (NCBI taxonomy): Eukaryota > Metazoa > Chordata > Actinopteri > Cichliformes > Cichlidae > Cichlasoma > Cichlasoma orientale. Next base: position 114,333 of record JAVDPK010002505.1, on the reverse strand, counting down.
CTGGCGTGTGAGGACAGCGTGGACAAGCTGCTGGCTAAGAAGAAACTCTACATCGCTTCAGTGGTCTGCCTCGTCTTCATGATTGGCGAGGTCATAGGTAAGAAGCACAAACAAAGGAAATTAAAGAGGAAAGAAGGAGGGTGAAAGGTCACAGAAGACTTTAGGTGGATTATGACAATAATAATTTTTTAATTAAAGAACCCCTCGTATAATCAACAATGATATAATATAAAATCAGAAGTGTTCACAAGCATTATAAGAAGAGATGCTTCAGTGATGAACTCTTGAGGAGCTCCTTTATTTCTCTCTAAAAGTGTAGTTTCATTTTTCTTTTTATTGTGTAACTTTTACTGTAAAGAGAATAAAACGGTGGCTGACATTCACTGGCTGGTTGCACAGATGTTTGATATAAAATATAAAAATCGCTCTTTTGCCTGAGGCAACTGAGGCTTTAAATTACATGTTTAATGCACCTCTAAATGGCTAAGATGGGTGTATTTAAAAAGTTGAGGATGTTATTACTCAGTAGTTACTTTCACAGTTGGCAAACTGTGACACATTTCAAAATCTTTTATTAGGCCCACTGCAAAGAAAAGTTTTTCTTTGGTCTTTGTTCTGTTTGGAGATCATATTTACCTTTTTATGTGCACACAAAAAAATGGTCTGAGTTGGATTTCTTACCTGTCATGAAGCAAACTGTCATTAAACAGTCTCACGGCTCATATATGTAATCATTTGTGTCATTTTCCTGATTTCCTCCTGATTTGCAGGAGGCTACCTGGCCCACAGCCTGGCCATCATGACTGATGCGGCCCACCTTCTGACAGACTTTGGCAGTATGATGGTGAGCCTGTTCTCCCTGTGGATCTCCTCCAGACTGCCCACCAAAACAATGAACTTTGGCTGGCACAGATCAGGTGAGAATAAGAGCTCAGAGTCATCTCCATGAATGAATGAATGAATGAATGGAAACGAGATGAATGGATGTTCAAGCCAAGAGATCAGTTTAGTAAATAGAATGTTTGTGATCATTTTTAGGAGTTAAACAGTTGTGGGGTAAAATCTTGGTCCAAGTACGAGTAATTCAGTGGAGAGTTTCTGTTTATTTTGTCCAAATATCACAAGCAATTATTTTGTTTTTCTCCATGTAAAAGCCTCACTATGTCCACTACAGCGCTGTATGCAAACACTATCACAGTTGGGTCACACTGCAAGAATTGACATGTGATTGCTGATCCCAGAACAGGGACTGGAGGGTGTTTTCCATCATCAAGGGTTCACTCTCATCAGCCTCCCTGGGAAAGTCCACTCCAGGAAAAGAGTGTCTGCCCATTGAACTTTGGGTTCAGGCAGAAGAATGTGATTTTCTTTCAGTCTTTGTGTTTTGTGAACTTAGAGAAGAACGTGTCCCTCTGGGTTTTCTGTGGGGAGGGCTCTAGGAATCCAGCAGTGCTGGACTTTTGCCTTTTGTCACCAATTTTGTTCATAATTTTTATAGACAGAATTTCTTGTTGCAGCCAGGGGCTGCTGCTTGAAAGGAGCCAGTTCAGGTGGTTTGGTCATCTGACAAACATGCAGTACCTACCTGGATGTGGATGGCCAACTGGGAGGAGGCCCTGGGGTAGATCCAGGATACTCTGGTGAGATTATGTCTCTCAGCTGGCTTGGAAACACCTTGGTGCCGACCTCACAAAGTGGAAGATGTGGCTGGCGAGAGGGAGGTCTCTGCTTAGACTGTTAGTCCCATCACACAAACCTGGACAAGTGGCAGAAGATGGATGGATGGATATTTACTTGGTACCAAGGAGAAAGAGCAGGCATAGGCATACCCTACTGTATTGCCCTTTTTGAATCTAATGGGACCATAATTTACAAGATGAACATTATGCTGCATTGAACAGGACGGGGAACTAGTGATCGAGGCCATGAACTGATTAGGAAAGTCAACTTAGCTTAAGCTCAGAAGTACACGGTCAGCAGCATGCAGCGGGTGTTCTGCTTTATCGTGTGTGATGAACTGTATGACTAAATTAAAGTAATTAAGATTCATTGTTTCCTTCTCCCCACAGAGATCCTCGGGGCGCTCATCTCAGTCATGTCCATCTGGATCGTTACAGGAGCTCTGGTCTATTTGGCCATCGAGAGGATCGTACGGAACGACTACGAGATCGATGGACACGTCATGCTGATCACCTCCGGCTGTGCCGTCATCGTCAATATTGTGTGAGTGCTTCCCACTTTAAGTAGTACGTTAATGCTTGTAAAAGTTTTGTTCCAAATGGATGCTGCTGTAATTAATACTATTACATAATATTCTTTAAAAAGAACCACAAAAAAGAAACATAGACTGTATTTAAAAGATGGCTGTAGCCATTGTGACATCACTCACTGGTTAGTGACAAGCAGGGAGGAGGATCATACAGTAACAAATTCCTCCATGTTTTAGAAGAATTCATCTGTTTCCCGCGTGCCATTGAGCAAGGCATGCAAACACGGCCGATGAGCCTTTATCTTGCTCCCTTTCTGCAGCATGGCGTACATCCTCCACCATTCGACCACCTTCCACGCTCACGGCAGCGGTTACCACCAGATCGACGAGGACGGTCAGAGCCCGGTCGTTCACGGCCACTCCCACACGCTCCTCGGTAGCCACGGGAACACGAGCGTCCGCGCCGCCTTTATCCACGTGGTGGGGGACCTGCTGCAGAGCGTCGGCGTCATGGTGGCAGCGACCATCATCTACTTTCGGGTCAGATATAGATCACATTGATGTTAGGGTGAGACTGAAGTGTCAGTTTAATGATATTGGCCCGTTTTTAAAATAAATAAATAGATAAAAAGACATATTACACGATATTAGATAACCTATAAAACTATATTACAAGTACAAAGACCTGCTTACAGGTACATGTATACAGATATTTTTATTTTGATTAAATATTCTCTATAAAATACACACTTAATGTTTTTTTTAAAGCAACAGATAATTATATTTTAATCTATGCAAAGACACCATCTATGGTTTCTTGTTTATTATGGATGAAAGCTTCAAGCATTTCTCTTAATGTAGCATGCAAAATGTTTCTGTTTTTGTGCCTGGAGCACCTTAATGCCTCGTGACTGTGGAAGTCTCCACCTGATGCCTCTTTACTCGCTCCTTATAGTGTCCATAACCTCTTTTCTCTCTCTCAGCCCGAGTATAAAGTGGCAGATCCCATCTGTACATTCCTCTTTTCCGTCTTTGTCCTCTGCACCACCGTCACCATCCTCAGAGACGTCTTTAGGATACTCATGGAAGGTAGCGGACCATCAACAGCTTCTTCTTTAACTTTTTTTACTGTAAGAGAGGATTTATATCCACCATTCATTCCTGACAGAGGTATCACGAAGCTGAATGAAAATGCTTTTTATATCGCTAAAAGGGAGAATTCACACCAGAATCAAGTATGTGCTTTTCCTCTTGACTGTGGTGCTGTTACTCCATCTACACTGTTGTGATGTGGGCTTCTCGGTTTTGGGATTATGAGCTGTAGAAATGCACGTCTTCTCTTGGATATAATGGGGCAAGATGGCACTGACCTCAAAGTCATGCAGGAACTATTTTGTGGGTGTTATAGTTTGCACATCGTGCAGGCTTGGCCCAGAGTGACTTAAATTTCATCATCAGGCGGTGAGGTTGAGGGTCTGTGCAGACGTTCTCGCGCCTGCTAATTGTTTGTGACAGTACAGACTGCAGAGGCTTTACATTACGATGCACCAACTAAGCGTGCAACCCAGGTGGCAGACTTGAAAGGAGTGTAACAGGAATGACTGCTCGGCCGTGGTATATCCAGCTGTTCGTGTCTGTGTCTGCAAGAGAGTGCAATCGAGGCCTTACTGTGCAGAAGAAACTGTGCATCTGCCCACCAGAAGAAGCTCAGGCTAACAGCAGGATGTAATGATTAATGGCAGCCAACTTGCTGTAATGTTTGGTTAGCACATACTGTATAGTAAAAAAAAAAAAAAAAAACAGTCCTCAAAGAAACTGCTCAGAACAAAGTTTGTGGAAAGAGACACTGTTGCTTGAACACCTCTGGCTCTATTATATTAAAGAGAAACCAGACAGCTGTTATCTCTAAAACTAGATGGATCAACAGGACCACAGCCAAGAGAAAAAAATACATGAATCTGATTTTCAGGTGAATTGACCCTTTTATAAAGCTGGAAAAGGGGAGAACCAGCCTGCCTGCCTGCTAGCACCTCTAAAGTTCAGTAATACAAACGCTGCTATTAAACATGTTGATAGTTGTATTTCTCAGTTCTTCAGAGCTTCTGAATAATTGTGAAATTATAGCCAACAGTTGATCTTGCTCTGTCATTACTAACCTCGTGTTTGTTGGACACACACGTGAGAGGTGCAGCGATCTTCAAATACTTCTGAGGAAAGTTAAATATTGCTTTAAAATGAGCTACTGTGATATTTCTGGCCAACACGCCTGCAGCCAGGATCCAGCTATCTGGCTGTGACCTGATCTGAAAAGGTCGGCGTCACATGTCGCAGAGGGCAACGAAGTCGCACGGAGGTGCAAAAACAACACATTTGGAGCCTAATTAAAGTAATCGTGGCTTCAGAGGCGCAGATAGAAGTACATCCGCATGCTCGACATAAACGAAACGAGTGCCAGGATTGTGGGAAAGAGTGAAGAAACACATCTGTGTTTTCGCTGCCACCGTGTAGTTCATGCAGAACAAAGAGCGAGAGGACAGATGGTCACATCCCGGGGATGCCCTAAGATTTTACGATCAGCCGAGCCTTTGCACATCACTGAACTCTCATACGATGACCCGGAGCAGCTCCTGGGAATTTTTGAAACGAGGCCCACAGTTTGGTGTCAGCGAGCAACATGATAGTGTGCACGAGAGCCGTGTGTTTAATATAATGTTCATGCATACTGTATACATGCATTAGAGTTATAATACATGGATTATATTCATGGATGCCTCCTCATGCTAAATGCATGTCCATTTTTAGTGTTTAATTTGGTTTTAGTTAACTGTAATAACCTTCACCTGAACTACTCATGATCTTAGCCAAATATGACCACTTCTTTTCAATCTGCAGATCAGTGAAATTAAATATATTACTTTGCACTTATTAAGGAATAAAAATGCGATATTTAGCAGGTCTGTGTCTGCGAACCTGGCATGCATTAATTGATGGCCCGTTGTTTTTCAGGGTCTCCTAAAGGAATCGAGTTTAACTCTGTGAAGGAGGTACTGATGTCTGTGAAAGCCGTGAAGTCCATGCACTGCCTGCACCTCTGGGCTCTGACTTTGGGCCAGGCGCTGGTTTCTGTTCACCTGGCCATAGGTAAAGTAACACACTGATCGACAAACAGCAAGGTGCAGCAGAGCACAGCGGGAATAAAACAAACAAAAAAATGGATGAGGATACAGTACTACAGAGTTTACAGGTCAGCAGGGTTCACTATGAACAACATTAAAGAGGAGAATCCAATAAAAGCTGATAAAGGGGGAGAGGAAGACCGGATGGAGCAAATTTGACTTCCTTTACATAAATTCCAATATAACCTGTTATCTCTATTAAAAAAAAAAAGTGTTTTTAAAAGTAGTCAGCAACAACACAGCAGTACAAAATCAGACAAAACTGAACTCGGTAAACAAATCAATTAAGAGTAAAACTATCACCTGACAGGAAGAAGGTCGTGGGTTGGAATCCACCTGCCGGCTGGGGTCTTTCTACGTGGATTTTGTGTGTTCTTGCCGTGCCTGTGTGGGTTCTCTGGGGGTTCTTTGGCTTCTTCCCACACTTCAAAGACATGTTTGTTAACTAGTAATTCTAAATTGGCTGTAGGTGTGAATGGTTGCCTGTCCAGGGTGTACCTGCCTCTTGCCCTGTGACTGCAGGAATAGGCTCCAGCCATCTCCACCCCCACCTTGACCCTAAATTGGATACGTGGCTAAGAAAATGGATGGATGGAGTCAGAGGACAGATATATTTTAGGCAAAGGTTTCAGAGAACAGCAAATCAGACTCGCTGTGTTGATTTTTACTTTCTCGTTTCACCATCAGAGGAGGGCACCGACCCTCAGTCTGTGCTGCAGGAGGCCACTGACCTGCTCCACACCAAGTTCGGTTTCTACAGCATCACCATCCAGGTGGAGCTCTACTCTGAAGACATGAGCTACTGCTCCCACTGCCAGGACCCCAGTGACTGATACTGGACCAAAGCAGACCGGACCCAGCAGGACGTAGACGGCTCCGACACATCATCATTCTCTCCAGGTGGTCTGGACCACTGAGGGCTGTATTCACAGAGCAGCTTCCCTTCAAGGAAAGAGTTTTTGTCATTAAGTCACAAGAAATTCAGCAGTGAAATCATCCATGTGTTGATAGTAGAGTCCTGAGGCCAGTTAATTCAAAGTCCTTCAGAAAGGGGTGGCATGTTTTTTTTTTTCCATCAAAACCTGGGACAGTTTGACAAGAACCATCCAGGTGAAACTGTCCTCTGGGTTCTGGTGCTGGCTAGTAAAGAGATTTTTCAAGAATAAAGGAAAGTGAGGCCCTGAAAAAAAATATATTACCAAAAATCTGACCCCTCTAACTCTGCACTGATCCCATTACAGTAACATTTACGTAAGGACCAATAATATCTCGTTTCCACCAATATGGTGTCAGCTCTGCTCAGTTCTACCTTGGTGCCTTTTGAAAATTAGCCCACATTTTGACATGCTTGAGAACCAGTTATCCAGGAAGCTCCTAGCAGAAACTGGGGTCATTTCCACGGGACAGTGAATTTCTTGTGGTAGCTTCTTTCACAACCACGCATGCCCATCTTTGGGCCGGGGAATTTTGTGGTGTAGCGCTTTTGCCCACTTATGGGCGCAAGCACCAGGCTTGTTTCGGGTGGAAATGTGTGCGCGTGAGCAGAAGCACGTTAGGTGGAAAACGGGTATAAGTGATCCATAGAAATCACATCAGAAACCCATAAATTCTGTATTAGAGCACCACAAGGACACAACGGTAACACTAGCGCCAAGAGTTCTGATATTCTTTAATAAAGGAAGATATTTTTTTTTAGCTCTAAATCGATTTAAAAAATATCTAAAAAGTTTAGAAGGGAACATGCAGCATTTTATTTGTAATGTGTTTCAGTTCAAAGTTAATAAAAACAGAAAACACTGCCAGAAAAAGGCCCAGTTACATCTAAACGTAGCAGTAAAGTAAATCCTCACATATTAGCACGTATAAAAGATGAAAGTGGCCCCTCTGGGGTCACCCACTGGTCAGTGAAGCCACATCACAAAGCCTCAAGCTGAGCGTTCACTCTGTCACCATCTCCGCGTTTGGAAGCTGGATGTCAGTCACACAGTAGGCCTGTCCTAAAGCATGTGCAGATTTATCCTAATTTTTGACTCTATAATGACATTAATTTATAAAATTAGTGTCATGTTGCATTACACGAGACTGCTTACAAAAGACTGAGTCAACAAACTCATGAAGGAAGCGTTTACTGAGGTCCTAAATCAAAGAAGTAGAAGTTCATTGTTCCACAGACTTCTGTACAACCCAGTCTTTCTGAAACCAGCAGAGTCGCCCCCTGCTGGTCAGTACAGAGGATACCCATTTAGTTGAGCAGTGGTGTCGCTTTTCAGACCTGCAGTTTATAGTCCAAAAGCTAAGCAAGCAATTAAAAAAGTAATAATTTGAATCACCTTCTGAAATTAATCAGTTTGTTTGTTTTTAGCCAGTTTCTGAGTAATATAAGTTTTCTTGTTTGGTTTTTAGAGGCAAAAAGACATTGCTGCAACTGAAGGACTCTGAATTACACTTTTTGCATTTAAGTAGTTTTTTTTTTACAGTTGTGTTCTTTAACTGAAGAATCAGTTTTTGCATATCAGCCCTTTCTTCCTTGAAAAGGATGCTGAAACACTCACACTTTCACTTCTATCAATCAAAATTTGTGTCACACATGCCATCGAGTTTTGTGGGTTTCCCCCCAAAAAAAGCAAGAGCAGTTTTCCTGAAGTCTTCGTTAAAGTGCTAAAAACATTTTTGAAGCATTTTATTTTACCGAGGTGATTAGAACTCATGTAGCTGTTTGTTCAAACAAACTTCTGGGTTTTTAAACGGTTTCCCAGTAATTAGTTTATGAAAATCATCTTTGCTCTGTTATAAGAACACGAGAGACACAAACTGGACCTTTTCACCGCGCAGAGCAGATGCCGCAGAGGTCGATACAGAGCGCCTAATGAAGCTTTACTATTGACACATGGATGTTTGTTGTTTCAGCTCAACCGGACTCGCACTCTACAGCCTACAGTCATCTCTATGCAACGCTTGCAATCATAAAAGGCATGTTTAAAGACTTTAAAAGGTCATTGACATTATGTGGTGCACATATTACAAGTTCTTATTAGTAAGAATAACAACACCTCTTTAAAAGTCTTTTAAATTTGTACTCTTGTTCACCAAAGACTCCACTGTCATTACTAAAGAGAAAGGAGAAACAAACAGGAAAATATGGGATGATTAACTTGTTGAAGAAACCTGTTCATTCATAAACTCCTCGGCTCTCTGTAGCGTAAAAACTCAGTTTGCGACGTCATTCCAAAGATGCTGAGTCAGCTGTTTTCGTTTCAGCGGCGTTTTCTGATTGGTGGAGATTTGAGGAGAATTTGACAGAAATATGAGGACATGGGTGAGCTGCAGCCTAAAACCTTTAAACTGTACTTGTTAGCCCTCTGAGATCGAACCCATTAGATTTAGTCTGAACCCCAAACCCATAAAGTCTTTTCTCAGTCGCAGTCTTCGAACTTTTACTTTAGTCTAGTTTGAGCCAAGTCCAGGGAACTGGCTGCAAAGGGTTTGAGTATGAAAAAGGGATTATTTGGAGAACTCAAACAGTTTTTGATGTGTGTTTGTAAGAACGATTATTTTTCTGTCCCGAGTGCCAAAAGCAGGAGAAATAAATGACACATTCTAGATAATACAAGATTAGGGGTTAGCATTAGTATAGCTATCATCAATGATGGATTTAAACTATCATCTATCCTCATCACACATCCTCAGCAGTAATGAGGAGTAACCCTGACCTCTAACCCTCTGGTATCAAAATATGATTTTTGCTTTTGAATTATTTAAACTCTCCAATCAGGGGACAGAAAAATGAGCATTCTTACAGAAACACAAAGTATTTACTCTTCGTCTTTTTTCCTTCCTCAGAACATACAGGGCGAGGGTTTGTTTTCATATCTGATGAGCGCTTAGACCGCAGAGGGTTGAAGAGCTTCTGGCTGTTCTTTTGATAATTTAGCATTCGCGGCGTCGGAGTCGCACGCGGTCAAATCCGTCTTTCATTTTGTAGCTCTGAGGTGTTCATATAATGATGCGCAGACTATCGATATGGAGGGAGCAGCAGGAAAATGAATGGAGAGTGTCAGACTGAAAAAGCATTCGGCTACTTCCACTGTCAGGTCTGAGTGGACATTTAGGTCTGAGGGCTGAAGTGATTTAGTTCTGCAGCCGGACGATTAGTTTCAGCCGCTGTCATTCATCTCATCTCGCTCTCATTCCTCCTGCAGCCATCCGTCTACTGTACGTCTCTCCATTTCCCAGCCTTTCATCAGTCCATCTGCTATCCATTCATACATGCTTTGCAAATCATGAAGCAGCAGCTTTCTGTTACTTTTTATGAATTGGGCTATGACTTCATGCATATTGGACATAAATCTCCTTTTTTTTGTTTTAACCGTGAAAGAATATATTAACCTCACTTTGGTTTGGGGTGTCCATGCATTATTTCCATTTTTAGCCTTGTAGTTTAATCACGTGAAAGAGCAAAACATAAAAACTGGTTATTTACACTGCTTTTACTCGGCTTTGCAACCATTTCAACATGTTAGATGACATTTCTATAAATCCCTGTGTAAGAAATTTGTTTCCCCAATTGGTACTAACAGAGATACCACATGGAAACATGTCTCAGCTCAGCTGTTAACCTGAGGGCCTGTGTCTCCATATGAGAACAGACTTTATAAAAAGAAAATTTCTGTTCAAAGACGTTAGCGTTTGTATTTATCAGGTCCAAATAGCTAGGAGAAATTAAAAAAGCATCCCAAACAAGAGCTCGAGTCCTGAGAGGTTAATATGTTGGTAATTCTGACCAGAACTGTGGATGGACCACTGAACAGGTCTATTGGGCACAGACCCAGGAGCCCATGAGGTCAGGGGGCCCAGGGTCCACTGCCTCTGTTCAACTGATGACAGAGAAGCACAGAAAATTAAAGACAAACAAAAATGCACTGTATGGACCAAAGTACTGGGCCACCTACACATTACAGCTACAGGAGCTGCTCGGCCATGGAAACCCATGTCACAGTTTTTCTGACACTCTGTGGCTGAGCTGCTGTGGGTCCTAAATGCTTCCACTTTGCAGTAATGCCACTTAAAGCTGATCGTGGAATATCGAGGAGGGAAGAAAGTTCATGAACGGACTTGTTGCAACGGTGGCATCCCATCACACTGAGCTGCTTAGACCTGTTTTTCCACAAATGTTTGTAAAGGCAGACTGCATGGCTAGGTGCTTGATTTTATGTGGCCATGGGACTGAAAACACCTGAATTCAAAGATTAGGAGATGAGGTTCAATAATTTTGCCCATACAGTGTACTTTAACTAAAAACTGTCACAGAATGAATGCAGAGAAAACCCACTAATTCCACATCAGTCTGCCCATCAGTGACATCGTGTTCAAAATGGATAATCTGAGTTGTTTAGAGGACACACTGAACATTAAATCCAAAAAAATCTAAAGTAATTTTCTGGGGAGCAGGAATATTCTCGTTAAACCAATTAGCAAACAAGGAAGCAAGCTGATGACAGCTTTAGGAATGAGCCATAATCACATGAGGTTTATCCTCTGGGGACCATGAATTATCACAGCAAGTTTCACTGCAATCGCCACACGGATAAATTGCACAAGTCATAAAGAAAAATAAAAAGATGCCTCCTCTGGTGAGCAGGAATAAGGAAAATTTAATTTGTTTTTAGTGGATCATTTTGTATAGTGTAGAAATTTTGGGCTGATGATGGCGTTGGAAGAAGGGACAATGTGATCACTGCAATCAAAGTTTGATTAGACTTTATCCTCTGGGGACCATGAATATTCACAAGTTTCACAGTGACTTTATTATTGGTTACATTGAAGACGGCACTTACAGTTAAGGAAGGCGTAAGAAGATACATTTTAATGGCAAACTGTCCACTAGATTTTTTTTTAATGTATTCGTTTTTTGTGTCATGTACGAGTTAATCACATTATTATTTTTCCTATGTGGACTATGAATACGTAAAGTAAGTTAGAACAACATTATGATTATCTATTAAGTGCCTCCCTCCTTTGGCATGAGAGGAAAATCTATTTAATGACCAAACCGGAAACTTTAGAGATCATCATCTGGGGAACTTGGTTGTTTCATTCTAATAAGCTTCTGAGGTGATGGCATAACTCGGCGTCATCAACATGATAAAAATTCACTGTCTGAGGACCACAAATACCCAAGGCATGTTTTATACAAGATCTTGTCGGCGTTTTCTTTCAGGTTGAGAAAAACGAGTATTTTTTTTAATTTATTTTACACCCATGAAAAAAAGCCAATGAGCCCGTCGACACGCCTGCGATGTTTCCCAGCTGCTGTAAAGTGTTGATGTTGATAGCTGCTTTTACAGAAAGGACAATTATGAATTGCAAATGCGTAGTTGACATCCATCCTGATCCAAAAACTTGCATGGTTGTTAGCTGTTATTCAGTGTCATGTACAGTAAGAGGTTTCTTGTTCAACTGCCAGTCAGAATATGTAGACACGCCAGGCTGAGGATTAATCAAAGAATTAAATCTTCTTTAAAATTCTATATTTTCAGCTATTTTTAGAGATCCTGTATATTTTTCCTTTTAAAAAAAAATTACAAATTGGGAATGTATACCAATCAAGCATAACATCATGACCCTGAGACCACTAGACCCCTGAAAGTGTGTGAAAGATGTGGCAAACAGGTCCTTTAAGTCCTGTAAGCTGTGACGTGGGGCCTCCACGGATCGGATTTGTTTGGCCAGCACATCCCACAGATGCTCAATTGGATTGAGATCTGGGGAATTTGGAGGTCAAGTCAACACCTCAAACTCCTTGTTGTGCTCCTCAAACCATTCCTGAACAATTTTTTGCTTTGTGGCAGGGAGCATTATCCTGCTGGAAGAGGCCACAACCATCAGGGAGTACTGTTTCCATGAAAGGGTGTACAAGGTCTGCAACAGTGCTTAGGTATGAGTCACAGTAACATGCACATGGATGGCAGGATTCAAGCAGGGTCCAGCAGAACATTCACCAAAACACACACACACACACACACACACACACAGCCTCTGCCGGCTAGCCTTCTTTGCATCATGGTGCCAGGTGTTCCCCAGGTAAGCAATGCACATGCACCTGGCCAGATAATCAGTGTCAGTGGTCATAAATGTCATGCTTGATTGGTGTATATGGACCCAACAGCTACAGACGTAAGTTAAAACTAAGTGAATGTAATAAAGACCGATGCATTTTACTGTACTGGTTTTGATATACATGCAGTTCTCCAATACAGGCTCTATTGTTGAAAACCAGAGCTTTATAAAGTTAATTTTATTCCACAAACAATTTAAAAAAAGAACAACTTTTCCTGTTTGTTCACTCTGAAAGTCTAATGTCTGAGAATGCTCCGTCATTGTGCCGTTGCTGTCTGTGACAATTAAATTTGTGAAGCTGTTTGTAAATATGTCAAATAATGTGACTTTGTGTGTGTATATGTGTAAATATACAAAACGTGGTTCACAAAAAGTCCTATTTGTCTGTGTGTTGTGATGTCACATAAAATCCACTTGTCACGTCTGTGATGTTTGATATTTCATTTTTATGTGTGGCAACAGTTTTTGTAAAGTGAAATAAAAGACTGCTGACGATGGAAAGAGGCTGGATTATTTTAGAGACGTGCCACGCAACAGAGGGACAATTTAGCCGAACACCCAGGGGTGAATAACGACTGTGGCCGAGGTCTGACTTTATTATAAAATTTATTATATGCAACATTTCAAAAATAGCAACAGAGAGCAGGGCAAGGACATTTTTGATGCTTTTATGAATAAGTTAAAGATAATGCCAGTAATGAAATGTGTCTACGCCTGGCACCATTATGAAACATGTCAAACTGTCACTAAGATTTGTAAATAACTGAAAAATGAAGCATGTTTTAAAACCCCTAATTTAACTCAAAGGAAAAAGAGACCGCTGATGAATGACATTTTACCTTTTGTTTTTGTAGACGGTTAAAATATAAATTGGGCTGTGCCATGACACAGCAGCTGTCACCGCTGGAGAGACACAACAGCAGGAATATGTACAACAGGTAACGAGAAGGATCAACAACAGAAAAAAGATTTAAAATTTATAAATGTTACATCCTACAGGTATAAAAAAATTCAAGTATTTTCCCTATTGGAGCCTGAGTTATTCTTAATATGAAACCAACAAGAAAAAAAAATCAGAAACAATACAAACAAGTGGGTTTAACTAATGAACCTATTCTTGGAGCTTTTGAACACTCTTGCTAGCAAGACTAAAAAAAAAAACTTTGCACCAATTTCTTTGTTGTTTATTTGCTTTTTGTTATTATTTACGCCTCCCTGGGTGGCAGGGAAATGAAGCCACCATCACTATAATAAACAAACAAAAACAAACAAACGGAAGAACATTCACCTTCGAAGTATTACTGCTGCAACCAACACGTTTCAAAAGGTGCACCTTTTACTTTGAAGGCGAACCTTCTCCGTTTCTGGTCTGCGTCACACTTTCCAGTTTCACTCCTGCTTGGAGAGCAAACTTGTCTGCAAGTGTCTGCAGACAAGTTTGCATCTTCCAGGGGAACTATGGGTGACCGCGGTAATGCCAGCGAGCAAATCAATCGCAAGAAGGTTTTCGGTGCAGCACTGTATTCGTCTTTGCGACCAATTTCATCCGCCAGCAACCGCTCTCCAACCAGCTGGGGAATACTCATAATCCTGGGGTTACCGGGGGGGTCACTGAAAGGGTCTCTAGGCCTGTGTGACTGAAGGCACTCGTCTGCCAGCTGCTGCAGTTTCTCTGATGCAAAGAAAGGAACTGTCACCATTCGGATCTTCATTCGATGAGGGGAAAAGGGAAGAGATGGAAACATTTTGTGACATATTTGTCGGAAAAAATCAAATGACTTTCGGTTCAGCAGATTCTGGTTGGGTTTGGGTTACAGAGGGCAAGTTTTCTCTCAGGGGGAATGATGACCAGAGAAAAAAGAAAAGCTGCTCAACTGCTAATGAAAAAGTTTCACTTTTCTTAGTCTGCACATTCTATTTTTAATCATTTCAATTTAAAGTTGAGATTTATTATTTACGGAGTGACATTCAGGGGCTCTGGATATGTCTCGCCATGACTTAGAAGCGTAAATGTCTCAAAGACAGATGCTTCCAAACCTGGAGCAATTATACCTGAAGTGCCTTCATGGCTTCATATTAATTTTTGTTGTCCGACTTTCAACATATACAAATGCATAAGAATAAAAACAGAATATTCATATATATTTTCATTATTCACAGCTACTTTTTCGGAGGTCTGTTTTTTTGTCTATTGAGCGAGCACAATCCACCGCAGTGAAGTAAAATTCCTGCTATAGCTGCTCCGTCACCGTTTGGATAGCCTCATTTTGGTCTTGTGGCGAGTACAGAGCGCTGAACTGGGCCTGGCTCTCACCAATCATCTTCTTCAGATGAGTGTTCGTCAGAGTCCTTATGCAGTTAAATCTAACTAGTCCATTCTGGCCCCCGGACGCAACCCAGTCGTGGCAGCTCATGTTCGGGCTGAAACGCACCTGAGGAAAGGAGAAAGACGGCTGAAGACATTTCTTGTGTGAGGACAGGTCATGTCTAAAAGAACAAATATTAGCACAGAACAAAGTACGGATCCCTGAGGGACTCCATTTATAATTCCAACTCCTTTTATTGTGTTATTATAAACCAACAACAGTTTTATTTATAAGCAAATTTCTTCTCTTCCTCCTGCTCTTTACAGAAGCTCATCCATCTCTCTCTTCATCACTATAAATCCTCCTTCCTTTATTTTTTCCCTTCCCCTTCCTGAGTCATCGTCCTCCTCTTTCTAATCCATTTATCCCCTTCGGACAAAGGGCCAATCAAAAAGCTCCGCTGCTGCTTTGTTTTTGCGACCGTCCGGTAAAGTGTCCGTCCATCATTTTATCCCAGAGGGCACGGCGACACCCTCCACTCTACCTCTCTTAAAATTAAACACATCAAATCCTCAAATTGCTGCTTTCCATCTCCCCCTCCCGCCTTCCACTGAGGGTGACATTTTTCTCATTTTACACATCATTACATTCAGCCCGTCTTTATAGCTGCCCATCAGAGGAGGAGGCGGAAGAGGGAGGAGGAAGAGGCTCTTCTCACGTATCTCACCTCCATTTCCTCCCATTGTAGTGTTTATCTTTTCCTGCCTTTCTTCGTTGTGTTGCACTACAGCCAGCGTCTGAGGATACCCAGAGTGTGTGTGTGTGTGGTTTCTGATACCTTATATAGAGCAGACAAAGGCATGTCATCCACGCTGATCTTTGCCTTCATTTCAGTGTCTTTCATGCGCTTCCACACAGCTCGCTTCTCGCTTCCTGCGGTGGTCCGCTGAAAGTCAGAGGGAATGATTATTACGGCGCCCGAGCGGAGTATGTTTAAAAATTCGGCAAAGCAAAGCAAAAAATTGGATTTTATATTTTCCCGTCCATCCTGGTCATTCCCAGTGAAAATCTTGACATCTTCAGCTCTGGCTTCTGTCTTCTGTCAGTCTCACTACCATCATGTAAACCTTCCCTTTCACTCTTGCTGCTGTCCTTCTCCACCCACTCCACCCACTCCACCCTGCCTGCACTCTCTTCTTCAACTCTCTTGTGCACTCTGTGTTTTTTTGGTTGCCCCCGGGGCTTTTAAACTCGTCCACCTTCACTGTTACACCTGTCTCCCTCTCATTCACACACATGGATTCTGTTTGGCTTCTGCTGACTTTCATTCCTCTTCTCTCCAGAGCAGACCTCCACCTCTCCAGGCTCTCTTCCACCTGCTCCTGACCCTCACTACAGACCGGTGTCGTCTGTAAACATCATAACCCACAGAGACTCCTGCCTGACTCTCACATACTTTTCTGCCACTCCTAAATTCTTCATACAGTTCTACGGTTTCTGGCATTATTAGAATAGAACTTTAGAATAGAACAGAACTTTATTATCATACAACGAAATTCCGTTCAGAACAGCCATCTAACAGGGGAGATGGATGTCTGCAGCCGCTGCCGTTGGGCGCTGCCGGCATTATTCTGTATTAATGACAAATTGATGCTCTATATATTAGAGCATTCACTGTTTTTTTACTACAGTTTTGGGTCTCATGTGGTTTATTTAGCTTTTGTTGGTTGTTTATTTCCTGATTTATTTTGAAAGCTCCTTTGAGTGATTGTCTTTTTCCATCTGTTTGACGGCCCCCGTATGTTTAAACTATTCTCCAGTCAATACGTGAATACAGTTTCTTCCTTTGAATAAAAAAAGCAAACAAAGATACAAATTTCAGTAAACCCACCAAATCATAATCTGTGTAGTGGAGGCAGTACTTCTGTGCGGCCTCTTTGTAAGGCTGGAACCTCAGAGGGGGACATTTTGGTCTAACTCTTCCTCCTTCGTTGTCGTTCTCATTTCCTCCTTCCTGTGCAGCACCTGGTTCTTCCGTCTCTCCTCGTTGCTGCTCTTCATCAGCATTCCCTTCCTCTTCCTCTTCCAGCTTTTGATTTTCTTCCTCAGTTGCATCATAAGGCACCATAGATGTGAAGTAGATGGGCTGAAGGGAACAGGTTAATAGAATAGACCGTTAACCTGCCTCTAAATCTGAGCAATCCTCTCACTGCAACTGGCCAACTTTCCTTATTCAATTAATGTTTCACGTTTTTCCTTTTTTCTATGAAAGCTACAAAATTTGCATTATATTTAAAGAATTACTGATGTTACCCTGTAAACTGTGATGTAATATAAAATTATTATTTTGAATTAAAGATGGGAAAAAACAAGAAGCAAGAAAAACAAAAGGGAGAAAACTTACAAATCGTCTCTCTATTGTGCGTTTGATGTACGGAGCGACGCAGCTGATCTGAGGTAACAGAGAGAAAATCACCTCTCCAAGGCTGTCTGCGGTCGCCACACAGTTAATCCACTCAGTGTAAGACAGAGACTGCATATAGAAAATTAAATATTAAGTCATACAGCGATGCTGAGGAAGAAAAAAGCCTTTAACAATATGACTTACAGTAAATTTCAAACATTCAGAGTAGTTTGAGAAATGAGACTAATCACAGAACCACAACTGCACTTAAACGTATCAGTTTTTTTCCACCACCACACAATTAAAACCAAAATGCTGCAGCAAAGGATTACAAAGGGTACAGGCAGGCAGCTTTATTAACATTATTAGCATAGCATTATTAACAGGTGATGCATCCTTTTGTTTAATGCTGCTGCGCTCCACTCTTGCTCAAAAACTATTATAACAACACACTGTTGCAATGGGGGGCGTGTTCATTAATTACAATAAATCACAAACTGCTGTTTATTTGAACTAAATTTCATGCCAGAAGGCCAGAAAAACGCACTCGAGAACAGAGCGTGGAGGAATCCACAGCTGGAAATAGTTCCAAACAAAAGTGTCTGAAAACTGCTGGAAAACCGTCACATTTCTGATGCAGCTTCTGAAGTTACATCCTCGGGAGGAAGCGATGGGCTTCAGTACAGGCAAAGGGGAGCGAAGTGCAAGAAAGGCTTTGGTTTGACCTTTTAGAGCATTTTTTGTTTGACAATACGAAATTCTGAATAACTTTATGCTCCTAAAGTCTGTGTTAATCTCAACTTTCTAAAGTATTTCAGTGCTACTACACTTACACAGATTCAATAACACAATTTATTTATAATAATCCCCCTCAAGGTTTCTTCGGCCTCTTGAAGCGACTGTCATGCCCTCAATTTAAGGGTTTCGTAAAGTTCAAAGTATTCTGTGCTCCGTGGCTGAATGGGAGGATGCCGATGACTGAAGGTCGGAGGTTTAGAGCAGTTACACTCACCCACACGGTGCCCGTCCTGGGGATTGCAAAGACTGAGCGCATGTTGTGGTCGATGTAATGGACTCCTTGTGAACTTTTCCTAAATAGAACAAACAAACAAAAAACTCAAAACTAAACAGACCAACTTAAACACGGAAGCTTAGACATGATGATTTTTAACATGCTTTACTTGGAGACTTCACATGCTGGCAGAAAGCAGAACTGGGATGTGGAGTTTAAAAGATTTGCTATTTAGCAGGAAGGGTTTAATAAAACTAATTTGCATTATGAGCAGTGAGAGCTCGACTCAGACTGTATGAATGCACTAACATATTATCTTTAATGCTGGATTTTTGTTTATACTGCTGAATGCAGCCACTCTGTTCACTGCAGGAATTTATAAATCTGCGACCTTAAGCTCACCGTCTTTGCAAGGTCCTGGTTCTGCCTCATTTTCTACACCATCATTTTTTGGGACACATCAATAAAAAAAAAAAAAAAAAGCATAAGCGAGTATGCCAAATGAGGTGTAGTTAGGGTACTAATGAAGTGGAAAAACTTAGATAACAGGCCTTTCTTCCTACAGTTTAACGTGGCGACTTTTAGGCTGAGGCTGACACAGTGGAGCTAAAGGAGCGCACATGGGACCAGCACCAAACCAGCTCCCACACTCTGCTGACCAGGTGAATCCCTCAGGAGAGGCTGAGGACCCGAGGGACACGCCAGCAGCTGTGGGCCCAGCTCTCTAAATTTCTTCTGAATTCAAGGAAGAGAGCATGAAGAAGCTTGAGAACGCACGTCCACAGAACGTCTTTTCCACGTACACAGACGTATCTTTAAACTATTTATGGTTTTCTACATCTTCATTTGTTGCACAGTGTACTGCACACATCAGACTCCTACAATGACTCCGGCTCTGCCCGCAATGCCAGCATCATAATCCGACTCACATTTCTTTCAAACCTTTGAGGCAAATTACAGAGAATAAACTCTTACGTGTAAATTTTGGGAATTAAAAGAATAAAGAAATAGAGAAAAGCTTTCTTACGCCACAATGGCGTTGTCCTGGGCCATCATAATCCCCGGTGCGTTCAGTGGCCAGTGGACTTCATTGGCCACACTGCGTTTCTGAACCGTGATGGGATCATAGAGCCTCCTGAGATCCCATCTCTTCACGAAGCGGTCATCACCCGCTGTCACCAACAGGTATCTGAGCAACAAAAAAGAGAAAGAGCTTTAACAAACAGACAGATGGAAGCTTAAAGACGTGTTGACGGTGGGAAAACAGTCTAAGGATTTTCAATTGGTGGGAAATATAAAAATGGCTGAAAACGGGGATTCAAATGTGATGCAGTGCTTAAAGTGAAAGTCATCCTCCTTACATTGATCAAATCTGACAGCAGCGTCTGCCGTAAAACAAATGAAGGCAGAGCAATCGATACAATCAGATTTCTTTTATAAGAAAAAAATGCTTTATGAATGTGAGGAACGGAGAGAAAGGAGAAAAGACAAAGGTGTTAAAAAACAGAGAGAGACAGAGAGAGGAGCGATTTTTATCTCTTTCAACATAGCTGTGTAATTAAAAAGCAGTGATCCAGACGAGATACGTGTCCTCAGAGTCTCTCTGCTGCCAGCCAGGAGCCTTCTCTCTCTCTGTGGGATTAATCCTAATCATTTATTCACCTTTAATCAAACTTTAGCATTTGTAGAAAACCAACAGCTGCAGAGCACAAATGAAGAAAAGTGTTTGAAATGAAGGGCGCTGCAGTGGTTTTAAGAAGCACCGTCACACATGTGTAGCAACAGTGACATCACCACATGAGGACTTAAAAGCAATCATGTGACGTGCTGGTTTGGCTCAGCGGTTCAGCTGGCGACCGCATGCCACAGGGTCAAATTCTAACCTGGCTTCTTGTCTCAGCCTTACTAAAAACTACCTAATAAAGGTGAGAACAGCCCAAAAAAATTAAACAAAAATCATCAAGTGTGATCGGACCCTTTGTTGAGCCGGTGCCCGTATGTTTGACACCCTTCTTACCTTTACCTATATATAAGTGCCTTCTGGTTGGGAAGTGACAGGTAAAATTAGACTGACCGAATCAGTCAGTCGCTCCAAATACGTTGTGATGGGGCTCAGATACAAACGGGAAAACAAGTGAAACTGAGCACAGAGAGGCTAGAGGGTCGGCCCGTTTTAGCTTTTAAGCACTTCGGCTGACGGTGGACTCGATCTGCTGATTTCTCATATCCTCAACTGAGGTTCAATACACACAAAATGTTCTTAAACTGTTTTTCAGCAGTTCTCCAAAAAAGCAAAATCCATGACACGGCAGAAAAGCCTCTGTGAACGCATTTACATCACACAACAACAGAAGCCATATTAATCATGTTTTAGGTGAGCCGGCAGGGCTGGATTGGTTTGGAAGGAGATCATGCTGATGCACTCACACTGACCCATTTAGGGAAAAAAAAAAAAAGACACTCTGGACAGATTTTTAATAAAAAGCCAGTTCTGGCTCTGGATATTGCTTTACCCATTATACTGACTTGCAGCGCCTATCTGTAAATCCCTGTATTAGACACAGGTGATTTAAATGACCTCTCCATCTCACCCCTCGTCTGCACATACATCAGCGGAGTAACAGAGCGGAGGAAAATTATTTGAGGGGGCTGAGACAATCTCTGAGAGGGTTAAAGTGAAATCTTTACCTATGACATTTTATTATATTTTAAATTGTCCATCCTCTGCACAGAGCATTTAGGGTGAACTCACATCAAGAAAGTTGGAAGCAGCTGATCTGAATTTGAGTATTTCCTCCTGCACTTTGCTTATTAACATGTTAAAAATAAATAAAAGTCAGAAACCATATTTATGAAATACGGCAAATAAATATCTGTGCCATAAATAAATAGCACAAAAGCACTTCTGGCGTTTATAAGTCAGATAAATATTCCTAGCAGGAAGAGTGAACTAAAGGCTGTGAGAGCTCAGGAAGGCTGCAGCCTGAAGGTCAGTGCATGTTGACTTGCATAGAGCTAAGTAAGGTTACCTCATCTGAATGGTGATAAGGACGTGGCTGCTTGCCCGGCCTTGTACCCTACATTCTGAATTAGTGCCTGAATACAGTGGAGCAAGGGCTCTACTGCTGCACTCCATGCATGCAGAATTTACCGCCCTGCCTTTAGTGCCGCGTACCAGAGCTGCCAACAAACCGCCTTTTTAATTGGCTGCGAATAAATACTGCCAAAGCAGAGCAGATGAGGGAAAAACAGAGGAAATAAAGAAGCTAGTATAAATAAGTCACCTTATCTTTAATTTTTACTGAGCTTTTTGACATTTTTCAATTTCTCGTGAAATTCTATTATACTATTCTATTATTCTATTATTACTCAAGCAGTAAGTTTCAGAGCTGGAAAAGGAAGCCAGCATGAAAGTGTCAAAACTCTGCAGTCACCTGTCATGCGAGGTTGGCTCTAAAAGCGAGACTCATTTGCAGCATTAAAATTTACAGCCTCGTCTAAAAAATGGTTTTAGCCTTTCGAGATATCTTCTTCTTTCCTAACAAATGTACACATTTTTAATAACTTATCCATTTGGATACAGGCAAGACTGTGATGTGCGTCTGCTTTGACTGATCTGCAAGGCTTCACCGTGTTTGCGCTGCTGGAGCCTTTTGGTGCATTATGTAACTAGTGGCTTGGTGTCGGCAGCACAGTGGTGCAATGGTTCGCATCGTCACCTCACAGCAGGAAGGTCCTGGGTTTGAATCTGGCTGGCTGGGTCCTTTCTGTGTGGAGTTTGCATGTTCTCCCTGTGCCTCCAGCTTTCTCCCTCAGTTCAAAGACATGTAAGTTGAGTTAATTGGTGTTTCTAATTGTACTCATGAATGATTGTCTCTATGTGTGTTCTGAGTGTTCCTCCTCTTACTATATGATGGCTGGGATAGGCTCTTTGTCATATAGGATAGATAGATGCACATTGAGTAGAGGCAAGACAGATTAAAACCATGATTTTGAAGACAATATTTTATTTGGGCCCTGACCAAAGCCTGCAGGGATGAATAGAGTTAGTTTTGATACTGATTTATGCTCACCTGGAGGCAGGGCAGAAGGCCAGGGCCCGGACTCCATTGTTATGAGCTAGGATGGATCTGTAGGGCAGCAGACTCAGTGACCTGTCTGACTCTCGCACACGCAACAGCATAGAATTCGTTGTCAGGTCCCAAAGACCTACAACACCTGAAGAGAGAGCATGAGGAAAGTTTTCTTACAACTTTTAACACGTGGCAATGAATCAAAAAAAAGGCAGATAAGCACTATTTTCAAGAAAGAAGTACATTTCTCATAAGCATCCGTGATAAAGGTCCATATGAATCTCCTTTGTTTGTTCTCTCAAACAGTGCAGCAGTTAATCAAGAACATCTCAAAGAAATCAATTCATACCATCATAGAATCCAATAGCCATTATATTGTGTGGTTTTTCAGGAAGCCAATCCATAGACAGGACGAGCCCACTCATTTCATTGCGAGGGGCTCTGAAGGCACCGAGCTTCAACGTTACCACTCCTTTAGCCTGCAGAAGACAAAGCCAGAGCCATTTATATCTCCTCTGTCACGACCTCACGGCAGACACACAGCATCCACGGGGCCTTTGACATTATGAGATTAAATGAAAAACAGACACATAAACGTATTTTAACAGGAACATACCTTGTATATTTGGGGCGTTTCAACGTCTTTACCTGTGCAGACACAGAAAAATCAAGTTTTTAGTCGCCTTAGAAAATGGAAAGGAAAAAAGTGGTATTTTAACCAGTTTGGTTAATTAATTAAGCCTCTGTTCTCGATTTAATAAAGAGGCACAGTGTCAACAGTTTGAAAGGTGTGGACGTGGTTATTTTTGTTTGGCTGGCCTTACTGCATATGCATGTGCAGGAGTTTCCTTTTGACAGGGCAAAAAGTATTTAAATGACTCATACAAACATGATTCACAGAGACTTGCAGCAGGCCATTCACTGCGAGTTATTTTGTGTCTGCTGCCGCTGTGACAGCTCCTGCTCGGAGCTTTCATTTATTTGGAATGACAGGAAAGATGTTACAGACTAAGTGTGTCACTGGTGTGTGAGGACGGCTGCTATTGGTAGCTTGTGTTGGTCATTGTTGAAATGAACGGACTGTGTTTCTGTTTATTAATCAGCACATTGTCAGTAGATCACCTGTAAATGAATCTCACAATGCTAAATGATACTGTACTGAGAGGCTTCAGGCTTTATACAGTAAAGTAAAATGAATCAACTCTGTTACAAAGTGCATGTTGACAGGATGCGGCAGAGCATGCTAGATGCACTACATGATTATTAAGGATATTTTTTCTGCACTAGTGCAAGCTTATTTAGTGCTAATGATTTACATTTAGCTTGCTAGCATTAAGCTCAAAACAGGATAAGCAAATTCAGTCCAATTAACAGATTAACAGGTTAACAGGGATCCTGACATGTGCGGCTGAATTAACTGAATATTCAGTTCTAAATCAATTCTGGTCCGAGCGGTGATGTCTAACTCAGTTCATGTATATTTATTTTTTCAGGTCAATTATAATTAAAGTACAAAGAAATCACTTTTTTTCCCTTCAAAGTTCATGAGTAACCAAGTTAAATAATCGTCCATCATTTTCTTCCACTTCTCCAATTCAGCACCACAGCCTATCACAGCCGTCACGGGGTGAGAGGTGAGAGGCAGGGTACTGTACATCCTGAACAGATGGCCAACCTCTCAAAGGGCTAACACCAAGAGACCAATCACACTAAGGCCCAATTAGAATCACCCATTATCCGAACCCCACGCATGCCTTCAGACTGTGGGAGGAAAAAAGAACTCGAACCCAGGACCTTCTTGCTGTGAGGCAACATTGCTAACCACCATGAAACCCTTAAAGAATCATAATAGAATAACTATAAAAGAATCAGTAACACTGCATTTTTATAATAATCCGTTCAAATTATGGACAGTGGAAAAACTGATATTGACATCAGAAGTAAGGCCCCTAATGTGGTTTAAATGATCACTGGATATTAGGCCCTACTTTGGCAGTGATTCTGCTGTCTGTGCCTAGACAATCGAAGTTAAATCGAAAAACAAAAACACGGTGTCAGACTGTTCCAGATCATTAGTTTTCTCTCCTCCTCCAGTTTGGATTACTGAGTTCAGATTAATAGTGTCCTCTTCGCTGTTCCACTCTCAACAATCTCACCTCTGCTTTAGAAAAACACACTTTAGTACCTTTATATAAAGCTTGTTATAAATCAACTCTTGCTCTTCTGAGTCCTCCAGACCAAAAAAAAAAGACCTGACATGAACCCATCCAAGCTGTCAGTGAGAATCCATCAATTCAAGTTACTCACCATGATGTCACAACTCTGACTCAGGTGTAACAGATATCTGAGAATACAGGTCTGATGATGTGAGGCTGAAAATGTTCCATTCATCAGTCCATTTTCTGCTGCCTATCCGAGTCTGGGTTGGGGAGGCAGCTGTATGCTCAGACCTCCCTCTAACTAACGGGCTGACTCCTCCAGCTCTGCTGGGGGAACATGTAGGTATTTCCAAGCAAACCAAGAGACATAACTTCTCCACCATATCCTGGGTCTACCTTAGGCAGCCCTCCCTGTTAGACATGCCTGAAACACCTGACTTAGGAGGCATCCCGGTCAGATTCACCTCAATGGACTTCTTTTTGATGTGGAGGAATATTGGCTCTTTGCTTTATCGCTAAGGCTCAGATCTTTTTTGTTTTTAATGTTTGTTTGAAAAAAATCAAAAGTTGATAGAAATATAATGTCCTTTTTTCCCCCTCCTTTCTTTCCTACCTTCCTTTCTTGAGGCACCTACATTAGCTACAGTGCTAACTAGCAAGCATGGAGCAGCGATGACAAGCAGCCTCCACAATCCAAGATTTTTTTTCAAACAAGTTTATAGTTTGGCAATTTTACCTGGTTATTATCTTGCCAGTTTTATATATGGTACAATTAATAATGGATTTTTTCCAGTCAACTGGAGAAAAAAGGAAACATTTTATTTCCTGAATATACTCTTTGGTGGTGCGGTCTATTTTTTCTGACTTTGTCAGCTGAGTCAGGCTTATTTTTGTGAAATGGTCCAACTTGTTTAAGAGCAAAATTAAGACTTGGTCTAAACCTTGAGACTAGTCTAAACTATCATGAAGCCATCTTCCTACTTAAAAGACTACATTTTAAACCTAGTTTTAAAAGCATTAACCGTGAGCTAAAATAATAACTGGCTGGTTCTTGGAATGAATAAAATTACAGTGCACAGTGACACATTTTAACCTGGCCTCTATGTGACCTCCTCCATCTCCTTCCCTGTCCAAGTAAGTCAGTGCTGACTGACACAGTAGGGATACAAGAGGTGTCATCCAGTAGGCCTAAAATTCATGGCTTCCAACACTAACAACTGCCTCGGTGATGCATCTTCTTTGTCATTTCAATTATAGATCCTTGTCTGATGGAGAATGGCGTTGTAAATTATGGGCGTTACACTACGCCGTCTCACATTCTCCCTTTTGTCTTCCTCTCCTTCAATAGCTCCAGCCGCCATCCGCCCTCCAATTCTGCAGCTTTAACAGCCTCCTCCTCTCATTCTCTTGCTCATTCATTCTAGTGACTGGATGCACAAAAGCCATTTATAATTATCTGTTGCAAACAGCACTGAGGGACCATGATAAACACACACACACACGCGGTTTAACCCTGTCCTAGCCAATTTCACCTTTAACCCTTGCAGCTGATGCAGAAAGACGCAGAAATTATATCCAGTTTTTCCATGTAAGACAGGGCAGCTAATCTGCATTCAGTTGGTGCTCAACACGTCAGCCTGAAAGAAGCTATTAAGAAATTCGCTGGTATTTTTTCACTTGGTTAAATGCACCTTTACCATCTCCATCTCTTCCCCGCCTCACTGCAGCTACAGCAGCATAAAAGTGACACTCCACCTTTGAAAACCAGTCGAGCTATTTTTCTAACTCTAAAATAAATTCCATGTCAGGGAAAAAAAAGTCACATGTGACACCAGAATTACTGACGAGTAACCTGCAAGAAATGTTAAATTCCTACTTACAATCACATGAATAATTGTCAATATGCTTCAGGACGTTATTACAGGACAGCGTTTGCACAAGTGGGGAGTCGATTTAAAGTAATGGTCACTGCAGGAAGACTGAACTCTGGTAAAATGGCCAAATTTTGCATTTCATGTTTAGCAGGTCTAAAAAAAACCAGCTGCACATAAAGAAAACTCTTTTGCTGCCAGGATACGTGCATTTACCCTTTAAACAGGACTTTACTTTAAAGAAGAAAAGACATGACAAAAGGTGCTGACTGCGAAAAATATAAAATCTAAAACATATTTTGGTTTGTTTAAAACTTTTAAGTTTATTACATGATTCCTTATACAATGTAGGTAAAAAAAATAAAAACATTGCATGAGAAGGTGTGTCCAAACTTTTGACTGGTACTGAATTACCAATCGTGAGATGGCCAGAAGTGGACTATCTCCTATTGTGTGCTTTATGTGATCAAATGATATCCTTATATTAACCTTATTCTCCTTAAAGCTTTCCAGACCAGGCTTACCTTTAGCAGGAACAACCTTTCTGGAGGCCTACACTATATAAAATGTGTTCACTTATTATGGAAATACTTGATATCGAGAGATGGGTACACATGTAACAGCAGGTATGGCCATCCAGTCCCACAGAAAATATTTTCATACCCCCTTCTACATCTACTCTAGTCTCCTCTCCAGATAAGAGAACACACTCAAGCTCAATTCAAGCAAAAATCTTTCCCAGTAGTATTTTGTGTGTGTTTTGGTGCAGTCATCTTCAAATATGGGTACTCAGTAACCTTTCTATCCAATAACTATAACCTATGGTTGCAAGCAGGGGGCTGATGGAGTAGCCCTATGAAAACTGAACCCAATGATCCATGGCTACAAAATAAAATCGAAACTAGAGGCCCTGAAGAAAGGGAAAGAGAACAGAAATGTCGGGTTTCATGTACCTTTTCATGTCCAAATTGAGGCACTTGAAATACTTCTTAATTTCAAAACCAAGCCATGTGTAATACAGTGCAGTCTGATGTTAACGGTTATAATGATAACCTTAAATCAGAGTACAGGCAGTTGTGCGGTCACCTATGCAAGCCATTGCTAGTGTGATGCAAAGAATTGAATCAGTGAATTCATGAAGGGCCCAACTCCAAGGAACATTTTGGATATAATATATATGCTGTTACTATGATGTATATTTATATCAAACATGGCTACATTTTCAAATAATGAGGTCAAAGTATCTATAAGGCTTCAGACAGCATTTTCTACTCTTGACTCTGTATGACATCAGTGTGGCCTGATTTGGTCGGCATAGGTTTTCCTGTAAGCACAGAAGCCCCACCCACCTATTCTATGCACTGCACAAAATGCTGAATAACTGAGTTTTTCTTAAAAAAAGAAAAAGAAAAGGAGAGTCTCCAGCCGGCTCTAATGTTACACTGCGAAACAGGAATGACATGCCCTATACGATAAGGTTTAATGGAAAGAAGGTTGTGTCTGCTGAGATATAATGCAAAAATGTGAGCATTTATTTGTAAGGTGTGTGCTGTGCTGATGATCTCAGACTGGTGTGTTCAATCAGATTAGCCTGAACCGCTAGGCGGACGCAGACTGATAAACACGCACACGCTCACATGCAGACATAACTGGGTTTCTGTGTATGATGGATGTGGCAGATAAGTTTGCCATTAATCTTGTTCGTACCGTCTTCTATCAGCAGAGCCCCAGAGGCGACTGATGCAGTGATCTGAATAGACTGGACCACAGGCTCCTTCATCCATAATGTCACCGTGTACTCACACTGCTGGAGAGTGTTCTGTGTGTATTCTCAGATCTTAACTGCTGCCATTGTTAAAGCTGCATGAGACCGTTTTATAGGCCCCCGGGCACTAAATGTGCACACATAAGCGTGGAGTGGGGCTCCTCGTGGATACTGTTGCTTTATCAGGCACAGGATCTAGTCCAGTTAATGAGGTTCATGTCTGATATGATGGATAAGGCGCTATTTGATTGATAACACACTAGTTGTTGAGTTCATCAAGCTGTATTTAAATGTCTTTAATGGACTACTGATGCAAGTTCTCAGTTATTTGATCAAAAGAAAATTAATTAGCACCTACTTTGATCTTTTTTTTTTGGCCAACTGTCAAATGTTCAGTGGCTCGTGGTTCCCTGTTGGGAGGTTTGCATTATTTTTAATAATGGTTTATACATTTGCCTAACAAGTAAAAGAACTGTGGTTCAAGCCTGGGAGGAGAAACAAATCCCTCGGAGGTTGTATGAGTAAAAATCTGCCTAATCAAATATGTGGTGCAATCGGCATGTTACCACTATGTTGCCACCAGAGGCCTGTGCTGTTCAAAATAACCAGGATATCATTTAATTATCTGGCTTCACTAAACCTACCGACTACAATCATGCAGCTGACACGACTGTGGTTATCAACTCAGTAAGTCCAACCAGGCTTTCCTGTGAGCATAAATGAAAGGGCGTTTAAGAAAAAACAGTAAAAACAAAATTCAAACCAGTAAGATTATTTGGAAGTCTTCTATAAGATCTCTAATACGTTACCAGGACTTTATTGTTCTAAGGTTATGTAGCTTTATAAAGACAGACAGAAAAATAAAATTCTTTGAAACTGCTTTCAGCCAGAGGGGAAAGCCAAATGATCCAGACTGTCTCGAAAAGCATGTGGTATCGTGAAACGCTATTTTTCAAGTGAACTGATTGGTCAGCAGGTAGTGGTTTGTCATCATGAACCTGCTCCAGAGCAGGTCAGGTCTGCAGGACAAGCCACCGTGGGGATGAACCCCAGTGAAATGTGAGTTTTTTTTGTGACACTGAAAACCCAGAGAGGAAATTCAGCTTTAACCCTGAGCTTCATTTGGAAACAATCAGGGGTTTATTCAGGTGTAAACAAATCGAGTGTTTTTACAGTGATGCTCTGATCCATAAACCACCAGTAATGTACTGCTTCACAGCAGACCTGTATCCTCAGAGACTACAGCAGAAAACAGACATCCAACATACTAACTTCTTTAGAAAGCCAACACTGCCCTCTGCTGAACATAGGACACGCCTAAGTAAAGTACTTCTGATGGAGTGGTTATAAATAATGCAAGTAAATCTGTGGGGAAAAATTGCAGCCAGCTGTGATCAATCTCACCAGAGTTTGCTAGAGTGATGCTGGAGCGCAGAGCATCGGGGTGAGGCACGCTGTAAATGGTGACGACCCCGGTGGACGTGGCCACCGCCAGAAGACCCAGCCTGGGCAAGAATGGAGCCTTCAGGGTGAGGGGTTGATAACATGATAAAATGTTAGGATGTTATCATTTCAATATCAGCTAAAAGCTTCATAGCGAGAACATCTTACTTTTCTGGCACAGCTGGGGAGTTCCCAGCCTCCAGCAGGACACCATTTCAGATGCCAGATGAAGCCCTTATCCTGGGCCAAACCGTACACCATGACTGGCTTGGACTGCGGTCTGTGGGGACGGGAAAAGAATACAAAAGAAAATGCAAAATTTAAAAAAAAAAAAAAAAAAAAAAAAGATTTCTTATACGCACTGGAAACAAACTAGCAGCTGTCATGTAGGCAGTTTGTCTACAGCACCATTTGGCTCCAATTTAATAATTTAAATCTTCAAATATTTTTTTAAAAGGCAACATGTCGATCGAAAAAATAATATTATTTTTTAAGAGTAGTTCAAATAGTCAATCATACTGACAGACAATGACAACCATTTATATCATAACATTATAATATTTTTCTCAATGATATCCCGCCGTGTACATTTCACTCGTACCTGCTGCTGTACTCCAGTTTGCCCATGTCCCACAGCTGAACCAGTCCAGTTCCTGTGTAAGTTTTGTCGACATAGTGAAAGTCATCCATCTGCTGATGACAGGACAGAGCCATGTACTGGGTGGCAGGAGCACCATCGGGCGTTGGACACCACTCCAGAGCCCAGAGCGGTCCCCCCGCGTACAGCATCATGTCCCAGCGTTCTGGGTGAGGAGGCATGGACTCGAACCTGCCAGTTACATAAAAAAAAAAAAATGAAAACAAAACTTTCTTTGAGATGTGACTGCTCCAACTTTCATATATGACATTAATCTATTTATTCTCCTTTCTCCATACACAAACCTGCAAATAACCAAGAATACAGATTTCTCATAGGCACGGGTTTCCAATCAAAAACGTTGGAGGTTTTTTTTGGAAATGTACGATGAAATGAGATTGAAATATTAAGTAGCAATTATGTCTGAAACAAATTCCAGCTGAAGCATCTTTTAGGGAAATCAAAAACTTCCAGAAGAGCCACCAGTGATAATTAGGCTATTAATTTAAATGCTAATCAGCGTCACCTTTTGAGTCTTTGCAGAGGCAGTTCCTCCTTCTTGAGGCCTTCTCTGGACACTTTGAAAGCAGCTGAGTGAAGCGTATGAGGCAGATATTTCTCCAAATCACTAAAGAAAGGCAGAACACACAAAATTACATTCTAACTACTTTATGTATTTCACATGCGTATCAGATGTTTCAATCCCCCTGCCAGAATTAAAATAAGCTTGAATTCATCACCTTTGTCCAGCTCCCTTCTTTATGAAGACACCAGACCAGTGCAGTGAGACACACCTACGATGGCTCTACTTCATTCGCTACACTCGCCTCTTGCTGTAGCCGCACTTTCCATTGTTCAGCTCAGCAATCCTTCCTAACAATTCCTTTGTTTTTTGTTTAAACAGGATAAACTCTTTACTACTCCATACTATTGCTCCTGCGTCATTTGAAAGCACTGTTTGAACAAATAAAATGAATATAATGTATAAATAAAAAATTATCTGGGCTTAAGTTGAGGCAAGATATTAAAAACAAACCGTTATGCTGTGTTTTAAAAAACTGTATCTCTCCAAAAGTGTTAAGCTGCAGTATTTCTAACATATAAAATA
Organism: Cichlasoma orientale; assembly: GCA_034780415.1. Lineage (NCBI taxonomy): Eukaryota > Metazoa > Chordata > Actinopteri > Cichliformes > Cichlidae > Cichlasoma > Cichlasoma orientale. Next base: position 83,054 of record JAVDPK010002505.1, on the reverse strand, counting down.
AGAACAAAATCCCATTAAAACTGGATTTAACTATTATAAACTACCTTTGTGGCACGGGAACCCAATCATTGGTGGAGGGGACCCACTCTGGAAACACCCAGCTGCTGTAGTGCTCTTCCCGACTGCAAGCACAAACATGCATAAACATGGTTAAAACAAACAAACAAACAAAAAAACAGGACGTTTTGCAACAAAATATTAGTCAAAATTTCATGTCATCTCAAAATTTTGACTTAATTTGAAATTAGGGTTATGGGTCAGGCTTAGGCTTGGTCTGAGACTTAGTAACTCCAAACTCTGAGAAAATAACTCAATATTGACAAAACAAAACTTGAAATTTTAAGTTATTAAGTTGAAATTTTGAGATAATAACCCAAAATTTCATCTTATGGATGTCAATTTTTTTTTTCCAGCCACAGAAACAAGCTTCTGTAACAAAGTGCTTGTTTGTCTACGGCAAGATTCCCAGTGTTTTGTTGCACTTCAAGATTACATTATGTACGTCATCGGAAAAACTGACAATATGTGCATGTACAGCAAAAGCACAACATTTACTGGTACTTCATGGAAACAGATCGTTACTGTTAACTGTGTGACTTTAAGGTTGTATAAACATGGACAACCAGAGGACAGCCTGAGGTTTTATAAAAACAAACAGCAGTGCAGTGAAGCTACTTACAATTTCTTAGTCGTCTCTGCGCTCTCCAAAGCAGTTTTCATGAAATTAGCGTTAAGTCCATTTTGGGCTTTGACGTACGAGCATGTCTGCAGGAGACAGGAAGACGGGAGAAGCTGCAGTCGTTATGCACTTTTCTTAAAGAAATTTTATTTTTCTTTGATCAGTGATGGTTTGTACTTCGATTCAGTGTCTGAGAATCCCAGTAACAACATTTCTTACTGGTAAGAAATCTATTAAATATATTTTGATATAAACTGCTCATTATAATAACTTCTGTTTACAAGCCCTCAGTGGTATCGTGGTACAAAGGTGATCAATAATGACTAGAATGACTTGAAACTCACTGCACCTACAGAGTAACAGGCACTGCTCTCTCACAAATGAAAAGAAAAGAGAAAAGCACTGACATTGTTATTGCTGGCGTAATAAATTGGTGGGTTTCTTCTATGTTTGACAAAATCAGAGTCCGGGTCTGATTCGTCTGCTGCTTCTTCCTCATCATCTTCCATCTCCTCGCCATCCTCCTGTTCCTCATAATCTGGCACAAAGTCTTCATCTTCTGCTGCGTCACTGTCAGAACGTTTCCTCTTTCTGCCTTTACCCACTGCAGGAATAGAAAGTGGGATTTAAGCTTTTTTTTTTTACATCGCATGTAACCTGTGAGATTGGTGGCTTGTTCAGACCAGCAATCAAAAAGTAAAAGCCCACATAACACCTCTACTTCTAGGACACCAGCGACTCAGAAAAACACAACTAATATGACAGGAAATGCTGGGACAAAAGTCCAACCAAGTTACACGCAGACAAGTTTTGCTCATTAATATGGTTATGTTGATAACAGCTAGCAAACTCCTGCAATTTGAACTACAGCCTATTTTGAGAAAAGAAACACGCTTCCACCATACAGGCCTTAGAGTGGTCGCAACTTCATCTAATGCTCTAAAGGAACTCCAATGAATAAGAAGATGAGATCGTACTTAGCTTTGATTGGTGCACTGGGAAAACGAAGGACCTTCTCTGTACCTTTGCTTGCTTTGGGAGTTTTCTGTTCTGAACCGGCGTCTTCATCTCCTGGTTCATCAGTCGGATGACCAAACACCTCTTGTGCCAAATTGTGGAGGTACTTCAATGCCCTGTAAGATTGAGGTTACATCATTTTGAATGCGTACATTACAATTAATATGTAAAAACAGAGTGTATATAATGTATAAATAAGTCTACGTGTATCAAGTAACTACATTTCAAAGACCCACACTTGTTTTTTACTTATTGAAGAAATATTGCTAAACTCAGGACTGTTGTCTGAAAAACTGAATTGCTTGTCTGTGCACACACTCACATCCTCACATATCACCTCTGTTAAAGCTTTTGCACTGGCTTCCTGTCAGGTTTACCTTTCAGTTTAAAATAGAAAAATTCTTACTTTTATGGCCTTACAGGCTGAGGTCCCCACCTACATTATCAAACTGCTCCACCCCTATTCTCCATGCCAGTTTCTCATGTTTTCAGATGGAGGCCCTTCTTGTGATTGCACATACCCATCTGAAACCTCTGGGGCATTGTTCCTTCCTAACCTTAGCTCCAAATCTTTGGAACAGCTTACCACTCACTCTCTGCACCCTTGACTCTGGGGCATCATTTACAAAGCAGCTTAAAACTCATCTGTTCAGAAAGGCGTTCGGGTTGTGTTTTGTATTATTTTGCTTGGTTCCCTTTGGCGTGGGCTGGTTTTTATCGATTTACATTTGTGAAGCATGTTATGACCTTTACATTTATCTTGCACTGAAAATCAAAATGAAAATAAACTTTTTCCATGTAAACAAAAGGTGAAAGTACAGTTTTACTATAAAGTTTTAGAACACTGTTCAAATATGAAAAGAAAACCCAAAGCATAACCTACACCATGCACCTCCTTACTGCAGTTTCCTGCTGTGCATTTCCTACTACTTCTGCTTCTGCTGCATTTTTTTGATCAACTCAAAGAAACCCTGCTGCAAACTAGTGCTTTGGCAGCAACACTCCAGAGCAACACAGGCGCACCATGCACATGTATAAATGTATGTTATATAAATGCTGGCTTATGTAGGATCTCCATGATTTCAGTGCATAAATGTAACAATAAATAAATAAAAAGCATCATCCTTACTTTACTTTTTTTTTTTTTTAACATTTTTACACAATAAAAGCAGCCTGAAATACTTAGTAAGTAGAACTCCAAAAAGATTTTCAAAAAGTAAAAAAAGATTCATGAGATTGCTCGATTGCTCGGAGTCTCACCTGTTACAAAACCAGCACGGCTTTAACAAAACAGTCAGACTGTGTGTGTGTACAGTGGGTTAAAACAGCAGCACTGTGTGCTAGAAGATGCAAAACTATTTACAACCTATAAAAATCTAATTTTGGACAAGGATCCTTTAGGTCTGAAGAAGAGTAAAGATGCTTCCTGTAACTGAAAAAGGATCACCTGACAATTAGAAGTTTATACTTTTATATAGCTACATAAATGCCTGTACTTATGACCCCTTTAATTACACCATGATGAGAACAAGAATGTCCGATAGCAATGATGCAATAATCATAAAACTAAGATCAAATTTAAATATTACCAGTCTGGTGTCAAAGTTCAGACTTCCTGTGTTTCAAATGATGATGTCAGAGGTAAAAATGATGCTCTTTAAAAATATTAATTGAGGTATGAAACAAACCCTGGAATGGGAGACTCGTTGAAATGGTAATTGTCTTCTTACTACACGTGTCTCTAGTTAACTTAATTTAACCTATGCTGACTCAGTAATGTAGGCATAACTTACGCTTTGGCAGCTCCTCTCCGCCGCCGGCCACCTTGTCCGGTCTCCTCATCGGGTTCCTCTGGCTCCTTCTCTTTAACTGGCTCCACTTGCTGCACAGGCTGCTTCTTTACATACTTCCTCTTCGGCTTTGGCGTCCCATTCTCCTGCTGCACCGTATCTTTAACCACACCCTCTCCGTCTGGGAAGCCCACATCAGTGTTGCTAGTTTTCCTGGCAGGAGTTTTCTTAGCAGGAGTCCTTTTTGATGCTGTTTTCCTGCCTCTCACTGGTTTGATGGCCGTTTCTGCCGTGGTTTGTCCATCACACTCTGTGGGTGATTTGTCTGTTCTTTCATCTTCTCCATCCACAGCGTCCTGCGTGGCAGTCTTAGCATTTTTACTCTTTGCCCGAGGCGTTTGAGAAGCTGCTCTTTTTCCTCCTGAGCTCCTTCTGGGTGTTTTAGTAGAATGGTGTTCAATATCTTTGTCATCAGTTTCATAATCAAGATATTTGGAATTTTTCTTCCGCTGCCGTCCTTTTGAGCTGAGTGGTAATTCCACAGCATCCTCTGATGGCTTCTCTTGCCCTTCAAGAAAAGTGATATAATCATTCCACACGTTTACATTTATTTTTCTTTTAAATGTATCAAAATGATCATCATAAAGAATAATACACACCACTATCTCCTCACCAAATGTAACTCTTACAGCCTGCCAGGGTTTGTGCACCATTTTAAAAATCTAAATCAATTTTTTAAGATCTCAAATAAAAATTAATGTAATATATTTAAGCTTTTATAAACAGGCTGTAAACCAAGAAAACTGAAGACATCACTGGAAAGCCACCCACTGAGCCCAAAATGTCCCAGGCTTCTGTCACGTGTGCAACTCACATCTACACATGCATAAACATAATCAGGTAATGACAACATGCAAACGGACCATCAGAAAACATCATACGTTGTGTTATTTGGTGAATTTTTGGTCAGCCCACACAAATAAATGTGCGTGATAACAAAGGGACAACAACTTTAAGTGAGTGACATGAAACCGCAGTGTTACAACATTAATCTTACGGGCTATGAAACCACCGTCTACAAATTTAAGACCTTCAGCAATATTATAGGGAATAAACATCATTTTAGAACCGTAGTTCCTGAATTTTAATTTCAAAGACTTTTAATTACCCATAGAGAAACAATTATTACCACTGCATAATGTGCAGATAAATTAATAATTGTTTAACAATTCGTGTGAAAATTCCTGCACATATTAAAATGCATCTTGAGCAAAACAGTGCATTAATTACAAGCGTCCTACATGATTATTAAATCCATTACACCACTGACAGCCGGCCCCCCGACATGCTCCACCATGGCTGACCATGACCAGCTTCAGTTACTATTGCTGCAGCCTTGCACACAGGTTTCAGACTTCCTTTAGTGTTTGTATTTATAGCACCAAATCACAACGATAGACACATCAAGGCACATTATATTATAACGTAAAGGCCTTAAAATATTAGTGAGAAAACCTCAACAATCAGATGATCCCTTTGAGTAAGTACTAGACAACAGGGGGAAGGAAAAACTCCCTTTTAACAGGAAGTAACTTCTGGTAGATCCAGAGAGGGGCAGCCATCTACCTTGACTGGTCTGGGGGGGTGAGAGGTAAGAAAAGAGAAAAAAGACAGCAGAGGGAGAGAGGCCAAAACACAAACTATGTGAGAGAGAAGTTAACATTTAATGACAGTGATGTACAAACCCCTGAGGAGAATACAATTTCAGCAACAGCAGATTCTGTCACTGTTTTAATGAGTTTGAGAGGCATTTATATTATGAAACAATACAATTTATGGACAAATGTAACGGGTCACCAACACATTACACCTGCAAGAGCTGCTCGGCCAATGAAACCCCGTGCCAAGTTATAGAGTCAGAGCAACTTTTACACACTATCCACCTCAGCATTCAGCGATCCTGCTCTGTGACTTTAAGTGGTTTGCCACTTCATGGCTGAGGTCCTAAACACTTCCATTTTCCAATAACACTACTTACAGCTGATCATGGAATATCTGGGAGGGAAGAAATGTCACAAAATGACTTGTTACAAAGGTGGCATCCTGGAACTCAGTGAATTCTTTAGAATTCTTTCACAAACGTGTGTAAAGGGAGACTGCAAGGCTAGCTGCTTGACCTGTATTCAAAGGTTAAGAGGTGTGGTCCAATACTTTTGCCCATGTAGTGTACATTTGAAGGACAAAAAATGGGGTTAACATTGCTGGATATAGGTCAATGTCTGGTCAATATTTCTGGTGCTTTATTACCACTTTAGTAGTACTGGATTTCAGCCTTTAGCTGTACATGCATACTATGAAATTATGCCCGATTGGCACCAATGTGTTAGACAGAAATTATTATCATTATTTTTTTAAAGGCACTCTTCCATTTTCTTTAATTAAAAATATATTTCTGTCACAATTCAAGGAACCAGGTAGCTCTTAAAATAGACTTTAAAAATTCCAAATACATTATGTCCTCATCCCTAATCCTGGCTCAGGCCATATGACTGGATTAGACTATTTGGAATTGTTCCTAACTCGAACCACCTCTTCAGTCCTCTAAGTTTGACACACCTTGTCCAGAGTCAGTGGGATCCATGGGCCCTGCGGTTCTGATACTGTGCTTGGTCTTTTAGATGCCTCCTCCCAATCCGACTTTGCAGCTGCACAAACAGAGAGACATAGTATTTATTAATCTTTTTTATAATACCCAAACTACAATATTCGTGAAACATTACAGTTTTTAAAAAAAATACTACAAACTGTAATATTTTATCATAATACCTCAGTGTCTTTTCCCTTGATTTGGAATTCTCCAGTAGACTAATTGCAGTTAAAGAATACACTAACAGAGGCGACTTTATTATATTTTAAAGTGGCTTGCAGCCTGCTAAGTACATGAAAATACAGTGCAAAACTGGAATCAAAACTGGACAGTTTACTGACATCACGTCGGTAAGCCTGCAACCCACTCACCAAACCCCATTCAATAATGAGACAGTTTTACTCTCACTCATCTCTGCTCGCAGTGTACACCCATAACACATACACAAATACTTAAGACCCTTAATATTTTAAGACCACGCGTCAATTCGGCGTATGTTTTCAATCTAAAAATACAAAACATCAAGTTATTTAAGACATAAATATCTGTACTAGTTTTTCAGGTGAGTCACATTGCCTTAGTTAGCCGTGCTACTGAGCTAACACAGAGCTAATGCTAACTGGCTATAGTGCCAGTGAAGTGCATCGTCAAAAACTGTATTATACTTTTTAAAAATCGGCCTCTAACTGGGCAGTAGCACGTTTAAAAGCTCACCATGTGTGCTGCTGCGGTTTCCTCCCCGGTGGCGGAGGCTGAAACACCTCGTTCAGAACACGGGCAGCTCGAGTCCAGCCACCCGGGATCGAATCCCAAACTCTGCTACCAGAAACCACAGCATGTACGCTCACCGGAGCTCACGGGGGACACAACCGGTATAGGAATCCGGCCGTTGTTCTTTTCAAGGATGGCAAACTACAAACATCTTCAGCGTTGTTTACACTGAGTCGGGAAGTAAAACACTACTTTCTGCTTTCCGTACATCAGATCGCCATGTCACTGTGCGAGCGCGGGGGGCCACACCGCCCCCTATCAGCAGAGAGTGCAATTACACAGTTTTGATTGTACAGCAGCACAGAGTTCAATGCGGTCATCCAATATTAGGTGGAGGTCATTAAAACCCAAAGGCCTAACTCCGGTATAACTCCCCGTGGCTCGGAAGGTAGAAGCGGACCTTCCACATAATTACACTGGATGTTTATATTCATGGTGCTACAGTAAAATGGACATAAGTGGAAATATTTAAGTCATGGTTCTATCTTTTGAACCAAAGCCTAACTTCTTATGCAATTTCCTTGTGAACTGAATTTTAGCTCTGCAAATATTTATTCAGTCATTTTACACTCCACTGATTAAAACAGGTGGAGGGGGATGCTGGGAAGTATATTACTTGACCTTACTCACTGTCGTTTGTGCAAAAAAGAGCTCTCAAATGGTAAGAGGCACATAACTTGTGTTAGCCCTGCATTTATCATCAATGTGTTTACTGACTACTAATTGCTGAAAAATTGAACTCTGTCTCCCTATATTCACTCTGAGCACTTCTGGGAACTATCTGAAGCCTACATGAATCACATCATGACCCCCTTATCAAATTCAGGGGTTGGGGCCATCCCAGCAGTCACAGGCTACACCCTGGGCAGGTTGCTAATCTGTTGCAGGAATAACACAGACAACAATTTACACTCACACATATGGGGAATTTAGAGTCACCAATTAACCCAACCCCATGCATGCCTTTGGACTGTATGAGAAATCATACAGTCTCTGGAATACCCAGAGAGAACTCACACAGACAACATGCAAACTCCACACAGAAAGGCCCAGACTGGATTTGAACCCAAGACCTTAGTGTGAGGCAACAGTGCTAACTACTGCACCGCCATGTCATCCTTGTGTTTCAGATCAGCAAGCAAATTTAAATATTAGACAATTAATTTTTCATTAAGGGAAAAAGCTATCCAAACTTAACTGTTCCTAAATGTGAGTGGTTGTAATGAGTTGTTCCAAATGGTCAAAGATGGCAAGATACTGAATCCAGTATGTTGCCATGAAGACTGAAGGAGCCAGGGATCAAACCACCAACCTTCCAGTTAGTAGGTAACCTGCTCTACCTCCTGAGCTACAACCACACACCTTCAATTCATTTAAAATTTTCCCATGATGCACTGTTTCTTTTTATTCATCTTTTTTCACTCTGTTTATACCCCACTCTGTATTTAATCATTAGTTATATTAGCTCTCTTCCACAGTGTGTCTTTTGTCCTCTCTCTCTCTCTCCCCTCAGCCCCAACCAGTTGCAGCAGATGACTGCCCCTCCCTGAGCCTGATTCTGCTGGAGGTCGCCAAATGCTTGCTCATAGGGGGCCGTTTTGACTGTTGGGTTTTCTCTGTAATAATTGTAGGGTCTTTACCTTACAATATACTTCCTGTTCTTTCATCTTCAGTATTCAACCTTTACTCTCCTGGTCTGAAAAGATTTGTTTGTACTGAACTCCTAACTTTTTCTAAACAATGTATAAATGCTTATATTGTAGCAACTATATGATTTCACATTATACTCAGTCAGACAAAAACAAGAAAAAAGGACCTGCTGTGTGTTGAAAATGGTGTGAAAACTAAAGATAGTTCAGTCAAACCTTCATCAGTGTGGTAACAGTTTCATCTGGTCATCAGGAAACCTGCAGAGCTCTGCTGCATAGAGCACATTCTCACCCACTTCCTCTTTACTTCTTGGAAAAATATCTAAATATATTTTTCATTGCTACAAAGAGGACCCATCAGGTCTAAGACCACCAACACATCTTCGGTAGTTATCTGCACACTTATCTCAACTAAGTCTAAATACATTTAACTTCCTCGATTCTATTCTGATCAAGACATTTTTCCATGTTGTGCAGTCCTTTAAACAGAGTCTGCAAAATACATTAACTGTAAAAGTAAAAATATTGAAAGGATTTTCACTCATTTCATATCTGCATTAAGAGAGAGAGGGAGGTAAGAATACAAAAACTATGAAGTGAATGAATTGAGCTCGACACAGAGGAGAGCAAAGGAGGAAGTGAGCAGGAAGCTGATGCTGTACTCGTCTCTGTGTCATTTGTGAATGTGACAGAGTACACAGAAAACACATTCAGTGAACAAACTGCAGTATTATCACAAGTGTTACTTCTTTATTCTTCCTTTAACTGAAGCAGTCATGATGTACTTTTAACTTTCTGACTTTAGCTGACTCTTGCAACAAAAGTTGAAGCTTGTGTTGTATTTACAATAAACTTCACACTACAAACATAAACACTCATATTCATAACATATTTGATGTTTCACATTCTCTCTTTTTCTCAACAGGAGCAACTGAACAACATTTATCCGCTTACACTGTCACAGCTGGACATGATGTTACTCTGCACTGTAAAAATCTGATACAAGGTCAGCGTAAATGTGGCAGTACTATCTGGCTCGTCAGTAAATCAGGAAACACAGAAGCACTCTTTGAGCTTGGGAAGAAAATGGAAGTCAAACCTAAATCAGGCAGACTGAGTCTTTCTGTGAACTGTTCTCTGGTTCTAAAGAAGGTCAAAGTTCAGGATGTTGGTCATTATACCTGCAGACAGTTCAAAAACAAAATGGGTTATGAAGACTCTGGGGTTCATCTGTCTGTTATTAACAGTGAGTATTTACATCTTAATGTTTTTAGCTCAAATTGTCCTGTTAACACAACAAACTGAAACTCCACAGTAATTATGATTACAGTGATGAAGCTCATTTTTCTGTGTTTGTGATATTTGTTCCCGTTGGTCACTCTGGATGTGCTGACCACGTTCCACTGAAATGTGAATGTTATCTTGAGAAATCTAAAGAATGTAACAAAATATAAATGCTTACATCACTGAAAACATCAGATAATTCAGCAAAACAATCTCACAAATATGAGCATCAGTTTTAAGAGAGACTCTAAAGTGTGTTGTTGTGTTTTCCACATGTGCTGAATGATGAAGCTGCGGTCAACTATGAAAACACTGGAGACCCTTCAGCTGCTGTCAGACTCCACTGACCAACAACGTCAACATGAACTCAGCACAGAAATGAATCCACTGCTGCTAACGTTTAACTTTTGGTCTCATCTCATATTTAGAAGCTAAAACTTTTTTCTTATTCAGCTTCATCTCACAAGCAAATGAACTTCAAATAATCACATACCTCTTATTTATTTATGATAAATTCCATGCTGCCAATATTACATGCTCTACATGTTTTATTTAGTTCTGACAGAATAATTCACAAGATTTTGTGTTAGTTTTATTTATTTTTTCTTCTGTTTGTTTTCCTTAAAGCTGCAGCTGCTGATGTTTGCTGTACAATCAAAGGTGACACTCTGAGATCAGAGTGAAAGGTTCTTAGTCTTTATACTTTATTTTTATCTCTGCTCTCTCTGTTGTTGAGCCGGGCAGAGGAGATGAGTTTCAACATTTGACGTTTATAGATAATAACCAATGTGATGTTCCATATGATAACTTTGATGTTATCTGTAACTATGTGTCTCAGTTTTGGCTGTATGATAATAAAAAAAAAAAGACTGCATCAAAAATAAATAAAAGTGTTTGTGATCAATTATATTGCGTGTTTGCAGCTCTGTGTCTCTCTGACACACTCACACACGCCTGAACCACAGACCACAGTAAAAGCTGGCGTCTAATATTCTTCCTGTTCTTTCATCTTCAGTAATAAACTTTTACTCTACTTTGAACGTCTGTTCGAACTAAACAACATTTTAATGTATAGATTCATCTGCGTCAATTGTACCAACTTTATGATTAAAAATTAAATTCAGACAGCAATGAAAAGAAAAAAAAGATAAAAGTACCTGCTGTGTGTTGAAAATGGTATGAAGACAGTTCAGTCACACACTCAGTGCGTTAACCATTTATCTGTTAAATACTTATCTGGTCATCAGGAAACCTCCAGAGCTCTGCTGCGGTTGTACCCACTTTCTCATCAAAACACTTACCCCTCACTTCTCAGAAAAACGACTTCGGAGCTGCAAATAGGAACCAGCAGGTCTCAGATCACTAACACATCTTATGGTGTCCTTATCGAGCTGCTAACAGTGGTCACTGCTGCAGTATCACCATGTTTCACCGTGGACTCAAATTCTGGTGTGTAAAGACTTTGAATCCTGACCTTTTTTATGTGTGCAGACAAACATCAGCATGAACACAGTTTTCTAATAATAAACCATAACTACAGAAGAGCTGCATTAATGCAAACACTTATCTCAAGTCTAAATACATTTAACTTCCTCTGTTCTATTTGTGATCGACGTTCTCCTGTGCTGTACAGGCACAACAAGAGAATCTGCATAATGCATTAAATATAAAACTTAAATCTCTTTTTTCACTCATGTCATATCTGCATTAAAAGAGAGAGGGAGGTAAGAATACAAAAACTATGAAGTGAATTAATTGAGCTCGACACAGAGGAGAGCAGAGGAGTGATGTCACTATGAGGAAGTGAGCAGGAAGCTGATGCTGTACTCGCCTCTGTGTCATTTATGAATGTGACAGACAGAGAAGCACGATGGCTGCATTCAGATGGATTCAAATGTCTTCATTACTGATTCTGATGCTTCAGTTTAAAGGTAAGTGTACATAGAAAATACATCCAATGAATAAACTGCAGTGTTATCACAAGTGTTACTTTTTTATTCTTCCTTTAACTGAAGCACTCATGATGTACTTTTGACTTTCTGACTTTAGCTGATTCTTGCAAACTGAAGTTGAAAGTTATAATAAACATCACACTATAAACATAAACACTCATATTCATAACAAATTTGATGTTTCACACTCTCTCTTTTCCTCAACAGGAACAACTGAACAACATTCACCTGCTTACACTGTCACAGCTGGAGCTAATGCTACTCTGCACTGTAAAAATCTGATACAAGGTCAGCGTAACTGTAAGAATACTACCTGGCTCTTCAGTACATCAGAAAACACAGAAGCACTCTTTGAGCTTGGGAAGAAAAACAAAGTCAAACCTAAATCAGGCAGACTGAGTCTTTCTGTGAGCTGTTCTCTGGTTCTAAAGAAGGTCAAAGTTCAGGATGATGGTCGTTACACCTGCAGACAGTACAAAAACAAAACGTATTATGAAGATTCTGGGATTCAGCTGTCTGTTATTAACAGTGAGTATTTACATCTTAATGTTTTCAGCTCAAACTGTCCTGTTACCACAACAAATGGAAACTCCACAGTAATTATAATTACAGTGATGAAGCTCATTTTTCTATTGATGATTTTCTTTTTATTTTCGTGTATGTACATGATAACAATGCTAAAGCCATTTTGAACTGCTCTGTGTTGACACATGAACACTGTACAGCTGAGTGGCTGCATGAAGATAAAGAGAACATGAGACATCATCAAAAATGAGACTAGTTAGACTCTAGAGCAGGAGTCACCAACTTTTTTGACACTGAGAGCTACTTCAAGGGTACCGAGTAATACGAAGAGCTACTTGTTTGATACAAAGTTACACAGTTCACCTTAATTAACGGCAATATTAATAATAAAAACATATCTGAAGAGATTGATCATGTTAGTGTTATTCATTCCTCACAATAAATATTAATGATAAATGACAAAAATGTATTTAAAATGCAACAGTATTTATTTCTGTTAATCAATTTTAGACATCAATTTTGTCTTGCGGGCGACACACGTGCCCGCGGGCACCGTGTTGGTGACCCCTGCTCTAAAACATCTCACCACTTTCTGCTCTGCTGTAAAGTTTCTTACGTTTTGAATAATCACTCATGTGGCGCTCCGTGTTAGCTCCCGCCCTTCACGTTTCTTCTTCCCTCTCGTTTGGGTATTTTTCACATTCATTACTGATGTTTTACTGCCACCTACTGTTTATTCAAAGTACTGCATTCATATATGTATCATCATCATCAGGTTAACTTACTTTTAAGCCTCTCGTTAGTGTCTTTAATATTGTTTTTACTTTTTTTTTTCGGTGAAGACACAACAAAAAAACCAAAAAAAACAACAAAAACAACAACAACAACAACAACGACAACAACAACAACAACAACAACAACATTAACAGCAAAGAAGTCCACCACAAGAACATTATCAACAACACAATCAGCAACTCCAACAATAAAAATAAACACATGGACAACAGAAGGGAAATCATCAGCAGGTAGAAACTGAATCTCTGTCTGTCCTTTGTGAGTCTAAAGTCTGAATGTCAGACTGACACTTGAATGCATGTGTGGAGAAATTCATGATCACATTTCTCTGTTGTTTTAATGCTCTTTCCAGATTGGCGGTGGCTTATTATTGCCTCTGTGGGTTTAGCAGCTTTCTTAATAACTGTTGTGGTGATCATCAGATGGAAGAAAACTAAACGTGAGAACATTCACAGAGTAACTTTTATCATAAACAGAAATAAGGAAGTGGCAATTAATATGAATATATGGATGAACACAGCATTTCTATTTTGTAGATGATCATTCAAAACAAAAGATTCTAGATTTTTAATGTTAAACACTTTTAATATCTTTTCAGAAAAAACACAACGAGGCAACAACACTGTGAGTTTAATTCTTCACATAATCAAGTTTTCTTTCAGCAGTTTTTTTTTTTTTTGCATCATCTTTTAACTCTATAGGGCCAAACCAGAGAGCCTATAAATAAATTACCTTTAGAGGTGAATTCAGTGCATAAATGAAACAAAAGGCTTAACAGCAGTGGGCAAATAAGTTGAATCTGTTACAATAAGTCTTATTTTGTTTGCAGCGTACAGTTTTTAATGTAATTCTGTATCTGTGCAGCGACTGAGCTTAAACCCTGCAGACACTCAGTGTGGTGCAGGAACCAGTCAGGACACGGTGAGATCACACACTGCTCCCAGTGCAAACTTACACTCAGTGTTGTGTTTAGTTTCAACAGAAAAGAGGAAGCAGCTGAATTTACTTAAATAGATGTGAAACAGAGTCATTATAAATCTGCATATTACTGAGCAGTCATTATGTTGTCCTGACTGTGCAGGCGGAAGGTGATGATGGAGTTCCCTACGCCTCCATCACCTTCACCAAGAAGACCAAGAACAAAGCCCAGGTAAGCTTTTGATATTTATAGAGATGATGTTAGCAGTAAGTGGATGATTCCAAAGCTCCTGTCAGGTCACGTCTTTAATAAAGTTTTGTAATGTTTTCTTTTAGGCCCGTGGTGATGATGATGATGATGATGACACTGTGACTTACAGCACTGTGAAAGCTTCCTCCTCTTATGCTAATCCCAGCGACCTCTATTCCACCATCAACAAAGCAAACAAGTGCTCATGAAAGGTTACATCATGTTTTTCTGGATGCTGCATGACTGTTTAGATCATAGAGTAAATTCCATTTTTAAGATAATGTGCATTGTGTGTAATATATGCAGCAAGCAGTGGGCTCTGAGTTTGAATCAGGTCAGAACACTCTAATTAGCCTAATTAGCAACTGCATGAAATGACATGAGATTTTTTTTAAATAAACAGTGAGTGTTGTTGTCATGGTTGGCTGTGGCAGGCAAGGAAGAGGACCCAAAAAGCAGGACTGATGAGGCAGAGGGCTAACAGGAAATC
>JAVDPK010002505.1:57012-68187 GCA_034780415.1 Cichlasoma orientale | reverse complement strand
ATGAAGCTCTTTGTACATTCATTTAGCTGGTTTGTATACTTTTCATTGTTGGTGTCCAGAAACACATTTAAACCTCATCATGCTTCATTGCATTTCAAAACATTCGATTTTTGCACTGAACAAAAAGCTGAAGCCAAACTGTTTTTTATTGTTTTCAGATTTTCTGTATTTGATGAGATGCATCATTGTGTCTGTGCATTTAGCAGCACTCTCAGTGTGCGTCGTTACTGTAAACATGTGGACAAAAACTAAAGGTGAGAACATTCACAGATGAAACTTTTATACACAAAAAGCTTTAATAAGCCTCATGTTTCACTGGTGAAGATAATAAGACGCCCCTCCCCTCCTCCCCTCCACCCCTCTGCTTTTATTACTTTTTTATTTTGTCATTTCAGGAAACAAATCACGGACGAAAGACAACATTGTGAGTTTGAACATTTCTCTTCAACCTTGCAGAACAAAAATGTGTTTGTGGTATTTGTTCTTATTTGCCAGTGCAGATATAGAAACGATGGAAGGCAAAGATAAAGAAAGATAAGAAAACAGTGTGTTGACCACGGTTCACTGAAATGTAACTGCTATCTTGAGAAATCCAAAGAACAATAGTAATAAGACAGAAAACATCAGACAATTCAGCAAAACATATCACAAAGTATGAGGATCAGTTTTCAGAGAGAGTCTAAAGTGCGTTGTGTTGTTTTCCACAGGTGCACAACGATGAAGATGAAGGTACAGTAACCTATGAAAACACCGGAGATGCTTCTGCTTCTGTCAGACTCCACTGATCATCAACTTCAACATCAGCTCAGCACAGAAATGAATCCACTGCAGTTTCAAAAGAACATTTAAGTTTTGATTTTAACTCATATTTAGAATTCATCCTTTTTTCCTTAATGTGTGTAATATATAGGCATCAAGCTAAGTTTGAAACAAATCAGAACAGGCCTAATTAGCCACTGCAGTATCTAATTATGAAATAGGAAATATTTTTAAATAAATTGTTACCACATGAAATTTTGATCTTTAATTTGATGCCTTTACAGAGTGATTTAACCTCACTTCATACAGCACAAAACCCCTCAGCCCAGTAAACTTAAACAGGCTCTGCTGCTGATCGATTTACTTTCTTAAGTTGTTCAAAATACTTTTTTTCAGTTTACTTAGAATTTTAAGGTGAAAGCCAGAAGGGCCGTGGGAAGCAAGTTAAAAATATTAAAACAATCAAATTTACTGAGAATTGGTGTCTCTCAGTGGGAACGGTCCTTTAAGCACTGACCTCAGAGGGTTTTTTGTATGATTTAAAATGCTCTGACCTCTTGCAGTCGTACGAACAGCATGTGAATGACGTGTTTGGTTTTCTCTGAGCAATGATGGAAATCTGGATTTTCTCAGATGTTTTGGTAACTCTGGGTCATATAAACTGATTCTGTTTACTTCACAAAACAAAGATCATTTAATTATTAAAATGTTCATATTGCTTTATACGTGCTGCGTGTGATAACTTTAGCGGATTACTTTGATATTAAAGAAATCCTAAAAACTTGTAATTGACTGTGTATTTGTAGTGAGGCAACAATGGTTATGCAACAGAACTCCTCGCTGTTAATATAACCTAGTGATGGTTACAAGTACATCCAATGATACACAGCACAGGAAACTGTTAAACATTAAATTGTTATTGGTTAATTTGTTGCATGACATTTTTAAAAATACAAGCAAAGTTCTATAAAATGAGGCCTGAGAGCTTTATCTCAGTGTCTCCATGGCAACATTATACTTCCTGTTTCTATCAATCATAACAGCGTGCCAATACAGAGGCACTGTCCCTGACTTTGTTGCAGAGAAGCGTCAGCCACCGCAGCCCCACAACATCCAGAACCTCGAGAACCGCTGGGTGAATGAGATCCACTCCAGGGACCCTGCCACTAATGAACTGATTAACTTTCTCAGTGATCTCACTCCCAGTGATGGTAAAGCATTCCCTTCATATCCACACTCTGCTTCCACTACAGAAAGGAGGAGATCCTCAGAGTATTCCTTCCAACATCTGACTATGTCCTCAGTTGAGGTCATCAGAGTCCCATCTCCACCCTATACAGAGTGGAGAGGAAGCTGCTTCCCCCTCCTGGGCTGGCCCATGTGGTTCCTTCAGGCTGAGCCCGGTCAGGCCGGGCTTGACGCCCTTTTGTGTCACCCTGAGCAGCCTTAATGTCCACAGTCTTTCAGTGCTTTGTTAAAACACCTGCTGGAGCATCAACTTTAAGTGTACCTGTGGTACCCAGGCACAAGTGTTTATAACTATGGCAACAATGCACCAATAGTCTGAGACGATTTGACCTGATGAAGATGAGCCCTGCTGCACTCGAACAGAAGTATTATACAGTGTAAAGTGTGGTGATTCTCCACTCAATATTAATAAGACACAGAACTCAAAGTGAACATGAATTAAACCTTTAATTATCTGTTATAACACTGCCAGTACTATGAAAAAGCAGCACATAACTTCTAATAAAAAAGAAGTAATAACCATTTCAAATATACAGATTTTTAATGTGGTGTTGGTTGAGATAATAACTGTTTTCACTTGAATAGAAATCATGTCTCACAAAATTGAAAAATCAAACATTTTCTCTGTGTTTAAAAATGGTCCAATGATACTAACTGACTGACCCTTTATTTAAACCTGGCCTCGATAATACAGCGTACTGAATGCTTTCTGTGTGGGGTTTGAAGGTGGAGCTACAAGACAACAGTTTTCATCATTTTAATTTCTCATTAATTAAAAAACCTCCATTAATAACCTACTTCAGCTCCCAGCATTACATCTATGACCACTGGACTGAAACCTCTTGAAAACAATCACGTTAGGATCAAATCAGCATTTTAAACCAAGATTTTACATGTTCACCAATGACAGCATCAAGATAACTTTCAAAACAGCTTTCCTGATTGGCTCACACTGGATGTCACAGCTGTGCTCCAGCATTAAGAGAAACAGATGCTGCTCTACAATATGAGGACAGGAAGACTGAGGGTAATCAAGAGTTTGTCACAAGTATGAGTCAGTATTGGAAGTTATCAACAGATAAACAGGAAAACACAACTTGTGTGGCAATAAAAAGGGGAAAAAAAATCAACACAAATGTCTCATCTTCACACAATCCTTCCAATCTTTGCTTGATACTTTATAAAGCAGCCTCTCAGCTTTCTGAAGACTGGGTTAAACCACAGACATACACTCAACAACCAACTGATGAGGTCTGTGCAATCTTTAGCAATTCAAATCATCAGCTCTGCTGTAGATTCAAACCATCACCACGGATCAGTTAAGATGATATTACAGCTGCATATCAGCCTCTAACACGTACATGAGAACTGACGTGTTGTTTTCTGATATGCCCTCATCTCAAAACTCCCTTTTTGCAGAACACAGAGCAGAAAAATGTGCTGAGTAATTTAAGGTTACTATGTGGAGGAGCTGCTTCTATCAGCACTGTTTGCAGCACATGTACAGTAGCAGAGTAGCACCACAGCCACTCGTGCAAACTGCATGTATGTATGTGTGTGTTTTTACTCCACTTAGCAAGCCATGTTTGTTTATTTTGATTTACTGAATGCAAACTATTTTACTTAAAAAAATCACTTCATTGCATTATTTTCAGCTTTCTACAGTATATTATTTTATTGTATGGAGATGGAGAAGGGGCAGGATTGGAAATGAGTATATCAGAGGACAGCTCAGGCTGAGATGGTTTGGACATGTGCAGAGGAGGGAACGTGGATAAAGGATGATAACAGGTAAGAGGAAAAGAGGAAGAGCACAGAGGAGGTTTATGGATGGACAGACTGTTGGTGTGACAGAAGAGGATGAGATGGTGAGATGGAGGCAGATGATCTGCTGTGGTGAACCTGAAAAGGAGAAACCAGAAGTATTGAGAATTTTACTTATTGAGCTTTACAATATTTTTCTGCTTAATTGAGCCCCTTCCTTTTGTGTAAGCTGTTCTATTGGACTGAAGCTATTTTGTTACAGGTTGTGTTTAATGCTCTGGCTGCTCTAACAGACATTTCCCAACTTTCAGCATAAATAAAGTCTATGCTCTGTATATCTGTTGGGCTCTAAAAAATCCCACATTTGCAATTTTTACGAGCAGAATTTGTCGAAAATGCCAGAAAATTTTAATTTTGAGCCAATAATAGAAAAAAATGTCTTTGTCTATCATATTACAATACAGAACTTCTAATATATTAAACAAAACCTTAACATTTTAGATAGAAAGCAGCCTTCACAGCTGAAGAGCTGAACTGACTTAGATTGCACAGGTGTACGTAATAAAGTGGCCGCAGAGAAAACGCAGCCTCTCGTGAAGGCTTCACAGCAGATACTGGCTTCAATTCATGAGAGCACTACTGACCTGGGTCCTATTATTATTCTCATTAGCATAAAAACACCATCAATATGAATCTGTACTGGTTAGTGCCAACACGGTTAACTGTAAACTAAAAATAAAATAAAATCAGACTCGGAGCTGAGACGACTCAGAACCAAAGGCTCTCCAACACTTCCTAACGTTAACAGACAACAGTAATGAAAATAAAAAAATAGGCTTTCAGAGACGCCTCCTAAGAGCTTTTCTAATTTCAAACTTAATCAACACAAGCTGTTTGTCCTAAAGGCATCTGATGGAGGCTAATGAGGGTTAAAGCACTTTAAACAAACAGACAGGAAATACAGTCATCGGGTAATTTTTTTTACATAGTTTCACAGATTAAAGGACGATTTGTGTTAAATGGTTCATTTATCCAGCTCAACACGAGAAAAGGGGGAAACGAACTAAACACGTTTATACATTCAAAACAAAGTTGTAAAAAAATATGCAAATTTGTAGTAAAACATCACAGAACTGACTGACAGAACCATATCTCACTACAGTAGATACAAAACGCAGAGTACATAAACTTTAGGCTACATGCTGTCGGCTAAAAGGGAGAAAAATAAAATATCCTTCATGTTAAATGTTTATTAGCTTTCCTTCGTCGGTGCAGTCAGCTGCGTCCTCGCCAGTGAAGGAGAGTCGCAGAGGACGCGCGCAATCTGACCGCACGGCAACAAAATCACATCTGACGTATAAAAACCTGTTTGGGCCGTGGATGCTTATATTTCAGTGCTGCTGCATTATAAGGAACCAGCCAAAGGACTGCCTTTATAAAGCCTGTTATGTACCGGGGAGCAGCACAGAAACTAAGTAACGTTTTTGGACATTTGTTGGTGTTTTCTTTCGTTTTTGTTCGGTTTAATCAACCCTTAAAGATCCATTTCTCTTAGCTCACTTTATTCCCCTACTTACAAAACATGTGTCTTACTTGGAATGTTTAAAATGATTTTAAAACATGAAAAAACAAAACAAAAACACTGGCAACAAAAATCGATGTTAGACTTGCTGGTTTTTCCACAGCGTTCACCCACGCCTCAAAGTCTGCTTTAGAAGCTTTGCCCACGGGCTGCGATTGAAAGCGTGCAAAGCAGCGTGTAAGCAGAACTAGGATTTGGCAAATGAAAGATTCCTACATTTCAACAGGTCTAAAAAAAATCACGTCTCAAAAGTAGATTCAGAAATGTACATCACTCACTGTTTAGTCTCTACATTTGTTGTTTCCATTTGTTGAGACGTATCAAATTCTCTAAAGCGCCTCAAACAATCCTACTTTAATTATAACAGGCGGCGCCTCCTGTGACTGCACTGAGGCGGCTGCGTGCTCGCTGAAATTCGTCTGTTTGTTCGCAGGACGTGGGGGCTGGGATTAGACGTGATGATAGGGAAAAACATCTTCACACAAAAATTGTGTGACACGGTGTGGAAAATATGAGGATCAATGGATCAGAGGGAGGAAGGATAAACTGCTTAAACTGCACTTAACACGAGTGGCACCGATCTTTCCAGCTCACTTTTTGAAATAAAATGTTACCACACTTTAATTTCTTTTGCTTTTCCATTAGATTTGCTTCACTCCTTCTTATGTGTAACTTTCCTAAACTGCTCCGAACGCACCCGCCCACTACACAGACACAAGCAGATACCCACGATTCTGCAAGCTTCATTAAAGATTAGCAACGTAATACAAAGGTGTTAAAAAAAGACAAAAAGATGACACACTAACAGACGGAGAGGAGAATCCAAGCTAGAGAAAAGTGATCTTTTTTCTATCAAATCTGATCAGAAAAGTGTCATTTCCAACATTATTTCGCCAAGAACGGCGATCGGTCGTGAGTAAAAGTGATGAGTAGTATGAAGCTATACTAATCATACTCGAGAGGCACGAAATGTCTCCAGAGAGAGAGCGTGACGAGACGGGTGTAAGAAAACATCCCACCCGGCAGTCTCTCTTCAGGGTTTCCCTTTAAGGTAAACATGAAAGACGAGGAGAGTTTTATTAAACCTTTTAAAAGAATGAGACGTTTAAAGTTGGTGAAAACAATCTGTTACAGGTAAACACACACAGATAAACTACATTTCTCGAGATTTCAAGACAGAGAAACGGCCTCTAGAAACGGGAGCAGAGTCCGATCTTTCCACGCTGACCCCTTCAAGGTGCTCGCCATCACTTCCAGCATGTCAGCTGCTCTCTCGCTTGTTTGTCTCGTGGAAAACGTACGCAGATGTTGTCCTTACTTCACCTTTTTTTTCTTTGCTTCCATTAAAATCAGCTGAAAGCATTTGAAATGTTAAGGAACGTCTGTTTTTTAGGTTTTTTTAAGCGTTTCTCTGTCGCTCTCCGACCTCGCTGAGAGGCCCGTGATGCCCGGTCGTTTCAGGTTCCACTGGTCAATCTGTCTCTGCCGCTCCTGCAGCTCCACCTCCGATTCGCTCGACGAGCTGCCGGTATTGCTGCTGCTACTGCTACTGCTGCTGCTGCTGCCCCCACTACCACCGCCTCCGCCGAAAGCAAAGCAATCCTTCTGCTTCCCGTCAGCCTTGCCCCTCACCCCTCCACCTCCCTTCTCTCTCCTTTTATCCTCCACCATCCCACCTCTGTCCTCCTCGGCTTTGTCAGCCATTTCCATCTCGATCGGGGTCTGCTCCGGTCCCAGCACGGCTCCTCTGCGGTCCATATCGATCCACATCGGCCCCGGAGGAGGCTCTAAACTTGTGTACTGGAGCATCGGCTGCTGGGGCTGGGTGTCCACCTGTGGAGGGACGTTCTGCCTCTCTGGATGGAGGTACTGGGTTTGGTGCTGGAGGTGATGCAGTGGCTGAAGTGGGTGCTGTAGAGGCTGGTGCTGGAGCTGATGCTGCTGCTGATGGTGGTGGTGGTGGTGGTGGTGATGTTGCTGCTGCTGCTGCTGTTGTTGTTGTTGATGATGATGATGATGATGATGATGATGATGCTGCAGGTGATGATGGTGGTACTGATCAACAGTCTGCTTCTCCACATTATGGACAGCCTCTTTGGACTGGTTTTTAAGGAACTTCTCAAACTTCTTGGAGGCCTTTTTGTTTGTCACAAACCAGTCCTGCAGAGATCCAGCATGGAGAGGTGAAGGTGAAGCAGAGTTAGGTACAGTCATGCTAAAGTCATCTGCATACAGTGACACGATGAAGCAGCTTGTGCGCTTGTTATTACCTGTGAATGGACGGAGTTGATGTGGTATTTCACTCCACTTTCCGAGTTAAACTCTTTATTGCAGATCAGGCATCGGTATTTACCCGCCTCGAAGTCGCCCTGAAATCGAACCAAAAGGAACCGAATAATTTCACAAATGCAAAGTTTTCAAAATTCATACTATATTAGGCAGGAATCACATTTAAGAGCTCACCTAAAGCACATGTAAATGCCAATCCAGATGAGCGCTTTACATAGTAAGTGGAATTTATTTATTAAAATTTCATTATAGATTATCTATATAAATTTTATAACACCTGGTATGATTTAATGCGTTGCTTATCCCAGAAAGTTTGTACCTCATGTATGCTACACTGTTATTGTCATAAAGGGAAAGTGAGATGACAAACCCTTGTGCAGAGTCCCAGATGAGCTTTCAGTCCGGACACACTCGTGTAGGTGCAGCCACAACCCTGAGGAAGGCACAGATTACAATGCAGGGCTGCAGCTATCGATTATTTTAGTATCCTATTGATTATTTCATTGGTTAATCGAGTAAATGTATGAGAAACACTTTTGTCTTATTAATAAGCAATAAAAATTAGAAAGAAAAAACAGGAACAGGCGCTGCTGCTTTGGACGCTAGAAAACATTTTCTTTCGCTCCACGTGAGCTCACCGTCTCTGTAATGGCTCCGCCTCTTTGCTCTTTGTCGTGTGTGTAGACTCCAGCTCCACCTTAAACTACTTACATGGCGACAACTGAGCGCTACACAGTTGTGGATTAAACGAAACGACACAAAGTTTTTTTTTATAATTGAGTTATTTGAGTTACTCAGTGAATTGTTACAGCTTTTATACATATTTTTTTTCTCTGAGTATAGTTATAGCTTATATCTAATTAAACATGTCCTTGACATCTTGTTTTAATTACCAGGCTGCACACACGGCAGCTACTGTACTCAAGAAAAGAAATAAAAAAACAACTCTGCTGATTCTCACTTAAATAACAACCCAAAGTAAAAATAATAGTGCTGTTTTCTACCTGGTTGGGACACTGGACTTTCCTCTGCAGCTTCACCTCATTCTTCCACTTCCTCAGCACCTCCTGGCTGAAGGCAGGCAGGCCCGGTCGGGCGTATTTCAACTGAGAAGCACGGAAAAAAAGGAAGTCATAGAAAGAACACCTTTATGTTCAGAATGTGCTCCAGCTTAATCCACATTCACACAAACTGAATCTCCTCTTGCCTTCTTGTCATCTGGCACCAGGTCGGACTGAAACTTCCTCTTGGGCCAGTCTTTGGGCAGTTCGTTGTTGGCAATCTCAGCCAGGTGGAAGTTGGCCACCTGGGCCGAGGCTCTCTGCACCCTGCCGCTGGCCGTCCTCTCTGGATTGGCCTCCCTCTGGGCCTTCAGCACCTCATCTTCATCAGTCTTCTGGGGTATCTGGATGACAGAGAATTAAGAGGATAAACTTGATGGAGATGGGGATTACAATTTAATCCAGAGCTACATTAATATATCAAATATTTTAGTAACATTAGTGCATAGTAGCATGAATGAGATATATGACTCACAGGAGCGTGCTCTGATTTCAGGTGATACTCCAGACCAGCCTTGGATTTATACGTTTTCCCGCAGTGAGAGCAGTTCAGCAGCATTTTCTCCAGCTCAGACTCCTCCTTTCCACACTTCTTCATGTGGTACACGTAGCCCATGATGCTGGTGAATGCAGCGGTACAACCCTAAGAAGAAAAGAAGAACACATCAGTTTTCTTATCTTATTTAATCAAATCTCCTGTCATAAAAAGCACAATATGTGCACTGTTTACCTCTTTAGAGCATTTTAATTTGCCCAGTCTCTTCAGGATTTTACGTAGTTTGTCTTTTATGGCGCGATCATCCAGGTCCTTGGCATCATCAGCTGAAGGCTGCAAAGGGAAGAAAGCAGAAAAAAAGTAGCAACAAAATTAATAATACCAGGAAAAACACCAAAATAAAACAGAAGTGTTTATTTCTGAGGAGTCTTACCAAGTGGCTGTGGTCAGCCATGATGTGATACTTCATCCCTGTTGAAGACTTGAGCTGCTTTCCACAGTGCTGACAGGTAAAGGGTTGCTACGGACAACAGATTGACTTAATGACTTTTGCAGGGGTCAGGTTTTATAACTGCAGGGCATTATGGGAATATTAGTCACACACTGGACTTTTTTTCTCATGCAGAAAAAGAAAAACGTGATATTTAATATGTAGAATGACAGATTTTAAAACTTCCCCTAAACTTGTTTTCAATTACGACTATGAACAAGCATTTATTAGCAGTTATTAAAATTTAATAAGCTTTTTGTTTTTCATCTCATATTTTCTAGTGTTGCACTCTGAAGATGGTCTCCATGCTCTCGTCTCACGGTGCCTCTTTCCAACTGTCCAGCGCGAATATTTTCTAATCAAGACGATTTTAAACCTTTTGGAAAGATTATGAGTCACTAATTAAGAAAACTCAAATCTATGAGTATCATAGATCGTGCGTTCAAACTAGATGTGCTTCATAGATAATGTAACAACTTGGGTAACATTAGAGAAAGATACAAAATGTACTAATTTGTTACTCCAGTTATTCTAAATAAAGTTTGGTCACACTAATTCAAAGAGTTTTCCAGGAGAGAAAGTAAAGCGGGAGGTTGCTGGCAGGTATGCTCACCAGTCGGCAGTTCTCCATGTGTTTCTTCAGCCCCTCCACCGTCTTTCTGCTCACACTTTTACATTTCGGACACGTGACTCTCCCTTTGGCAACGATCTGCAGCTGCCAGCGCTCCTCTTGGCTTCCTGGTCGATGTCAACAAGTAACAGAATTTTTTCTTTACTTTATGACAGCACAGAGCTTCTGAGAAAAAAGAAGCTGCTGACTCTTTACTTATTGTTATATACAGGAATAATATTTTGAGTAAATTACAGATTCTCTTAAGAACCTTTTAATTCCATTTTTAAGTGAGCATCTTAAAAATGATTAAGTCACCTAACTGATTTAGTTTAAAGTGCAGAGAAAAACACAGTATAATAGAATTATTTTCCTATTAAGTCATATACGTTTGTGGTTGACAGCAGCTGCTCTCACCTGGAGGATAGGTGGGAGGTTCCTTCTTAGCCGGTAGAATTGGAGGTTTCTGGTCTTCGTCCAGCTGAGCTCTCGAGGCCTCACCAACACTGGCTGCATCTGAACCTGCAACATTTACAGCGAATGATTGGAAGTGATGCATTTTTTTTTAACCTTTTTTGCTATTAATTAATTAATTAATTATTTTATCATTAAAAATGGTCAAATAGTCTGTAAACATGAGCTGTTGGCCAAGAGACGAGAGAAATTCCACCTGATAGAATTTATGATCCAAACTATCAAAACCTCTGCAGGTTTATGGGTTTGTTATGGATTATCCATTAAGAACTATCCAGTCTGATTGTGTTCTTCTGGTGCCTTCCTTGTTGATGAGCCTGGAGAGAGTGTCATGATCCTGGGCCGGTGGCCCAGTGTTTGTGTTTTGGTTATATTTTGTTTCACCGTTTGATTGTGATTTCC
>JAVDPK010002505.1:33708-46502 GCA_034780415.1 Cichlasoma orientale | reverse complement strand
GGTCTCAGGGGGCTAAGATCGGCGCCCGCCCCCCCCCCCCCCCCGATGACTCTGAATTGAATAAGTGGAAGAAAATGGATACTTTTTCAAAACAGTTATTATTCTCATCTCTGCATTTCTGGATGGGTGGATCTCTGCAGTTCCTGTGAAAGTGAAAGTGCTGCGATGACTAAGAGGAGCTCTCATTTTGCTTCAGTGGGGAAGGACATGCCAGAGGAACTAAGAAATTATCAAGCCATTTCGTAAGTAGCCTTCATTATATTCTTTATGTTCCTCGGCAACCCTGTGATGCTGTGATACAGATTAGAGATAATATTACAGCTTATTAGCTCTAAGGTATTTTTTTTTATGCCAGTGAAGACGTCTGCAGAGCAGCTGCTACTAAAGAGAAGTTTTGATGCATTTTCATCTTCTGGCTGTGGTTATTTCATTTGGTAACTTAGGCTGACTAAAGGTTCCTTTGTGTTTCTTTATCCTCCCTCAGGGACATGGAACCTCAGCGAGGTGAGAAAATAAGTGAAATTATTACATTTATTAAACTGTATTTACTAACAGATTACAACAGTTAAATATACTCATACTAGTTGTTTTATATTATCAGTGGTGCCTGAGTTATCTGAGAATTCATCATGATTCAAAATATTAATTGCAGTTGTCCTGTTTGTTCAAAATGTTTGGATTCAGATGAGTTACTTTGTACAATCATGGTTTAAAGGTTGATAGATAATTAGCTTGTGGAGTAAATAATTAACTATTAATGACTGACTATAACTGGTGCTTGTGTGTCATCAGTAATGAAGGAGGCGTAGAAACAGTCGTTGAAAATGTTAATATTCTTGTGTTTTGAAGTGGGGGTATAAAAAATAAACAAAGGCAGGAAAAAGACGCACCCTGTTTTTACTAAGTTTCATTTTCTGTTATAACTGAAACTTCACATATGGAGTGAAATCACTGCAGCAGAGTCACTGATAGACAGTCTAACTTCTGCCAAGATTTATCTGGTTCAAATAATGTTCCAACACAAAATTATGTTACAGCTGAAACAGTGACCTAAATTTCTCCTTCTTTCATCTTTAGTTTTATGGAAAAGATTCCATGTCTACGAGGCTGGAAACACAAATGGGGCTCATCGTCCCATCGTTCAGTGGTTCAGAACAATCGGCCAAACTGAGGTGAACACGTCAGAAGAAAGTGACTACCTCCTGGTGTTCTGTCCTGCTGTTTCACGAGTTGGGACAGACATCGGAGAGGCTCTGAACAACATGCCTCGTAAGAAACGTTCAGTCTAGTTTTCTTTTGTCGTCACAATTGTGGGGAAGAGATTTAAACCTCTACAGTCTCAGTTGGTGCAAAGAAATGTTATGGGAAGAAACTGAAACGTGACTCAGCATTCATTTGGTGTCCAGTTCTGCTGTGTGAGAGTTGGCGTTTCCCCGGGATTCTCAAATGGACAGAAAAGGATGGATGGATTAATATAATGGGCTGTGACCATATCTTCCATCTTTACTTGAGATGTAGTAACTGAACTCGTGTTTTTCACTTCTCCAGAATAATTTGATGGTGTTGTCTCTGTGCTTACAGTGGGCAGACCGGTGATTCTGGTGGTGATGCATCACACTTTCAATCGCTGCCATGTTGTAGCTGAAAGCTGGAGGCAGGTGAACGACCCAAACGTCTGCCTCACCGTGGACTGCCTGTTTTATGAGGGCCGACTCCTTGACGGCAATCTCAATGATATCATGCGGGGAGACATCCGGAAGTTTTTTGGAGTTTCCCCGGTACTAATTTTATGTACTTACTAAATATTGATATTTTGAATAAGGTACTCTCCAGTGCTGTTATGATTCATACGTTGCAGTTTGATCGTTACAAATTCTCCAGTTAACATTAATATGTGAGCAAAGTTTTCTTCTTCCCTTCAGGTCACTCTCTGGATACATAGTAAGTGTGACTGTAACCATAAATTTTCAGTTACATTTTCTTTCAGTTCTACATTGATACTTTACTTTAAGAACACATTCAGATTAAAACAGTTAGTGACTTGTGTAGTTCTCTTGTCTGCAAATCAGTTAAAAATTATTATTATTATTATTATTGCTGTTGTTATCATGTTTTTGCATAAAGTTGTATGACTTTGTTTTTCTTCATTCTAGGTAATAAGGTTCGTTTGATTGCAGTTTTAATCTTTGGAGTTGTTATTTTCACTGGAGTAGTATTCTGGCTTACGAAGATCGGGCCTGCTCAGGGTAACCACAGTAACCCTAACAACTAACTGTGGTTCTGGAGCAGGTCATCTACTAACTGGAAGACTGGATTCCTAACTCCATGGTGATGTGTCCTTGGGCAAGATTCCAAAACTTGAGTTTCCCTGTTAATGTTTAAAAAAAAAAAGTTCTGTTAAGTACCAGTCCATTTAAAGTGAACATTACATGGATAAGGGGCCTATTCCAGGAAGCAGGTTCAGCTAAAAACTCTGGGTTTGTTAACACTAAATGGCAAAAAATGTTCCAGAAACAGCTCTTTTTTTTTTTTTGAAATTCTTAATTTTATTGTGAAGTAGCAAGAAAAACAAACAAAAAAGAGAATAATATATCCATTTGCTAACCTTTCTGGGTCTAACATTATATTCAAAATAACTGCGAACTTGCAAGTATCTGAAAAATCTAAGTTCTCAAGCTGATATTCCCTAAAATTCCCCTTTTCAGTGAGTGAATAGAATGTTGTTACTCCTTTGGAAATCCAAGATTTAAAATGATTATCCATTAAGTTAGGTCTAAATCCAGGGTCAAAAGCACACCATTGGATTATCTGTATTTTATCATTTAACTGATACTCTCCTTTTAACTTTATTCCAAGTTCTTAATTGAGTTTTGATCCATGGATTTTGAATCTCTTTTATAAACTTGTCTAAATGTGCATAAACCAGTACTGCATGTACAGGGGGAACTTTCATGACTGAAAATTCAATGTCTTTCCTCCTAGCCTTAAATTGTGTGGAACATAAATTAATAAGAGGCCTAATCTGGGCCGCATAATAGTATCCTTTAAAATTAGGTAACCCCAACCCCCCCCCCCCCCTCCTCCTTCAACAGCTGTAATTTTTTAAATCTAACCCTAGGTTTCTTCCCTTGCCTAATAAACCTAGAAATAAGCTTATCTATTTCTGAAAATTCTTTTGAAGTAATTTCTATGGGGAGTGCTTGAAATAAAAACAAATATCGTGGAAACAGAAACCGCTCCAACTCCACTCTGAGTCAGTTACCATGGGAACCTAACCTGCTCGCTGGCAGGTTTTATCCAACAATCTCTGAGTGTCTCTCTGGCTCCTCCCCTCCTGCTGCACCTGAACCACCTGTCGGACACTCCGATTCATTTCCTCATTCATGCATCTGATTGGTTCAATCAGAATGGATTGAACCAACTCTGATCAGCTGCTCAGTTTAAGCATGTGTAACTCCATCTTGTACCAGTCCATCAGCATGTCTGCAGGGAAAACAGATTGATGTTTGCATCAGACCAAAACAAATAAACAAACAAACAAAAAACTTTTTGTCACACTTTTTGGAGACCATATTTCTTTGTTTTGGTTTAGAAATTCTTATATTACATTATCTCACTGAGTGGATTATTTCATACTAGAAGTGAGAAAAGCAAAGCCCAAATGTCCTTGACAGAAAGAGCTTTTTCTCTCTATGTGCTTTGGTCCGAAACTGTGTTACGTTAAGTTACATTTCTTATGTGATGTGATGTAGTAACCTGTTCTGTTGTAAACTGTTTTATTGCATAAAATTGTGCTGGAGCCGAGAGGGAAAATGAGAGTGCCTGACTGCAGCTTGTTGGTCGGGCTGTCCTCCAAGCAGTCCTCATTTATAAAGTCATATATAACGAAGAACCACTTACTCTAAAAGACAGAGGTGGACAGTATATTCTCGGCTTTTAACAAAACCTATTGTGGAGGTACAAAAGTGACCCCGCTGCTTTTCTAGTTTCAGTTTCCTTGTTTTCCACAAAGTTATTGGTTCTATGACTAGTTAGTCACTAGTTAGCTAATATAAACTAATGTAAGTCTGTTACAATCAACCAACCAACTCAGTGACATCACGTTTTGTACTGGCACAAGATGGCGCTACACATGCTCTAAAAACGAACTTTAAAAGCTTAAATCTTAAATCCAACTTCACAGTCAGTGTTTTTGGAGGACGACTCTATGCTGTAAATTAGCCTTCATACATGCAGCGTATCATGTCCACTTTAATGAAGAACCAGAAGAACAGTCAGGGCTGGCCAAAGCAAAAGGAACTCATGTACTAGTTAACAGCAGCACTGCGGCACATTTCCCTTGAAATAACTAAATAAATATGCATCATGCACATGTCGATGTCTAGAACTGTTACAGCTGGATTATAGTTTTGAAGGCTGATGTATTCACTTTGTGCTTCTTCTTCAGTGAAGCCCCCCCCCCTCCCTTTTGTGAAATGTTCATATTAAAATGTGGCTTTATGTAAGTTTATTATCTTATTATACAAATAAAAAAAAAGCTCTGTGAAATAATTATGCTGAGTTTGTTATAATTACATCACTCACGAAGAATAAATAAAAGTCTACCATAATTGTCAGTGTAACATTGTCTTAATGATAAATAACATTTTACTTCTTAATGCAAAGAATAATAAATAATATATACAACATATTATATTAACCATAATAATAAACAGCTCTCCAGAGTGAATAAACCCACATTCAGTTTAACTTATAAGCCTTTGATCATTTATACTAAACTACCTTTTTCTGATACTTTTACATTTTTACATATGCAATATTTTGTATTCAGGAGCTGTTCTTCAGGTATTTGTTGTTGCATTGTTTCTCTCCTGTAAGTAATCAGATCTGCTGATCACCACTGTTTACCGAAAAGCTCTGAATCATTAAGAAGAAAACATTTTGCATTGCCACACTTTGGCTTTCCTTCATTTGTTGCTTGAATGTCACAAATGCTGCATAAAACTAAGGTTATTGTCATGATCCTGGGTCGGTGGCCCGGTGTCTTGTGTTTTGGTTATGTTTTGTTTCATATTTGATTGTGATTTCCTTTTGTGTTTAGTTCTGTTTTCTCTGGGTTTTGTTACTTTCTAGTTCGCTTTGGTTTTCCGTATTCATCTTAGGTGTGGTTCTCTAGTTCCCTTTGTTCCTGTCTCCCCTGCGTCTGTGTCTATTTCCCTGTCCCTCGTTCCCTGTTATGTGTTCCTCTGTGCCAGCCCCCTGTGTTAAGTCTGCGTGCACCCTGTTAGGTGTTTCCTGTTTTATTTTGACAGTCCTGTGTTCCCTGTGTGCTGTGTCTAGTTTTGCTTCCTGTGTTTCATTAGTATGATTTTGTCGACCTGTTCTCCTCAGCTGTTTCCTGTTTTCCCTCATCATTCCCAGTGTATTTATTGTCTGCTTTTCCCTCTGTTCTCTGTCGCGTCCTCCCTCATGGAGGTGTGGCTCTGTTCCTGTCTGCCACCCGTTTCATTCTCAGTTTTGTTTGTTCCGGATTCCTTTTTATAATAAAGTCACCTTTTAAGTTCCGTCTGCCTCGGAGTTCTGCATTTGGGCCCATCCTGCTTGCCACACCGCGAAAACATGACAGTTATAAGTTTTGATCTGAATAGGAAAACAAATAGGACAGTGAGAGCAGCCACTAGATGGCAGTCTGTTTATTAAAAAGCCGCATGGCTTTTTGTAAAGTTGGAAATAAATGCACACTTTTGATGTCATCATCTTAATAACAGCAATAATATTAAAACATTATTAATGTTTTATTTGATTACTGCATTTGTAATCTAATGAGTTTTGTTAGAGTGCTTTGTTTGTTTGTTTTATTTTTTGTTGTTTGTTTGTTTGTTTGTTAATGTAATCTGTCTTTTTTTTATGTAAACTGACCCCAGGAAGACTAGCGGATGCAGTATGCTGCTGACGCTAATAGGCATCTCAATAAACATAAACATAAAGATAAACATTAGAGCACCGATAGCACTTCATTCCAGTCATGTTATTAATGCAGACAATAAACTCTAAGCTCATTTTAATGAAAACGAGTCGTCCTCTCACTCGGACCAACAACTAAATCATCATCTAGATCACTGTTTGATTATATGGAGCCAAAAAAAAAAAAATCTAATCTAATCTAATAAACTGTTAAAAACTGGATGCAGCCATATTACAAAGCCAAGTGGTCTTATGGGCAATCAGCTGAAAAGTTTTATTCATGATGTGGCAACCAAAAGGTTTTCTTGACAGCTTGTTACTGATTTGTAAAACTTTAGTACATGGGTTATGATATTATTTAATGATTAGAGAGACTAAAAAATTATTAATTGCAAACCACATGAACAACATACATAATTTGTGAAAAATGACCACTAAAAATGTGTTGTAGCCTGATGTTATAGCCCACAGACACCATTTAGGCATTGCTAAATCTGATCAAAATCATCTTTGCAGTAAGGTATGTAGCTTTAGGTGCGGCCACATTAATTGCACAGGATGGAAAAGCACAAGTGCTCACTGCGTTCATGTGTTACTTTTTATGAAAAAGTTGAGGTTTTGTTTGAATGTGTCGTACAGCGACACCACAGAGGGATGGAAATCAGCGAAGATGGAGACAAATGCTGCTGATTTACAGAACATCCACCGAGGATTGCAGCAACAAAAGTGTGCCATGTTATTGCATGTTGTAGCCATAAACTGTAGTAAAATGCATAGAGGGTCTAAAAAATGAAGCCAGTGCAGGAGTTCCTTAATCCTGCATTTTTTTCTAAACAGGACAGTTCTGCATTTTTGGTCTGCGGCCTCGGAAACACTTTCCTGATCACTTTATGGTCTCAGTCACTAGTTTTAAGCATTTGAATTTGCCATAATGCTCCTTTTGGAAATCATGGCACCCATTAAAGGAATGTTTCAATTTTCATGTCAGTCAGTATACATGGGTCAGCTTGGGTCCAAGTGACAATCTGCTGGTGAGCACGAGGCTCCGTGTGGACCATCTGTGTGCCTGTTACTTTTTTGTGACTGTGAAGTCTGCCATTGGAGACCCAACGTTAGAATGCACCAACCACCCATGTGACCTGCAGATTTACTAATGGGAGGATTACAGGAATCTCTACTGGTTTGTCAACTGAGTATGATCCCTTAGAGACACAAAGAATGATAAAGCAGGGTGTGCTTTAGGGTGGGCCTATTTGATGATTGACAGGTTGATACCATGTGAGCATGCAGTGTGTTTCTCAGTCAGACCCAGCCCTTGTCCATCACATGCTGGTGGTGAAACCGCTAAAAATTTAGGCTTTAACACAAGACATAATTAACCAATCAGTGAAATCACGTGATTCTTTCATACACAGTCTGTGTAACTAACACAAACTAACAGCTTAATAACGTTAGATGGGTTGATGAGTGGGGGGATATTAATTTTTTCTTACTAAGTTGGTGGTTCATCCGTTATTTCCAGTTATTATCTGCTTTGAGATTTTCATTTTAACAACATTGCCTCCCCGTGGGTGTAATCAGCATTACACTGTGTATTGTTTTCTGTACATTGTATCATTTTTCAGTAGCTCCCGCCTCCTGCTGTCTCTTATTCTTTTCTCTCTCGGAACACTTGCAGAGTCATTCTCATCCCTGCAGCTCCCGGCTGGAGCCGGCGCTGCTTTCTCAAATCAAAAGTGAAAGTGCTGCAGCGACAGCGGGTGGGGGCGGGGCTTTGTTTGTCTTCTGTGTGGGGAGACTTACGCGAGTGACACGACAAAATTATCAAACAATTTCGTAGGTAAGCTTCTTAAAACTTTATTAACTAAGCGTGCAAGGCTGTGAACTGCTGAATCTCTGCTATGCATACCGGTTACACTCTGCTAAGGTTGTTCGTTTTTTACTCTTCCGGTTCCAGTAAAAGCTTGTGCAGAGCAGTTAGCGCATGTTTTACCTGCTGGGTTTATTTATTCCGACTAATGGCTGTTTTCTCTTCCTCCCTTTTTTCCTAAGTAAAGAAAAGAAAGAAGAAAATGGTGAGAAAACAAGTTTATTACTGTGCACCACTTGATGGCACCAGGCAGCAGACAGTTGCAGACATTTTGCAGCTAAAAGGGAACTGGTAGAGACAAGGGAAATAAGATGTGTGTGTGTGTGTGTGTGTGTGTGTGTGTGTGTGTGTGTGTGTGTGTGTGTGTGTTGGGGCTTGACCTTAAAATATATTCACCAACGGTTTCAACAGGTTTAACCAGGAAATAGCACATTTTACACTTCGTGCACGTTCATTCATTAAAAAATGAATGCAAAAAGTCAAATTTTGCTTACACAGATGATGATAAGTAACACACACACACACACACACACACACACACACACACACACAGGAAAACAAACAAAAAATACAATGATGTAAAAATTTTTTTGTTGTATCTGTTTTTGAGGTGAGAAAGTTATTTTATTTTTTTATTTTTATATTATTTTATTATGTATTTCCTTCATCCGCTTCAACAATGACCCAGATTTTCTCTCTCATCCACCTTCAGCTTCGGGGGAAAAAGTTATTTGTCTTTGAGGCAGGACAAACAAACGGGGCTCATCGTTACGTTGTTGAAAGGTTGAGAGATTTTGGCCAAAAAGAGGTGAACTCGCTCCAGGAATGCGACTTCCTTCTGGTTTTCTGTCCTGTTGTTTCACGAGTTGGAACGGACATCACTGAGGCCCTGAGCACCATACCCCGTAAGAAATGCCAAATGAAATGAGCTTTACTGCTGTCTTCACTAATATTGTGAAATGATTAATGCTTCTAAGTAAGTGTGAACAGATACGCTAAGAAATATCGTGGCAGGATTGTTTCTTGTGTAATGACAGTGATTTCAGTAGCTCTTGATGGACTCAGGCTTTTCTGTTTCATCCTCTCGTCTCCATGGTTACAGGTGGTAAACAAGTAATTCTGGTGGTGATGCATCCAACCTTCAGTCCTAATTATGTTGTAGCTGACAGCTGGAGACAAGTGCACGACCAAAATGTCCGCCTCACTGTGGACTGTCTGTTTCATCAGGGCCAACTCCTCAACTGTGCACTTAACGACAAGATGTTTGATGAATTCCGGAGGACTTTGGAAGTTTCCATTATCCAGGTAATGACAAGATTATCATGAGATTCCCATTATCATGTTTATATGATATTGACAGTATAATAACATTTCAAGCGATTATAACACGTTTTCTTTCTTTCTTTCTTTTTTTTTTTTAGGTCGTTTTGTGGAAAACTTACAAATGTAAGTATGACTGTACTGATTTTATCCTCTTAAGTTAGAGACAGTTTTCCAACGTGACAGCATTGAGAGCAAATATTCCTCTTTGTGTTTTCTTGATAAGCTGGCATGTTAGAATAAAAGCTACAACAAAGCTGCATCCAGCATCGCTGTAAACGTCAAAGAAGAATATACAGTTTTTAAATCAGAGAATTTTACATTCTAATACTGACTTTGGATAGTTTGAGCTGTAAAAACTGATCTGAGATCATTTATTGCTCTTTTTCCCCCTCTATTTTAGATTTGAAGAATCCCTGGGTGCTACTTGGGTGCTTCAGTGCATATGTGATCTATCGGTTTAGATATGAAATAAGAAAACAAATAGGACTGTGAGAGCAGCCACTAGATGGCAGTCTGTTTATTAAAGAGCCGCATGGCTTTTTGTAAAGTTGGAAATAAATGCACACTTTTGATGTCATCATCTTAATAACAGTAATAATATTAAAACATTATTAGAGCACCAGTATCACTTCATTCCAGTCATGTTATTAATGCAGACAATAAACTCTAAGCTCATTTTAATGAAAACGAGTCGTCCTCGGACCAACAACACTGCAGTGTGTGCAGCTGGCTGTGAGAGGAGTGTGCAGGAGCTGTGTAAGAAGTGCAACACTGATATATTATGTTTTAATAAAATCACTTCATATTTATCTTGTTGGTCAAACTGCCACAGAATGTGGTATTTGTTATTTATTCTTTTCCCCAAAAAAATATTCAGGAAGTTCTAATACATGAAGCATCGAATGCACTGAACATTTAATAGTATTTCATCATAACCTGGTCTGCCCATTTTTTTGGTAACATTTGAATTAACATTAATTCCACACAGAATTTTGGGGGAAACTTGATGACAGCAGATGCCGATCTCGAGCAGTGGGATGTATCTAAAGCTTACACTCTCTTTGTGCTTGTTCTGTGGTAAAGTACTTCCACTTGTAAAGAATAAATACAAATGTTTCATAAGCTTGTCTGTGCTTATTTATTTTTAATAATCATCTTTTAATAGTAATGTGTGAATAAACCTTTAACCTGATGCCTTCACTGCATTTTGCTCATAATTTACACTCACGTTACATTTTCTGTGTACTTTCTGCTTTTATTGAAATCCATTTTTGTTGTATTACTTTCACATAAGTAAACAATCCGGTGGAACTCCGAAATATTTGTTTACAGTGTTTTCATCTGCACAACAACTGCTGACTGTAAATAAAACAGAAAAAATGTCCAAATATTCACCTCAAATTTCTAAACATACGGGTTTCAAAGGCAGCAACATTGTTACTGCGGGTGCTTTTGTATTGCACACTTCAGTAGCTGCTGCGGGGTGGTTATCTCATTTCCTTCACAATCATTCTCATGTCTGCAGTTCCTGTTCAGCGGTTGACACGTGGACTTCACAAACACAAGTAGTTGAGGGGGGAGGGGTGTTCACTGGTCTTTAGTATAGGGACAGAGATGTCAGAGACACCAACAGCTTCTCAAAGTTTTCCGTAAGTTAACGTCTTAAATATTTGTTTTAGATGTTTCCTCTCAGGCCGTGAACAGCTTAATCGCCATTTATTGTAGTTAGGAGATTTTACACATCAAAATTTGTCTTGTGGCTCCAGTAAAAGCGCGTGCAGAGCAGCTGTGACTAGCACAGATGCACGAGTACCTGCTGGCTGTATTTATGCAACTATGTTAAATTCTGACTAAAGGCACCTTTCTCTGTCTTTTTCCCTACTTAGAAACACAAAGGAAGAAAATGGTGAGAAAATAAATTAAATTTTTTACTTACTTTATCAAACACTTCACATTAGTGGACAGCACCTTACGGCAGACTGTTAACAAGATAATTAGTTGCTGAGTATTCAAAAGAGGAGGTTGTCAAAGAAAAAGTGGGATAGTCAGGGATTTGAAGGAAGTAGAAAGGAGTACTGGGAGGCAAAGTGTACGGCAAAGAAACAGGCGCCACAGAAAAAAGGCTTCCGGTAAGTTGTATGTGAGGATGGACACTAAGGAAGGAGAAAAGAACTTGAACTTTGCAGAGAGAGAGTGAGCTTGAAAAGATGCACGGCAGGTTAGGGTGATCAAGGATAGATTGAAATTTACTAACAAGAGAAGAGAGTGTGTTGAGAGGATGGAATGAGTACTTTGAGGAGCTGATGAATGTAGAAAAAGAACGAGAGCGAGGAGGACGGAAGGAGGACAGTTAGCGAACCAGGAAGTGCAGAGGATTAGTAAGGAGGAAGTGAGGGCAGCTATGAAGAGGACAAAGAGCAGAAAGGTGATTGGTCTGAGGAACAGTGAAGAAGTGTACTGGTACCGATTTTGAAGAACAGCTCCCCATATTAACACAGCAGAGCTGTAGGAACTAAAGATAAAGTTGCATGAAGATGCAGGAAAGATGTTGTTGAAGCTAGGTTAAGAAGAGAGGTGATGATCAGTGAGCAGCAGGATGGCTTCATGCTGAGAAAGAGCACTACAGAGGATGTGTTTGCTTTGAGAGGGTTGATGGAGAAGAATAGAGAAAGTCAGAAGGAGTTGCACTTTGTCTTTGTGGATCTAAAGAAAGCAGATAATAGGATGCTGATGAAAAGTTTGACAGATGAGGTCAGGCAGGAGTCTCCGTGGACTTTGATCTTTGCAGATGACACTGTGATCTATAGTGAGAATAGGATGCAGGGAGGAGAGAACCAGGAGGTGGATGTATAGAGAGAAGAGGAATGAAAGCCAATGGAAGAAACACAGAATACGTGTGTGAATTAGAGGGTAGTGTAATCATTCAAAGCAACAGCCAGTGCACAAGAGAGACAAAGAAGAGAGTGCAGGCACGGTGGAGTGGGTGGAGATGAGTGTCAGGGTGATTTGTGACAGAAGGATAGCAGCAAGAATGAAAGAGAAGGTTTACAAAATGCTGGTGAGACCTGCTATGATGTAGGGTTTGGAGGCCGAGCTGGAGGTGGCAGAATTGAAGATGCTCAGATTTTCATTGTGAGTGACCAACAGGGACAAGATCAGAACAGAGACAGCTCAGGTTGAGCGGTTTGGAGAAAAAGTGAGAGAGGCAAGGCTGAGATGGTTTGGGCATGTGCAGAGGGATAGTGGATATATTGGACAAACAATGTTGGAGAAGGAGCTGCCAGGCAGGATGAAATGAGGAAGACCTCAGAGGAGGTTCATGGATGTAGAGAGAAGAGGATATGAAAAGGTTTGATGAGAGAGAATGAACCAACATTGCTCGCAAACCTAATGCATCTTTGCATTTCTGACTGCCACCACAGATGACGAGTAGACTTTTGCTGTAAAAATATTGCACAACGGAAGAGGCTAGAAATTAAAATAGTGCAGCACAGTTGGTGCTTCGTGATGATTTCTGTGGTTTAAACAGGTTTTGTGAGTAGCAACAGGAAATAACTGATCTGATTAGCTGACATTTGCACTTTCATCAAAAAAGAATCTCACATGCAACCCCCCCCCCCCCCCCACTGAGTCTGCT
>JAVDPK010002505.1:7215-20419 GCA_034780415.1 Cichlasoma orientale | reverse complement strand
ATATATATATATATATATATATATATATATATATATGCACATTCCCAGGTAATGATTAGAAAATTAGTTATTTAATATCAGGTCTATGTAAAATCATGAAGTGTGGTAATGTTAATAAGGTAATGATCGTCTTTCTTTCTGATCTCTTTGTGACAATACTTTACAGGTTTTTGTAACTTCAATAGGATCATGTAGGGTGGCATCCAGAATTTTTCCCATGTAGTGACTAAATTAATAATCTAATCTATTGTAAATAGACTGTAAATTGTCACTCTGGTGTACTTCTTGTCTTGGTCCTGAGTCATCGACCCAGTGTTGTGTTTTTGGACTCTTAGGTTCTGTTGATCAGCAATCATGGTCATTTTGATTCTTAGTTTGGTTACTGTCTAGTTTTTCACCCTTGTGTATTTCCTTTCTGTTTGTGTCCAGTTACAGGTGCTTGTTTCATACTACATATGTAGTTTAATCTTTAGGTTTTATAGTTATAGTTTTCTGCTTCCCTTGTACCTTCTCTAACCTTTATCTCTGCGTCAGGTGTTCCCATTATTTCCTGTTTTATTTTGGTAGCCTTTTTTCCAAGTCTACATTACTTTATTTACATGGCAATACACCCATAAAAGTGGCTTGTATACTTCACCTGTCTATAATTCCAATGAAATGAAATTATAATTAAACCATCTTTTTTGTTTTCGTTGTTTTGAGGTCAAAAGCAAAAGCTAGTTTTAGCTGTAGCGTGATTCACAGTCGCAGTGGAGCTCTGACCTGAAAGTGTGGTTGCAGCTAAATGAAGAAGCCAACCTGTTGAGAATGTATGTAAATTCACTCCACACATGGAATAAAAAAAAAAAATTTGTCATATTTGATGACATGGCTTAAAGGCTTTAGTCTATTTGATACTCTGTAGATTTTGAACATTCTAACATATCTATGAATCAGGTCAAAACTTTAATACCGACATTGGTAAGATTATTTCTTGATCTGTGAGTTGTAAAAGATGACTTAGTGCTCAGTTTTATGAATCGTTGATATCTGGCAAATATCCCACGATTGTCAGGATGACTGCAGAAGTTTTATCTTAAGTTTCCAAATAAATTTCAAAGTTACAGTTTTTAGGAACAAGTGTGGAAGCATAAGACACTGGCTTTGAAAACCAGCAAGTGTAACAAAAAGAATTAGCAGAATGTGTGTGTGTGTGTGTGTGTGTGTGTGTGTGTGTGTGTATGAGGAGTTTCATTGTCTTTACTTGTTTAGCTCTGTTTGATCATGAGTTGCTTTTGTTGCTTTCCCGACTTAACACTGCAAAGTTGTATCTACTGTTGCTAGATTTACATTTTATTATTTACATCTTCAGCTGATTGTTAATGCAAAAATCTAATCAGCCAATCACATGGCAGCTGCTCGCGCAAGCTGACTATCAAATGGGGAAGAAAGATGCTTTAAGTCACGTTGAACGTGGTTTGGTTGTTGTGCCGCAGGGGCTGGTCTGAGTGTTTCAGAAACTGCTGACCAACTTGGATTTTTGCAGACAAACATCTCCAGGGTTTACAGAGAATGGTCTGAAAAAGACAAAAAATATCATGCGAGTGGCAGTTAGTTACAATAATTACCTGCTACCACTTCAAATAAAATTCCTAATATGGATAAACATACTGGACTGTAATAATGCTGTTCCTATGGCTCAACAAGCAGCTTCAAACTGGTTCGGTGGCACTCGAGCCGACCTTCAGCAGAGCTTTGGTTTGCGTGTCATCGTTGTGTGAAAAATATACAGTACACAACTAAAGAAATGACAGACTGCGGGCAGAACTCAAAAGAGATCTGTCTTAATACGTTATAAACACACACTCATATTCCTGTGATTGTATGCTGGCTACACAATATATTTGCACAATTACAGCTTCTGTAGGAATTAAGACTGCATAGGACTGTAAAACTGAACTGTCTTTTTCACATGACTGTATTTGTGATAATGCCGCTCCTTCACTTAGGCTGCTTGAGCCTGTGGAGTAGACATCAGTGTTGCATTAGCCTTTTTGTGAAATACGCCCTCTTTCTAAGCCAACTTCCTGCTCCGCTGATATCTTGGTCTTCAGTAGTAGTACTATGTTTGAATGTTTCAGCTGTGTGTGTGTGTGCACCAGTATTTTACAAATGTGTGTGTGAGACTTTCAGTAGTGTGTGTGCAAACGTTTCAGCAATAATGTCCCTAACGGTGCCACATATTCCAGCTCTATTTCTGCATTAATTATTACTTCACACTCATCTGGAGCATAACTGTCAGCGATGCAACACACAGTGAGAGAGAAGCGGTAAAGAGGAAGGAAAGAGGCCCTGAAAGGAGGACAAGGAGGAAGAAAGCACCAGGCAGTGACGGTGAGGGAGAGACAGGAGCAGGTGTGTGTTCGTGTGTGTGTTCGTATGTGTGCGCGCGCACAAGGACTTTAAACATGATTTCATTCTTACTGAAAGTGAAAAAGCTCTCACTGCTTCATTATCCTTTTAATACAGATACTTTAAAGCTTTTCATGAAGCTGGCTTGCCAGGTTAAAACTAGTCAAGTAACCGTGGCACCGCCATGTGGAAACATTCCTCAGAGATTTTGTTCCATGTTGACATGACGACACGTCGCTGCCGATTTGTCAGCTGCGCATCCATGACGCGACTCTTTTTCAGACCATTCTCTATAAATCATAGAGATGATTGATTAGATCAGCAGTTTGAAAACCTTAGAGCAGCCTGTCAGGCACCAACAACCGCGTAACATTCAAAGTCACTTCAATCACCTTTAATCCCTGTTTTGATGCTCAGTTTGAACTTCAGTAGGTCACATTCACCAAGTCTACCTAAATACTGCATACTGAGTATTCCCATGTGATTGGCTTTTAACAACAGTCAGTTTGGGGTCTGACAGAATAAAGTGCTTCACTGAAGCTATAATTCTTTTTGCTGTGGGGAGAATCTTCGTCTGTGGGAGTCACATCAAGAAATGTGTCTTAAAACAGCTGAATTACTGCAATACACTGGAGGAAAGCAGGTGATACATCTCTAAGGTATTTTTAATTCTGTCGGGAAAAGCTTGTACAGAACAGCTGTTACTACAAGGAATCTGTGATTCATATGGACCTGTTTTTACCTATGTTGATTTGATTTTGCTAAATTATACTGATTAAAAAGTTCTTTTATGTTTTTATCCTTCCTCAGACACATGGAAAAGGAAAATGGTAAGAAAATTAATTTACTGTTAAGGAGAATAAGCTACACTAGATATCATTTAAACTGCTCATGCCAGTCTTTGTCTTATGAATAACTGAATGTACAGATAATTGTGAATGGACTCTGCTCTTTAACACAAGTATCCGTACTTCTACTTAAGTACAGAATGTGTGTACTTTTGCCACCTCTGCTCTCAGCACAGTCTCAAGAGCACTGAGGAGATTCCAGGAGACAGGCAGCTACTCTAGGAGAGCCTGAAGGGGCCAAAGAAGCTCCTTAACCCATCAGCAGGACCAGTATCTGCTTTTTTGTGCGAGGAGGAGCAGGATAATCACTGCCAGAGCTACAAAATGACCTCCAGTAGGCCACTGGTGTGAATGTCTGCGACCAGTCAGAAACAGACGTCCTTTAGTGGGTCCTGTGCTCACTGTCCAGCACCGAGGAAGCTGATTGGCGTTTGTCACAGAATACCAGAACTGGCAGGTCCACCACTGGTGCCCTGTGCTTTTCACAGATGAGATCAGGTTCACCCTGAGCACATGTGACACACATGAAAGGATCTGAAGAAGCCGTGGAGAATGTTATTCTGCCTATAACATTGTTCAGCATGACCAGTTTGGTGGTGGGTCAGTGATGGTCTCTGGAGGTATATCCATTGAGGGACGCACAGACAAGGATTTCATCCTTGGACCCACTATCAGATGCTATACAGGTGCAGTGGGTCCTGACAAAGCCTTTTCACCAGTACTTAGACTTGCAGACACTAACCTGTCAGCAAACACTTACAAACTACTCACCATGCCACAGAGTAACTGTGAAAAATGCAATGCAAAACAGGCACGGAAACCATTTGCCTTCATGCGAATGTTGTGCCTTTTGCAATGTGTTGGTTGCAGCGGTAAGACGTACTGTGGCTTTTACTTAGACGGTGAACATTATCAGTTTGTGTTCTGCAAGGTTCACTACATTCAGAGAGTAAATGGCGAGTACTTGCAGACAAACTGGCTTGTTCAATGCAAACTGCAAATGCACACTGACCGCAGCAATCACAAGAAGGCTTTTGGCACCCTCTCTGCAACTGATTGCACCTGGCAACAGCAAACAACCTCCAGCAACAACTCACCAACCAGCACACCATCCTCACGATTGGAGGGCACTAGGGGGTCAATACAGATATTTATCACAATATACATAGATATCTCAAAAAATCCTGAATTGTCTCTAATTTTTGAAAAGATTTTCTTTCATTTTCTTTAAGATGTGTGGCTTCACAATTATCGTCTTCTCCTTTTTATCTTCAGCTTTAGTGTCATGGAAAAGATTCTTTGTCATCTCAGCTGGAAACACAAATGGAGCTCATTGTTGCCTCATTAAAATGCTTAAAGGTATTGGCCAGACTGAAGCATCCTCTCCAGAAGAATGCGACTACCTTCTGGTTTTCTGTCCTGTTGTTTCACGAGCTGGAACAGACATCGCTGAGGCCCTGGACATTATACCTTGTACGAGATCTTAAATCATAGCTGCTTTTCTACTGCTGTCATAAATAAACAGTTGTCTCAAGGACCTTAATATAAGAAAGTGATTCAAACTTCTAAATAATTTTAATATATTGAGAAATCATAGCGAATTAAATCGCAATTTACCTGTGTGTGTGTGTGTGTGTGTGTGAGAGACAGGTATTACATTAATTGTTTTGTAATGACATTTGCAGAACACACACTCTATGATGCATGTTACATTTGCCTTTCAACACGACACAACATTACCAGACAGGAACAAAGGCAACAATAAGACTGCATGCTGCACCGATTCTGCTGCCACGTGTTTAATGTGATCCTATAGCTCTCTCTGTATAGGACACGAGTACCCATTAAAAACATGGCAAGTTGAAAAACCATTCAAAACTATTCATGCATTCATGCATGTGCATTATGTCAGTTAATGTACTGTTAAATCTTAAGCAGACTTGCTTTCTTAAGCACAGGTTTAAAAAGAAAAAAAAAGTGTGGTGCTGTAACAGGACGCCACCATTACGACAAGTCGGGCATTTCAGAGTCGAGCTGTTTATCATTGGCGGAGAAGATTTGGCAAGTTTTTCATGGTGGCAACCAACACACTCAACTCTGCTGCCCAACCCACACATGCAGCTCCATTTAAGATGAAACAAACAGGCTTCTCAACAGTATAAGATTTATTGCCAAGAAGCTTTGTTACCACAAAGAAATAATCGACCAAACACAAATTTCCTTACTTTTTGTGTTAAGTCTATTTCTCATGTAAACTAAATTATACAAAAAAAAACAAAAAAAAAAAACAGAAAACATATAAAATGGGGAAGCAACAAAAAGGCCACGTGTGTATACAGAAAGAGGCCCGGATGAAGTAAGGTAACCCATCTGCTTCATATAGTCGCTGATTTGTTTGATCCGCTTGTCTTTGTGCTTACAGGCGGTAAACCGGTACTTCTGGTGGTGATGCATCACACGTCTGATCCTGATTATGTTGCAGCTGAGAGTCAGAGACCGGTGAGGAACCCAAATGTCTGGCTCACTGTCAACTGCCTGTTCTACGAGGGCAAACTCCTCAACTGCAGCCGCAATGATACCATGTGGATCGACACCGGGATGTTTTTGGGAGTTCCCATTTCTCGGGTAATAGTCATTATTAGGTTAACACACAATCACTGTGGTTTGTTACTCTTAATAAGGGACATGATGCAAATATTTCTTTTTCTTCAGCTCATTCAGACCCGGTCAAAGTGCGAGTGTACGTATAACTCTTTCATATGATGTAGTGAGTATTTTATTT
The DNA here is from genome assembly GCA_034780415.1 of Cichlasoma orientale. NCBI lineage: Eukaryota > Metazoa > Chordata > Actinopteri > Cichliformes > Cichlidae > Cichlasoma > Cichlasoma orientale. The sequence continues at coordinate 14,398 of JAVDPK010002505.1, read as the reverse complement.
TTATTGTTTTTGTGCATTATATCGTTTCTTGATAAAATAGCATGTTAGAATAACATCTATATCTTAAAAGAAAATTTCCTGGTTTATATTCTATTAGCCGAATTATTTTTAATGTTGAATGTCCTGATTTGTTTCTTCTAAATAACAAGGTGGCTGTGATGACTGTGTCCAGTTATTTAAAAGTATTTGATCATGGTATTATTATTCTATTACTGTTTTTAGATCGGTTGAGTTGTAAATAATAATTCATTGCTTTTTTTATTTTTTAGGTTGGGATGGCCCTCTGATCCTGGGTTTAGGTTTAATAATGTTTATTATGATGGCGGCAACTGTGGCTATGGAAATAGTCCGAAGGACGATATAGATGTTTGATATAATTCCGCTGATCTTTCATAACAAATAAAGGCGATAACGGCCTAAGAATAGCTTTGTGAATGTTAATTGATAAAAAAAAAAAAAAATACTGTCAGAAGTTGAAAAATGAGTTGCTTTTAAAGACAGGACCACTTTTTTTTTTTTACCTAAAATTCATTCATCTGCTTCCATCTCATGTTTAGATGTTTTCACTCTCTTCAACTTTTTTTTTTAAATGTTCTAAAAGAATAAATTTTATTAAATAGATGTCATATTTCTGTTAGTATAGTTGCTCCCTCTGACTTATTCTGGTGTAAAAAAAAAAAAAAAGTCCTTGAAGAGAGAACCATGAAAATTCATGGATAACAACAATAATAATTATATTTTGGCATTAAAAATATTATTTTGATTAAAGAGCATTGGCTTAATTTTTCTGACCTGGATGCTGTTTTTTTATTTATTTATTTTTGTTTACTTTTTACTGCCTATGCTTCCACAACATGAACTGTAAAATATATAAAATGGCCACAAAAAGAAAAATAAAAGTGTTACAGCCCAAAAACACCATTCAGGTGTTGCTGAATCTGATCACGGTCCTTTTTACACCGGATATGTCGCCTGGGGTGAGACCTCAGTAGATGGAAGGGCGAAAAAAAAGAGTATGTTACTTTTAATTTAATAATAATTAAAAAAAAATCATTCTCCAGTGATCTAAAGGTGATGTACAAAAATCAGTTACTGGTTATAATTCTCATCTACAGAAAGGAGGAAAAAGACTATGATCACATGATAATTACAGAAGCTCTGAGCCAATGAATAAACAGAGCAGGCAGTAAACAAATGAGCTTCTATTAGAGCTGCTCCCCCTTGTGGAATATCAAGGCATTACCACTTGTGGCTGCGCTGTCTACGTCACTGACGGCACAGTCACGGACCCGCCCGGGAGCAGCTGAGGACCGTGCGAGGGTCCTGTCACGGAAATGCTAGACATTTGAGTGGCTGCACCTGTAAATAGATAGAAAACTGCTGTTTTCAGACCTGTGAGACTTCCGGTATGTAATGAACACAGAGCACAAAGTAACGACCATCCAGAGGAAATCATTTCTTACAGGGAGCTCTGTGTCTGTGCCACCATCACGCTGAGTGAGTGTAACCTTTTTCTAACATTTGTGCGCTCACTGATGTTTTAGGTGCTGCAGCGTACAGTAGGAAAAGGAATGTGTTTAGTCGTTTTTTGGTAAACAGAAAACCTGTTAAACAGTTTTTCTCATGGGCAGCTTTGTACAGCGTTAGAGCTGCTGTCTGCAATGGACAGACATGTTGACGCTCTAAAGCCAGAGAAAAAAAGTTTCACTTTCTGTTATAGAACAGAACAAGAGTTTGAGCTGTGCGGGCTAGAAAGCACTGCGGCAGAGTCGGTGATTCGCGGTTATCGCTGTAGTTTCAAGAAGGTTTCTCTAAGTTGACAGGTTGAAACTTTGTTTCTCTAAGTTGACAGGTTGCGCTTCCATTCATCAAGAGGCTCACATGCAAAAATCCATTTTCAGTGTTCACAGTTAATACCAGAGATTGAGAAATTATCAGGTTATTTTGTAAGTAAATGTCTCAAATTTTCCAATTATCCACGTGAGGCAGCAAACTGCTCAATCTGTACCATGTTTTTGGAGTAATACAAATTATCTAAAAAGGTATTTAGAAAAACAAAACTCTTCTTCTGGGCCAATCTTGTCCCAGCTGCCCATCTTGTGCTGAACAGTTGTTATTTGTATTTAACCTTTATTTATCCAGGAAAAACACACTGAAATTAAAATCTCTTTCTGAGTGTCCTGGCCATGACAGATAATTTGGAAAGATAATTTGAGAGGCATGTTCACCTGCTGCATGCGTTTGTTTTGGCTAAAGGTTCCTTTCTCTTTCTTTCTCTTTCCTCAGAGACATGGAGGAGAAACATGGTGAGAAAACAAGTTTGCTTTTCACTTTTTTTTAAACTTTTAAAGTTATTAAATATCTAATTAGTAAGACATTAGGTTTTCTTTCATAATTAATTATTTAAATATGCTAACACCAGTTTGTATGTTAACACTGATAGGTGTAATTCTCACGAGGCTCAGTAAACACTTTCAGCCACAGCAGGCAGCTGATTGGAGGAGAAGAAAAAGTCTCATGATTTATTAATTAATAAATCATCTTTCACTTTTGCGACAGGAACGACCTGAATTTAGTGTGTTGCTTGTTCAAGATTTGGAGCAGCACAGAAATGACCTAATTTAAACAATGTTTATATGGTTCGTACACATAAACCCAAAATCATGCTTTTCTTTTTCCTTCATTTTAGTGTCATGGAAAAGATTCTGTGTGTGGGAGGCGGGAAAAACAAACGGGGCTCATATTCCCGTCGTTCAAATGCTTCAAAGAACTGGACAAACAGAGGTGACCTCTCCACAGGAATGTGACTACCTTCTGGTTTTCTGTCCTGTTGTTTCGCGGGTTGGAACGGACATCAGTGAAGCCCTGCACGACGTACCTCGTAAGAAATGTTAAATATCTAAAAGTCAAATATGTTTTTCCACTGCCATCCAAATTATAATGGTCACGATTAACTATGTCTGGTTTGTTGTGGACTGTCTGTTTCATGAGAGCATTACTATATTATTTAGCAGATTCTTTGCTCCTCCTGTTCATTTTTGACCCACTAATTTGTGCTATCTTTGATAAATTCTGTTGGTCATCACTGAAAAGAACCAGCTGGAACTATCAGCACATATTTGCAGTTATGGCCTCAAGCTAATATATCTCAATTAGAATATCTGGTCTGTGATGTGGGACAAAAGAGAAATCTAGAAGAAATATGTTTCCTGCAGGCAAAGAGCCAAAAGTCTTGTTTCTGACTCATTTGATCCTGCTGTCTCTGTGCTTCCAGCTGGTAAACCAGTAATTCTGGTGGTGATGCATCACACCTTCAATCCTCATCATGTTGTCGCTGGAAGCCGGAGACTAGTGAAAAACCCAACGGTCTGCCTCACTGTGGACTGCCTGTTTTATGAGGGCCATCTCCTCAACTGCAACCTGAACGATATCATGGGGGGTGACATTCGGAGATTTTTTGGAGCTCCCAGTTCCCAGGTTTGGCCTAGATTTGGATAATGAGGAATCAATCAGTGCATAGTCACTATGGTGCATGCTGATGACGAATTTTCTTTCTTTCAGACCTTTTTGTGGCAATCCTTCCCACGTTTCTGTAAGTATGGCATAATGCTTTTATCTGTCTGATTAGTGAAAAAAAAAAGTTTAAGAGCAGATATCTCTCTGAGATAAGCAAGGATGCTGGAACAAGATATACAGTACTGTGCAAAAGTCTTGAGCCACCACTCTATATTTTGCTAGGAAAATGGCAATTTATTGAAACGTCCAATAAAATGAAATATATGAAACAAAAACAGAGTTTGTACGATTCCAGCAAGCTTGAAAAATCATTATTTGGTGTGATCATCTTTATTCTTCAACTGTAAAGGGACATTTCCTGCTGCAAATCTGACCAACAGCTAATGCAGGCGAAAGAATTTGTGGACATTTTTGTTCCTTTCTCGCTCAAAATAAGTTGATTTGATGATTATCGCTTTGCTTAAATGCTTAACTTTGATCTTAGATTGATTAGCTACTTTTCAGAGTCAACATTTTGAAGTTGTATCTATCAATTCTGCATGGACAAGATAGACTCCAGCCCCCCCGTAACCCTTAATTGAATAAGTGGAAGAAAATGGATGGATAGATGGAAAAAAAAAAATCAAAGATGTGGTTATGTTTAAATTTTATTTAATGAAGGCTACATTGCTACCATTATTCAATCCCTTTTGTTCCATTAGTAAAATATACCATAAGACTTACTGCTGTTTTTCTTTGCTTTAGGTTTAAGTATCTTTGTCTGGATTCTATTTGGAGTTTGTAAGTATGACTGTTAGTTTTAGCTTATTTTATAGTTCCCTCTGTGTGTTCTTGATAAAATAACATGGTAGAACAAGATCTATGTTTTAAAAGGCAATTTCCTGGTTTACATTTGGCCAAATACAAAAGGAGGAAAAGTTGTGAACATTTTTTTTTTTTTAAATTTGTGGTCATTTTGGTTTCTCCCTCTAAATAATAAAGCCCATTTGATAATGTGTTTCCTATATGGATATTGATCATGAATTAATTTTGTTCCTCTCCAAAAGTAACATTTTAAAGTTGTTGAACCCAGCTCGGGAAGCTTGTTTCCGCCATCCATAACTTGAAATTTTGAGTTAAGCATCTCAAAATCTCAAGTCAGTAACTTGAAATGTCAACTTAGGAAGCTCCATGAAGGTATGTCATTTCCTGAAAGCAGGAGGCTGAAGTTATCAGCTGTCCAACGTGAAAACATTCTTTTTATGCAGCTCTTATTCGCTAGACGTCATTCAAACGTCAAAAACCTGACAATTTGTTCACATTTGCTAAACGCTGCTAGCTAACTGATATTGTTGCTGCCCGATTTTAAGTGCACATCTGCTTCTGGGTCACCAGGACCTCTTTCATGGATCTTTGTGACTCGAAATTTTGAGTTATGGATAGTAAAAAAAAATTTTTTTTTTTTCCATGGCGGAAACAAACTTCTAAAAAAAGGAAAAAAAAAAACCATGACTATGGTCAAAGTCTATTTAATGATGTGTTTAAGTACCAAAAGATACCAGATGACTCACCGCTGTTTTTTTGTTTATTTTTGTTTTAGGTCGATTTGTCAGGAAAATATTCACACTTTGTAAGTATGATTATATTGCTTTTAGCTTATTTTTAATTGTATTCTAAAACACAATTAATTTATTATGTGATTATTTCTATCTTTTAGATTGGTCTGGTTTCTGGAAAATAATCATGTGTAAGTTGAACTACTAACTAATTGTATTTTCTAATATGTAAAGGTACAGTTTTAAGAGCAATTATTCCCCCTGTGTGTTGTTGATAAAACAACATGGCAGAACAAGATCAAAGTTTTAACAAACTACTTCCTGGTTTGAATTTGACCAAAAACAAAAGGAGAAACTGTGGATACTTTTATTTTATCCTCTAATAAGGGCATTTAATAATTCATTACTGCTTATATTTATTTTTGATCAGGAATTGATAAAAAAAAAAAAAGGCATATTATAATTTTTCTATCAGTTGTGTTTGAGTAGGGAAAAATACCTGATGAGTTATTGTTCTGTTTTTCTTTATTTTAGGTTTACGTCAGTGTTGTAGTCAAGACCACCTAACCCGAGACAAGACCAAGACCAGTGCCCAACGCTACATGACATAATAAAATGTGAAACATGATCAAAATCACTTCTCAAATTGATCTGAAAGATCCGCATTGCCATAAAAACACCTAGATATTAAACACTCAGAGCTGAAATAAATTTAACCATCTTAATACTGCTGTGTGACTTCTATCATTTATCACAGAATGTAAAACAGTTATTCATAGTTCATCACAATAGTCTTTACTTTTCTCTTCCTTTCATAAACAATACATAAAGTTATGTTGTTTTTAAACCAACAACAATCTTTGTAACAATGGGTGCTATCTCAAAACCACATAGCTGAATGTGTAAAACAATCATCGACAGTAAGAACTAAAGCCACAAGTTTCTCTCTTATCCAAAGTATTCCTGACTTCGCGACATTACCCATAATTCATAGCGGAAGCCGGTAGTTCCGCTTGTGCTGTTGTTTACACACTTGCAGTTCATTTTAACATTTTAACACTGTGGTTTCTTTTACCTGGCGTAATGGCATTGCAAGGATGTTGTAAAAAGCAGCGAGGACAGTTCAGTAACAGAGTCTCACCTGTCACTTCTCACTGACTGGGTAGATGACATGAAATTATGGCCTGAAATCAGCTACATCGACATTATCAATTACCCTTGTTTTTTCCAAAGGTGTAAATGGTGAGGAATTACGTAATTATAAGAGCGTATAATTACCTTCAAAGCAATAAAATCGATAAAGTAATGCAGATAAGGTAGATAAGGCCTTCTTAAGTGTATGACATGGAGCTGTACAAACCGCTTTGAAACTAAAGAAGTAATTCAGAAGTGGTTTATTTGATTTTGAAGATTATGCGAGTGGTGTGGGAAAAAACAGGATAAAACTGAGCTGAATTCTTCACACTTAAATACTGCCTCTTCCTCACATTCGGGAAACAGCACACAGTTTGTGAGCTGGAGGACTGAGAGTGAAGCCCGCAGTCGGAGTCAGATCCAATTCATCCTCTGAAACTCCAGGTGCAGGAGTGAAACGAAAACGCTGCAGGAGGGTGGTGAAGAAGAGGAAGAGCTCCATCCTGGCCAGACCCTCCCCGAGACAGATCCTGCGACCGGCAAGAGAGAATTAAACAATTAAGGAAAAACTTTCTCCTGTGAACAGAAGTAACTTCAACAGTAACGGCTGAGATCACAAACCTGAGAAAAGCAGGAAATGGAATGAAGGCCTTGTGCTTGACAAACTTTTTATTGTTGTCCTGGAAGTGTGCAGGATAAAAGCTGTGTGGTCTCTCCCACTCGCTGGGATCATGCAGGACAGATGTCAATAGAGGAAACAGTGTGGTTCCCTGCAGAAGTGACAACACACAAACTGAAAATTCTTTCTATATTGTAAATGATAATGGCTCAAATCTAACTGTCAAGTTCTGGTGACATTGTGAGGAAATCTAAGAAAATGTATGTTTTAGATGAAAATGATCCTTCTCATGATGGAAATCCACATCCAGATAAAGATCAATGCAAGAAAGAATGTAAATCATTCACCTTGATAATTTGACAAATACCATCTAAAAGAT
>JAVDPK010002504.1:0-36492 GCA_034780415.1 Cichlasoma orientale | reverse complement strand
ACACTCTTTTATTCTGTTTCACACTGGGCTTTACACTAACACACACACACACACACACACACACACACACACACACACACACACACACACACACACGCAGTCACTCTCTCACGCACACACACACACACACACACTATATAACCAACATGAGAGGCACAATGAGAAATTTACTGTCATACAAACAAACACATACACAATCAGGACCCTGAGAAAGTGCAATGAGAGAGCAGGTGTCAGTTTTCACATGCGGTTCTCATGGGGGCCCAGATGGTAAAAAATCAGCACAAGTTTTTTTCCGAGCTCCGAGCACCAGTTTTTCTCACAGCCTCGGGCCGCCGTTCAACTCCCGACTCCAGACCAGGAGCCCATCACCTGCATAGAGAGGTGGGAAAACGCCCATTTCAGTCCTCTCACTGACTCACTATAGTGGCTCGGTTATCTGCTTTGCTATATGTCAGGGTGCAAGATTAGTTACAGATAACAGATCTAAAAGTTAAAGGATTTGTACAAAATGTCCCAATTTTAATTATTGAAGGCATGACACATGCTTGTACATTCATCGTACAGCCTCTATTACCAGTATGAACCGTGCAGTAACACTAATTGTAAATACCATCTAAGCAACAAAATCCACACACCTTCAAGTATGTACTATACTTGGATTATGTACAGTACTATGCAAAATTCTTGAGCCACCCCTCATTTCATTATGTTTGGCTTCCGAGGCTTTCTGAAGGTCTTTTAGAGTTTTTCTTTGGCCGCTTTTTCACTCACTTTCAGTCCAGTCCTCGTGCCTGACCATCTTCAGAGGAATGTTTGTTCGTTTGTTAAGCCACTTAACACTGACCTATGAATCCCTCAAGTGTAAAACAGGCTCTAAACTCAAGGAATGAACCAGTGTTGTGTCTACACATAAAAGACAACTTAACAAACCTTTAGGCAGTTTGTTACTAGTGGGCTGTCACGAAAACGTATAATTTGTTCCCATTTCTTTAGTTAAACCTATGAAAAATTTCAAAGATAACACAGTTTGACAAGTGTCAGGCCTAAAAAAATATCTACTATCTAACAGTATCTGAAAGTCATGTAATGAGTGAAGAAACACAGGACTGGAAATCAGTGGAAACAGGTCTGATGGAGTGTTGAATCCACATTCAAAGTTTTTAGTTCAAATCATCATCAGTATGCACAGAGGAGGTCAGGATACAGAGGTACAACACTGAGTGTCTGCAGCCATCAATAAACTGCTGCATCTATTTCACAAAGAATTTGAGGTTGGGTCAAGATTTTTGCAAAGCACTGCGTGTGTCTTCTTTCAGCTTTGTGTAACCTTGATGTTACTGTCCACTCTGACGTTCAAGGTTCTTCTTAGTGTGTGTCACAGAATCCAAAGCTGCATTAGAACTCTTTCCCATGACTAACCTAACAAATTTTCCAGGGAAAACACAACACACAGCACAATCCTGTGGAGAGAAGGACATATTTTTACTGCCTCCCCGAGCGTAGGCTTATTATCAGAGCATCCTGACAAGGTCTTAGATCTCATTACCAGCAGACTTTGCGCAGGAAAACAAACAGCAATGATTTCAGATCAACCAGATTAGCACCAAGATGCCATGGGAAGCTGCAGAATCGTCTGGGAACAAGGAAATTTTAACTTTTCAGCTCATATTAAGTATTTTTCAGAGAATATTTGCTGCTTCGTGAAACGTCTCTGAATACAAAAAAACAACCTATAGACTCCATCACCCCCTTTTATGACCATTAACACCCAAAGCCCGGTGACACTGTGATCCTCTAACATGATCAAACTCGTCGGAATGAGTAGAAATTGGTGATAAAGCTCTATTCATTTCTAATATGTCAATTAAGCTGTGTGTCTTTGCATATTACAATCTGTAGGGCCCTTTTTTAAAAACTAAAATCCCAATATGAAATCATTTGCGAGCGGCTCTTGCTCGCACATAATCTGCAAACATAAAAGTTCCCTTCTTTTTCCAAAACACTCCGAAAAAGCAGAGAAGGGACAGTGAGAGAAAGTTACAGAATGTCAAGATCCCATAAATCCCACTAACACCACACTGCCACTACATCCTCTCTGTGTTTGGAAAATAGCCCCCTCACAGAGGAGTACAGTATACCAAGCAAACACACACAGAACTAACACATGCACGCAAACTCTCGTATCTATACAGCAGCACTGTTTGAAGACATTCGCATTGGCAGGCTGGTGAGAACGCAGCAGTGGAAACAGAGAGAGAGAGAGAGAGAGAGAAACCACTCCGGGAATCTGGTTCAGTGGTTAAAGTATGAGGACAAACAGGCAGTGTTTCATTACAGTCAAAGATGGCATTGTTCTGGATGCAGGACGGAAGCAACCAGGTCGGTCGGTTCACGTACACAAAGTGACCTTTAATCGTAACTCACACGCACGGTTTGATTGCAGCTCTGCGCACTGACGCGGAATTTGTTGTTCTTTTGCTGCGTGCAGTCAAACACAAGGGTCCTGCAAAATCAACATGTTAATGTTCAGGACATCTTAGGCACATAGATTAAGCGCTTATTTTAAAAATCATAAAGCCAGAGTCTTAACTTTGGATGTAACTCCTGTCATTTCATACTGAAGGTTTATTTTAGTGATGGTAAGGGAAAAAAAACACGAGCCAGGCTGGATACAACTCCATCTGAGGTCATAACGAGGTCGCATGACGTGCGTGAAGCTTTTTGTTTTAACAGACACATGCAGAAACACATGCACACGACAAAGTGTGCAAACTTGCGCCGTGCACGTCTGACTGCGCACACGTGGATGCTGTGACAGATCCTTGAAGCCCATAACTAAGTTTAGGTACTAATATATTCATGTCTCTTTGACCATGCACCCCCCCCCCCCCACACACACACACACCACTTTGTGCTTTAAACTCTGCTGCTTTGAAATGCCCTGCAGAAAACAAAGCTCCCTCCTGCCGCAGACAATAAAGCAGCTGGATTTCTGCACATGTGCCTTTGTGTTGCTCTGAAGCCTTGTCATAACTCCATCGGAGGGGTCTAGACATTCAGCACACAAACACACACACACACACACACACACAGGGGTGCAAGAATGCACGCACTTCCACAGAAAGCTACTTGCTCAGGGAGATGGATGGCAGCACTGGCACAAAAGAATATTTGATTTGGTTATAAGTACCCCAACATGAAAGAGACGCGCAGCGGGGGGTGGAAAGGGCAGAGGGCACAGCAACTAGAGGTGGCAAGATCTTCATCACCATCACATGTGTCTGAAAACGGGGGTAGCATTATTGAACTTTTCTTTGTGACTCCTCTTTCGCCTGTTTCAACTGATATTTCACATTTCAGGACAGAAGAAGTCAGATGTTATATATTTTCTAAATATCCTTGAAGTGGGCAGAGCAGGGCAGAACTAGACTATAAATCAAATCCCTGAAAGGCTCTAAGCAAACAAATATAGTGAATTATAACTTTGAACAAACACATTCCGTGTTTGCTTAAATCTTACAAGCATGACTTGAACCCAAGTGTGGGAATTTTTTTTCCCCGCTTTTTCACAAAGTAGTCGTTATTTCTATAAATGTGTTTTGCCTGCCTCACTTAAATATTTGACCTTCACAGGAATGAGATGCGTCTATGTTCTTGAGCTCAAGAAAACTTCAGCGCTTTCTTTCTACTACTTCAAAAAGTTTGGCGCAATGTGCAGGTCACATAAGCTGAACATACAAGAAAAACTGACTTAATGTATATATATATTTTTTTTCAATTAGTATATTAAATATTAAATTAAGTACTATAGTAGAAGTGAAGATGTTGAATGAAATGAAAGTAATGGAGGTAATTAAACTTTTTAGTCACGTCTGGAGGTGGGTCTTTAAACTGCAGTAGTTTCTGTACACTCACCCAGCAGCCCAGTTAATTTGTATCTTCTATGCAGACACAATAGTGAATTGTAACTTGGTTTCATCCTTGCACACAGTTACCCACTCCGCGGGTCAGACTTCCCTCCCCCGTGCCCCCCTCCCCCGTGCCCCCCTCACCCTTCTGCTGAGAGAGTGGTTTAAAGTTTCTCCTGCTGCAATCCGATTGGTCCGTGAAGTTTTCCTGAGAGGAGGATAAGTTCAGATCTCCGCGTCTCCCGACTCACATTGGCCCAGCGAGCGAGTGTAGGAGCTGTATTCTCTTATCAGACGCATCCGGATAAGAGGATACAAAGTTATGGAGGTTGTCAGAGGTAGATTATTATTTGTTTTATAGAGAATTTTTACTCACTAAGGTTTAGGACATCGCAGCTTTGGAATAATCTTTGATTTTTTTTCCCCCCACCTTACTTTGAATCATCCATCCAACATGCCTGGTTTTGGGGTTTGGATTAACGCAACCTGGATTTTACTTCTTAATGTTTTTGACGTGTGCCTTTCAAACTATTCCGAAGACCAGTGCAGCTGGAGAGGCAGGCAAGTATTTCATATTTGATTTGTGATATGTGTGTGTATTCACTGGGCATAATGGATTTAAAAACGCCGCTCAGAGATGCTACAGGTGTCTCCTGTTTGTTTGCCAGAGGACGGTGCTTGCGTGCAACAAGTTGAGACTTGCCCCCGGGGCGCAATTAAAATGTTTGCGGGGCTCTGCCGCGATTGCGCCTCTGGTGTCTGCAGGAGTCACGTAGGGTCAGACAGGCAGGAGGCTGAAAGATTAATTCAGATGCATGGAGAAAATACACACTACATATGCAGCTGATGAAGGCTGCTCTTTATTAAAGCCACATTATTAAAATATTTCAAGATTTATTTTTACATTTTTATTTACATTTATAAACAAACACCTTGTAATTCAGTCTTTTTAGGTGCCATTCAGGAGACTTTTCCTTGCAGATCTGCCAGTAGGTGGCGCCTTTTCTGAAACTAAAGCCTTTTTCCATGACATTTATTCAGTAGACATGAAAATTATTATTGCCTGTAGTGATCACATTTAATTCCCTCTCTCACCATCCAGTAGGAAAGTTTGGCCTGATCAAACTTCACACTGAAACCTTTATTTGACCTTTTCTCCTCCTCTCCCCCCTCACAGCGGTTTGTCCCAGCAGCAGGGCAGCGTGGAGCAGATCTCCCTGCACTGCTCTGAGGGCACGCTGGACTGGCTGTATCCCAAAGGAGCCCTGCGCCTCACCCTGTCACCGCGTCTGCCCTCCATGGTGGTGGGTCCCAGCGGCAGCAGCTCTGGCCTCATCACAGCATGCGTCAAGCCCTCGGAGGAGTTCCACGGAGCCCAGCTCTACTTGGAGAGAGACGGGGTCCTCGAGCTCCTGGTAGGGGACCGACTGGAATCGTCTCCCCCACCGAGGGTGCGCTGCTTCAGCCGTCTGCCTGGGGAGAGGGTGGCCCTCTTCCTGCAGGCGACACCACATCAGGACATCAGCAGGAGGATCGCCTCGTTTCGTTATGAGCTGAGAGGGGACTGGACGGCGCGCCTGTCGCTGGACTCTCACCCTATTAGCAGTGAAGGTGAGTCAGCGAGAGTGGGGCTCCATGAGATCAGCTATGTCATTTAGTACAGAAGGTTCTTGCTTGTTAAGGCTTTATTATTTCTTCACATGATTACTTTTATGAAACAACTTCTGCATGAGTTGCTTGTTAACACCTTAAAGTTCTCAGGTTGTCTAAAATAGGACTTCAGTTGCATACAGTTCTTAAAACTGCTAAGCTCTTTTGCTTCCTTCCTGCAAAGTTTGGCAGATGCAAGTTTGTGAACCACCAGTGACGATACTATTACCCCATAAAATCCTATTTGAGGATGATTCATAACTCAGAACAGGCCTCTGCGGTCTGCATGGACTTTCCACGGCTGTGCAGAGAGAAGGAAGTGGCCAAACTTTCCCCCAAAGGGTTTGGAGTAGGTGAAGGGGAGCTGTGGAGTGGGGAGGAGGGGTACAAAAGCCCAGTATGTGGGGCTTTCTCCAGAGTCCAGAGCCCTTTGAATGGCAGCCGCATGAGTATTCTGGGATTACTGCCGTTGTCTAGGCAACAGGGAGGCCTCTGCCCAGCTGAGATGCTCCCCTCTTTTGTTGAGTTGCCTCTTGTCTGTAGGAGTTTACTCCCCCCAACACTCTCTCTCTCACACACACACACACACACAGATTAGATTTGGAAGGGTGTGTGTGTGTGTGGACTAGAGAGGAAGGAATCTCATTTATCAAGAGGGTTTCCAAAGAACCACAAGGAGAACTTTAAAAAAAATGCCAGAACTTTTTTTTCCACAGTTGAATCAGCACAGACAGCTTTGGTTTGAATCGTTTCTGGGACCCATCAGTAAATCCTGTTCTAAATCTTAGTAAGGTGCCAAAGTATTTTTTTTTAAGTTTTCTTTTTTTTTTTTTTAGTACTTAATAAAAGGTGTCAAGCATCGATAGAAAAGTACAGGATTTTCTAAGAAGCTGGATTGGGCTTCTTTGAAGTCCAATCCCCACCCCAACCCCCTCCCCCACATGGCCTCTGTCTAGGCTTTGATGAGATGTGACTGCAGACACCCTGAAAGGCTTTACGGGGGGAAGTTTCATTTGGCCTTTAAATTGTCTGGGGTAGAAGAGCCTCACACCTAAAAGCTCCTCTGGTCCTCCTCTGCCAACTGGAAAAAGTAGCAGCTGCCTGTTATGGGGTTTTCTCCCTTTTGTTCCTGGTTTTTGCACAGTTCAGGGTCTGGACATTCAGATCACATTCCTCTGCATGTGATCTGTAAATTTCCAGGGCATTGGCATATAGTTTTTTTTTTTCCCAGCAGTTTAGAGCCTCGTGTAAGGTCACCACCTGACTCCTCTTTTCTTTCTTTCTTCTTTGCTTTGTTGTTTGTCCAGATGCCTGCAGACCCTGCAACAACACTGAGATTCTGATGGCTGTTTGCACCAGTGACTTTGGTAAGTTACTAGATATACACAATGAAAAACCCACAAAACTCAGCATAAAGCTCAATGAACCCCACCTCTCAAATTCATATGAGACTAATGATATGAGACTAATGATGTCAGATTGGCTTAAAGGAAGAGCCACCCCTATGCCTCCAAATCTCCTCCTCTCAAAAAAACCAAAGGTTAAAGGTGAAATAGCAAATCTCTGCACCCTTCAGGACCCATCCAGGAACCCCTAGGCACAGAAAAGGAGTAGTGGACTAATCTGTAGGCCTCTGATTGAGCCGTAAAGACACAGAGGAGAGGTTCAGCTGACTGAACAAAAGTTAGAGTGATTAGTACGCAGGTCAGGGATTTCTTAAGGCTTTTTATCTGTTGGTAGCCCACAGAGAGCCACGTCTGAACCAAGGATGAAATGTCACCGCAAAGCAATACGTTAACAAATGCTTTATTATGGAAATTAACTTTGATGTTAATCTGTGCTCATAATTTTCAGTGGTTCGAGGTAACATCAAGTCAGTGGAGGAGGACGAGAACTTAAGAGCGGCCGTGATCAAGGTCAGCGCCACCCGCGTGTTTCGCCAGAAGTACGCCCTGTTCACTGGTAACAGCCGCCTGAGCAGCCGGGGTGAGATCAGGACTCTGCTTCAGTGTGGCGTCAAACCCGGACCCGGGAGCTTCCTTTTCACCGGCCGAGTCCACTTTGGCGAGGCCTGGCTGGGCTGCGCTCCACGCTACAAGGACTTCCAGAAGGCTTACACGATAGCCAAAGCAGCCCAGCAGATACCCTGCGAACTGCCCGTAGACTGAGACAAAAACTCTGCGGCAGCTTGTCTGCTACACAGAATGGAAGCCGCGCTGAGCGCCAGGCCAAACTCAGCCCCGTTCCACGTTCCGGAAGAAGCCACAACGGGCGAATGTCGGCCTGCGTAGCCACACGAGTGCCAGCAGAAATCGTCTTCTCAAAGGCCCGAGGAGTGAAATGGACTTCATCAGACACCATTTCAGTGCAATATGCAGCCACTTGTCACGAAAGACCTGGTGGTTTCGTGACACTGGGGGGACATGGCTGAAATGAAGATTAAGCAGTGATAAAGATGGTCAAAGGAAAATGATTGAAAAAGCTTTCCATTAATTCAGGCCTACTGAGAGTCATTGCATTGAAAACTCAGGAAAATCCATGAAAAGTTCTACAGAAAGCTTGAGGTTATTACCTGATATCCTGTTGAGGGTAAACTTCAGACAGGTGTTGCTGTGGTATATTCAAAATGTATTTTATCAGATAATAATGGGACAATGGGACAGTTATGTGTAACTGGTCTGCAGTTGTCTTCGGTGTTAGTTTTATCAAGGAGATTATATAAAGTCCACACAAAGAGAAATGTTAAAAACAACTTGCACTGACAAAGGAAAGGGAATGATCTAGAAAGTGTGATGCTGTAAGCACTGAAAACCAAATTATTAAAAAAAAAAAAAAGCAACTATATGTAGCATAGTGAAGCAACTGAGAATTTAATATATGTTCAGATACTGCGAGCGCATACAACAGTAACAAAGCTATGGCTGCCTGAGCAGGTTTTAACAGCTCGATATAGTGCTGAGAGCACCTTCGTTTTCTAGCCAGTCTGAGATTTTGCTTCTGTGGGGAGACAGACTTTTATGAGTTCTGTAAGGTATATGTTTCATTTCCATTACACGCAGTATTTCTGCAAAACTGTAGCTAATTAGACTGATTTCAAAGAATATTTAAATGTTTCTGCGTTAAGCTGCTTAAGTCTTGCCAAAGCAGTTATAAATCTGGTTGGTTTTTTTTGGCTTTCTGTTGTCATATATTGATGAAAAGTAAAAGCTGTTCAACCCTATATAATCAGCAATGTTCTAATGACATCAGCCGACAATGACTCGAGTCTCTTACAGGAAAAACGCATTATTCTGGTGGACAAGGCTAGCTCAAGAAAACAAAAATATGCATTTAATGTATAAAATTTTTTCTGTAAAGAAATCTCTGATGTGCACTATATCAGCAAGGAGAAGGGGTTCATACCAAATTACCGTAATCTGCTGACGTGGTATGCCTTTAATGCGTACACTGCCATTTTGCTGTTATGTGTGTAAATGTGAATATAATGTGAATGTAAATATGTTCATAAGAAAGTCTAGAAACAATGAAAAAAAAATGTGTTTCAGCATTGTGGATTATTTTTATGTTTGTCTGTATTATTAAAAATATTCTGTAAAAAAAACCCAAACAGATTAAAAAAAATTTTTCCCCTTTTTAAGGTTTTCCAACTCAACTAAGCTACTGCATGCTCCGTAATCCTCTTAATGCATTAAAACTGGTCAGCCTCCATTAGAGCATGTAAGGCTTCTTCCATGGTTACCTTTTCTCAGACATAAGTCACTTCGAGTGCTCGTGAATCAGATTCCTGAAAGGGCGGAACAAACGGCACGGCTGAGAGAGCGAGAGGGCCTGAAAGGTGGAGAGATTTAGGGACTGTTTAGAACCCTGAGGGCATTTGGACAGGGAAGGAGGTCGAAAACAGCGAGAAGAATTCTGTTGTCTTCAGCCTCCCATTTTCAGTACTCAGGAAGCAATAAATTGCCATTAAGGGAGTGGCGTGGCAGGCCCGGCCGAGCAGAGGTGCCACACAGTCGCTTGCTTTATCCTGACTGCGTGTGCACAAGGAGACAATCAAAGCGATGTGTTTTCCACGCTGCTCAGAGGTACAAGTGGCGTAACAAGTTTGTTTGCTGAATGCGGTACAAGTTCTGCATAGACGCCTCCAGCAAAACTCTCAGATTTACTGCATGCAACCATTTAAAGAGGAGCAGCTGGAGGAATTAACATGCCGTTTAAATTAAATGAAAAAGAATCACAAAAGCTCGACGTGCTTCCCACGTCTGGCCAGCCACCTCCCATAGAAAGGCACAGGTTTGGCGCCACTGTATCAGGAGCTCATGTGAGTGAACCTCCAACCTCCCCGACCATTTACTGCCTCAGTGCCCCTTTATAACATCCTTTGGCTGGGTGGCCCTGAGCTGCCAGGCTCCACACACACACACACAAACACTTTGTCCCCCTCCCCTCCAGTCCATCTGAGCTTGCTGCTGCAGAGCTGATAAGCCAAAACAAAGAGCACTCAAATTATCCTCCCCACCTATACATCATGCCACATTTTGACAAAGCTCAACTTCCTGCATTGTTGTCACTTGTTTGTGACCCCAGCTTGAACCCCTAAAAAGGAGTATTCATGTCAAAGTAGCCAAACGTCCACAGTGGGCACTGCAATGCAGTCAGTTTAAATGCATGCATGAATAAAAAGCCAAATAACACGTTGGCCATCAAATTTTTTGCCGTCAAATAATCTCACTGATAGCAAAGCTTATATGCACTCCTTCACTGCTCCCACTTCATAGCAAAGCAGGAAGCACTCAAGAAAGGGGAATCCAAAGCAGTCGGAGAGTGTTACAGGGTGTGGGCTTGAATCGAGCCCTGGGGGGAGAGGGTTGGAGGGAAGTGGCCGGAAACAAAGCTCCAGAGATGAGAGAGCAGAGAGGGGAAAGGTGCGCCCAAACACAGTACAGGACAACACCCCACCCACTGCTGAGGTCCAGCAGAAGCTCTTCCTGTTATCAAGCTTTATGAAAAGCTTCATGAATCAGAGCCTTGACATCAACTTTACAAACAAACCCGGAAGCACTTTTGCAGTTTTCCTCATGTGAAATGATTTTGGTGATTTTTGACACAATCCTAACATAAGGTCAAAATACACTGCTCAAAATCATTAAAGGAACACTTTGAAAACACATCAGATCTTAAATGCTCGTAATGAGACGACGGATGGTTTCCAGGGGGATCTCCTCCCAGATCTGGGCCAGGGCATCACTGAGCTAAGGTGCAAACTGGCGGCGTTGGATGGACCGAAACACAACATCCCAGAGGTGTTCGATTAGATTTACGTCAAGTGAGCGTGGGGGGCACTCAATTCCTTCATCCTCCAGGAACCAAACTGGCCACGCTGAACGATGTTACAGGCAGCATAATGTTCCCCACGGCTTCTCCAGACACTTTCACGTCTGTCACATGTGCTCAGGGTGAACCTGCTCTCCTGAAAAGCACAGTGGCGGACCTGCCAATTCAGGTATTATGTGGCAAATGCTAGTTGGGGTCCACAGTGCTGGGCAGTGAGCACAGGGCCCACTAGAGGATGTCGGGCCTTCAGGTCACCCTCATGAAGTCTGTTTCTGATTTGAGGTCATTTTGTAGGGCTCTGCCAGTACTCGTCCCATCACAAATGCAAAACTAGTGGAAAAAACAATCAGAAATGATGAGGAGGGGAAACTGTCAGTGGCCTCCACCTGTAAAATCATTCCTGTTTTGGAGGTTGTCTCATTGTTGCCCCTCTAGTGCAACTGTTGTTAATTTCATTAAGACCAAAACAGCTGAAGCTGATTAACAACCCCCTCTGCTACTTAACTCACCAGATCGATATCCCAGAAGTTTCACTGATTTGATGCTATACTCTGATTAAAAAGTGTTCCTTGAAATAGTGCAGTATAAATTTAACAGCAATGCTTACAGCTCTCTAATCTAGTTTATGCTGAAAAGTCATTTTTTAAATCAGTTCTATTTGTTATGGCTAAAACTAGCTTTATTTTGCTTTCTGATTGAAGGATCATCAGCTGCTTTTCTTACACAAACGTTGGTCTGCTCTCTACCAGGTCTCTGAGTGCAGCTTCTCACACTAATCCCTCATCTGGATCTTTTTCCACTTGAGCTGTCTTTTCAGGGGTTCATCATCTACTCTTTCCCACAACTTGGTCCACAGCTGCTGGTTGTTGTGTTGCTGTAGATCCAAAACAGTGGTTGCGATGCTCTGACACACACACTTGACACCAATATCAAATCTCTGTCTCCTTGTGCCAAACGGCACTTAAGGCTCTTAAATGGCTGAACCTCTGCAGCTCTTCAGCTGATTGCTTTTTTCCGCTCGTTCAGTAGCACACCAATATGCCAGAGTCTGCAAAAAAACAAAGGTTAAAAGCTTCAACCCATTTCCTTTTTTTTAAAATTTGGTTTATAAGCTGTGGTGATAACTTGTTGCACAAGTTAGGGCATCAAAGAAGTGATGAAGAATCAGCTGGGGATTTCAATGTGCTTTATTTTCCCAGAGATTTTTCCAAAGTGCACTGCAACCAAACATTAGCTCACACACAAAAAAAAAAGTAGATGGGCCACTTGGTCCATCCACCTCTTGGTATGACTCAGTGGTTGTGCATCCTGCTGCCTTTCCATCAGCTCAGCACCAGCTGAGGATGAGTTCTCATAGACCTCTATGACCACATTTTGGCATCCCAGATTCCCAGCTGACAATTTATTGTTCCCATAATGCCCTGTAACAGCTGGAAGTGGTGATTTCCAAAAAGGAAACTGTGAATGTGCATGCACCTCCTCATGCCAGAGAAATGCCATCCATTATCAAAAACATCACTTCATGCCACGTTAATGTATGTGTGGAAAAACCACTGACTCACACTGATCTTTCTGCACTGAGCAATTTGGAAAAAGTGGTAAGTCCACAGAGCAGAGCCACACTGGGAGACAAAAAGTAGAGTGGGCAGTTTGGGTGGGTTGAGAGGTCAAAGCAGAATAGAGAACAAGTGTATAGCGGTGCAAGAGCATGTTTATCTGCCCATGTTATCCCCCTGAAGTACTAAAGGGAGGAGAGCGAGGAGCGCCCTTTGTTCCTCAAGAGGCTGCAGATGGCTGTAATCCCTTCCAAAATGTGCACTGAAAATCAATCAAGACAGGGTGGACATGGTGTATGAGGTTGGAGGCGGGCGGCACTTTTCTCAGGGAGGGGGCCCACCGCAAAGAAACACAAGTTGGGTCAAACAAGCGTCTTTGGTGATTTCCCGCCAAAAAAAAAAAAAAAGTTTGGTAAGAAAAGACCGAGGGAATGAATTGCAACCCCCTCCAGCGAAGGCCTGCTCGCTAGCCCCGCGTTGAGCTCAAAACAGCTGCCTCACCATATCGTGAGGCTGACATCGCCTGCGGGAGGTACAACCACAAAAACCTCCAAACACTGACATCACACCTTAATGATACCATTTAGGGACATTCACTGCTTAAGGAACAGGAGAAACACGACAGATGGATTGATTAGGATTCATCCTCTGCATACCATGAACATGACTGGAGACGATGAGACAAAATTCACACCAGAATTCAAATCACAAGCAGATGCTGGCAGAGTTGCGCTATGGCGACGGCCCTAAAAGCTGCAGTTCCTCAAATGGCCACTCGAGGCTGTCGCTATTATTGTGGTTTTGGTGCCTGTTGGAGATCTTTTAAATGCAGCAATCTGACAGTCTGTACAAGAAGTCTGTGCTCAGATCACAATGAGTTAAGACTATTTCATAGTATAGTTTGGGTGCACCTCGCTCATCAAGCTTGCTAGCATTAGCTGATCAATCAGAACTCCACCCGCAGCCATACCGCTTCAAATCAAGTGTGCGCAAAGCAGCAGCGGCTGCACGGTGGCTGCCATGGCAATATTTACCTATTTTTGTAACATCACCAATTATGATAGTATCATGTCTGAAGTGTAACTTGCATTTTTGTTCAGCTGTTTCCTGTCATGACCTCATATCCGAGCAGAATTCTGTGTCACCAAGGACAACTGATTTCTTTGTCTCGCTTCCTCGTCAGGCTGAGGTCAGCCTTCTTCATAATAAACTCCAGACTGAGAGTCTACCCACCACCGGGGAAACACACCTGTTTTTAGCCGGGCCTTTAAACCCTGCCAATTAACCAACAGGATTATAGTGTTCTGACCAAACCTCTCTGATTGTCAACACAAAAGGGAGAAACTTCCCCAGAAGATTAGCTGAGTTCTCTGACAGACTGCCACCCACTCTATCTTTCTCCCATCTAATCTTGCAGTGCAGCACTGCCTGCCTCCCCTTTTGCTCTTTATTTTTTTTGCCTGTTATCTTCCTCCTTGGAGGAGCTGTCTTGGGTTACCTCCTCTGAGCCGTATTGCACTATACCTATTGTTCGAACTGTTTATTAAGGAAAGAGGTAGGCAGGAACGAAACTGCGGTTTTGTTATGTTACTAGTATCTCCTTGCAAATTTCTCTTGCAAAAAACAGCTTCGAGGCAGGATTTGTCAGCAGATATGTTTGGTGCACATCGCTCTATATCCTGTCCATTTCTATTAAGGAAAAATAAATAACTGGATACAGAAATTTAGTTTAATATTTTGCAAGAAAACAAACAAGCAAAAAACTCAGATTACTTTTGAACTGCAGAGGAAATATCTATACATAACATCAGATCTTCCTTGTTTAA
Organism: Cichlasoma orientale; assembly: GCA_034780415.1. Classification (NCBI taxonomy): domain Eukaryota; kingdom Metazoa; phylum Chordata; class Actinopteri; order Cichliformes; family Cichlidae; genus Cichlasoma; species Cichlasoma orientale. The sequence continues at coordinate 22,218 of JAVDPK010002504.1, read as the reverse complement.
ATGTTAGGAAAGCAGAAAATCAGAAGGTCGTCTCTTTAAGTTGAATGGTGTTTATAACAGCCTTCCTCGAGGGAAGGGTGAAGCCGGCCGTCACGTGAGAGGCAGTAGACAAAATAATCCAAAAACGAGCATGGTGGCGCACACCCTCAGACACTTTCATGATAGGGATCGATTGTGTTGCACTAGTCATCATAAAACCTTTTAAATATCAGTACATGACATTGAGTCTAAAAAGAAATGTTCATTTTTTTCTTATGGAGAATCCTTCACTAAAATGTATTCTCAACCTTTGGATGTAAATCATTGAAACAATGTGAAAATCTTAAGTCAGCATCGTTACTGTCTTACTGTAATGCCTTCTTTACATTTAGCTAGTTGGAAATAAGAGAACTGGAAAAACCTGTGCCACTTACTAACTATAGATTTAATATAGAAAAAATGAAATTTATTTTTGACTTAGTGATATTAAAAAATGATTTGTGGATTTTCCACTGATACCTCCCAGCAGACATCAGATTTATTTAGTATAATTCGTGTTAAGTGACATGCAAAATGCTATTTACCAAAACCAGAACACACATTTAGAGGGGCTGTTATTTATTTTGTCGGTAAGTTGATTAGTAGAATGTCATACAATCCATCAGATAATTGCTCTAAAAATTCTCAAACTGGCACCGACATCACAAACCCGATCAAGAGGTCCAGTTTAGTGACTCTGAGGTGAAGCCTGGCAGACAGAAATCACCTACAGATGACCCCATTATATCCCCATTTGCTTTGCTGTAACAGCAAAGTGGAATTTAAGTGCAAGATCATTCTAAAAAAGAAATTTTAAAAGCTCGATTGCAACAACAGGTTTGTAAAGAGTTCAGTGAATTCCTTTCAGCAATATTATGGAGATCACCAGGAAGCAAATATCTTAAAACTCTGAGACAAAACACAGAAACTTCCCATGACTAAAACTCGCTTTTGGAATTTAATGAAACCCAAACATTTTAAAAGCGTGAAAGCCTTGAAGTAAGTATGTGCGCTTTTAACATTCATAAAATTTGAATTTTAACTCTTGGAATGTGGCAAAGCGATGCTAAGTGGCTGCTGAGAGCACTTCTCATGCTGGTTGGCATGAAAAGGGGAAAAAAAAGTGTAACTTGTGAAACCATTTATGCATCAAATGTGCTGACAGTCGGGCGGCATGTTTATATTCCAACAAAGTGCACTCGCACATTGCGCATCAGCTCAGCCGCTGCAGCTTGTCTGATGTGTCAGATGCTCCCGAGTTCCCCTGCTCATTCCAGGGGAACATGTGCACTGGAATTCTCCCCCAATTAAGACAGGGATTAGCTGGGTCTACTGTGGGAACCTGCCGAGTGTGGGAACGCAGAGGGTCTGTCCCTCTCTCCTTCCCTCACCGACACTCAGCCTCATTCTCACTCGCTCCTGTTCATTAAGCTGCCTCCCTCCCGTCTTTCTCACCCGTACTGTAACTATTCCTCCTCTCTATTCATCCACACTTATTTTATCATTTAGCATGCCTGTTTGCAGCATACCCAGCTTAACTTATAAAATCTTATTTTCCCTCTCATCTTTACAATTATGCAACCGGGACCCATTTATTTTTTGCCCCTTTCTTGCAGCCACCCAGACTCTCCAAAGCCTTCAGTCCTAATTCTTCAAGGTTTTCTAAAGTGCACAGCTCTTCTGTGCTCCCCACTCCTGCCCCTTCCCTCCTCCCTCTTAATGCCTCTCCAGCCTTCATACTGAAAGCTTGTCTGGAGGGAAGCTGAGGACTCTTGCGTGAATAGTCTCAGACTGTCAGACTGAAAGAGGGGGTGAAAAGACAGCTCATCAGAAACGACAGGTGTCTCCGAAAACAGTTACAGTTTATGTTGGCAGTTTTGCAGTTTATTGCTTGTACACCGCACAAGCAGCATACAGGAAGCTCAACATTATTCATAAAACAATAAAGTTCCAAAGACCCCCCCATTAGCACTAACTAAACATCCATGAGAACAGCCAACTTTTCCCCATTGTCACCACATTTCTTTCTCATGATCTTGCAATGCTCTCACTATCACACCAGATTTTTCTCCCACATTCCTCGTACTCATTGTCACTTTTTCTTCCTCATTCCCACTCTGCCTCTCCTTTCCTTGCGTTCCCAGAAATCCCATCCCCGTACACTCAGCCACACAAGGCTTGTCCGTTCCAATTACGGCAGGGCCATGCAGCCCCCGGCTCACACACAACCCGCTCTCATTAAGCCTGTATCAATTAGGCATTAACCTCCTAAAACAAAGGGCCTCTTGACGAGCGGCCCATCGCGAGCCATGTGAGGTACTTCCTCTGCATCGCTACACCCCACTTCCCATCCTCAGAACGACACATTCGTGCAACCTTTTTACCACTTTCCCACCACCAAAACAAATGTGCGCCCAAAGTATCATCAACAAAACAGAAGAGTGTAGAGAAACTAAATAAGCATCATATGTTTCCATGCAGTTGCTAATGTTGAATAGGTCAGGGTCCTGCATTGCAATGATTTCATATAAAGCACAATGATAACGGCCTGTGTGTTCTTATCGTTTCTGTGTGAATGTTTTAATGTTTGAGATATGCAGCATTTTTCTGCATTCACAACTGAGCAATCCCAGACACAGAAACTACAAAGACAACAGTCGGGAATGTTTTTTATTGGATTGCGTTATGAGACAACCGAAAGAGTGAAAAGATTCCTTTAAAAAGTCAAATGCATCGTAAATTATTGTGTGTATGATTGTGTGTGTCTAAAAGGACAAAAAAAAAAAAAGGGAAAGTGAACAATTTGTGCTGAGATGAGAGCAGTAAATTAGCTTGAATGTGTTAATTACATAACCCCAATTTTAACTCTGTACCAATAAGGCAGCAATATTAGAGTCTGCACTGCAAGAAACCTGAAATAAATGTCACTTTTGAGCTGTTTAAAATGATCAGAGAAGTCAGAGACCGGTCAATGAACTCTGGTTGCTAGGGAAAAATGTGTATTCCCCAACCAATTGGCAAGCGGTTGATGGAGGTTGCTAGCAGTCATAAGGTGAAATTGACTGCAAAGTGGTACACAGTGGTCACTTGGTTGCTGCAGTCGCTCGTAGTTTGCATAGAAGTTGCCGACTTGTCTGCAAATACTCGCCAACTTTTCACAGAACGGTACTAAAATTTGGAAAAAGTGCAACGCAAACTGGAAATGGAGAATGTTTGCCTTCAAAGTAAAAGCTGCACCGTTTGAAAGGTGTTGACTGCAGTGCCGAGGCACTTTACTTTAAAGTCATATGATTTCCAGTTTTCGTTGCAATTTTCACAGTTTCACTACCCCTCAGCGAGTAGTTGGGAAGTGTTTGCAGACAAGTGGACATCTTCCACGCAACCTACAGGCAACCACAACAATCTGCTAGCGACCACAGCAACTGCAAGGTTTTCAGTGCAGTACTTTATACTTCTCTACCAATTTCACCTTGCAACTGCCAGAAACCTCCAGCAAACATTCACCAACCGGTTGGGGAATGCACATTTTTCCTTAGTGACCTGTGGTTGCCATGGCATCACTGACTGGTCTCTAGGCCTGTGTGACTGAGGCTTTAGCAATCAATTTCACAGCGACTGGCATCAACCTCCAGCAGCCACTTGCCAGCTAGTCGAGGAATACATATTTTTCCCGCGTGGCCGGTGGTTGCCAGATGGCCTCTCGTGTGTAAAGGGGCCCTTCTTAGCCTCTGCAGGCAACAGCCTTGGACTGGCTTCCAAGTCTCAAAACAGAAGCCAAAGTACAATTGTATTAAAACAGCATTCTTCCCAATGACTCCTCTGGTTCCAAAATATTATACATCTGTTTTAAGTCTTTGAGCAAATAACCCTCCTGCTCACCTCATTTATGATGCAAGTAAACATTTCCCTGCTGACTTTATGGTCTTGTTCACTAGTTTTAAGTCTTACTGAATACAACATGTTGTCCATTTAGTAAATTAGGGTGACCATTGGAGTCAAAACAGGTTAGAAAAAGCATGGAATGTTTTAGGGTGGAGCTGCTGCACGAGCAAGCGCTGTTCCTTGGTTTCTCAGTCTGATCCTGGCCTTGCTCGTTTCAGCCCGTTTCAACACAGTAAGATGGCAATGGTCAAAATGCACAGCTCGTCACAGTGGCTGTGTCCATTTATTTTTATATGCAGTCTACGGCCAAGACTTCCTGTTGTGTAGATAGCAGTTGTAAACAACTATCTAATGAATTAAAAAAGCAAAAAAATAAATTGAGCCAATCTCATCGCTCAATTCCTGATTCGCATAAACTTATATTTGTTTATGCCTGTTCAAAAAAAATTTTGGGGGGGGGGGGGTGCAGGAAGCAGCCACTTTGCCTCCACTTCAAATTAAAAAAAAGTTATTAAGATTTTCTGCATTTTACTGTCAGCCAGACCCCACTCACACTGTACTCAGCCACTAATGGGGGTTTCTGCATTGTTTAACGCAGCTGTTATATACACACAATATCTTTGTCATATTTTCACCACAGTAGCAAAGTTCACTTCAGTTTGTCAATTTCGTGTTAGTTCCCATGAATTAGATTTGCTGTAAATTAGTTTTCTACAATGTAAATCTAATCTAATAATGGTTATGGTCAATTTTTACATCATAATGGTGGCTACATAAGTGGCAGTAGATAAATGACTGTTCACATACTGTGGAGCCAAAATTTCCCATCTTGGGGGGGGGGGACCCTGGCACGTTGCCTTGGGGACCAGCTGTGATGCAGCAGACTAGTCTGCACTTGTAATTTTACAGTTTCCACTGTGTGCACTTTATTTACCAATAGTAAATATAAATTTGCGCAAGTTTGCAGAGGTGTCTGCGTGCACCTCTCTGTGATTGGTTACCGAGCAACAACCTGGATTTGATTTTCCCACAGATCTGCTGGTGAGAGGAGTGGTCTCCAGCGCCCAGCGTTTTGGCAGAGTGACTATGTTGGCACAGACCCAAGCTGAACACCCCCTACCCTTTTTCCCAGGGCCCTGAGAGTGTAATACATTACTAACAAAATCCCACTTCCCATTCCTCTCAAACTTTCACACCCCTGCTCCCCTCCTCTTTCCCTCCCATGGCTGGCATGCCCCCAGAAATGGGAATTGGGGTGACATGCGTATGACTCCTTCCAACTCCTCTTCTTTTCTCATCATTTCCTATACAGTATCTTAGCACTGACAATTTATCTGTTTTAAACATAAAGCTCGACATAAACTTAGCTTTTTTTTTTTTCCTTCAGCAAACTGCTAAAGAGACTTTCTAATTTTGAAGTTCACTCTGCGCACTGTGACAGGACACCCAGCCACCAATCTCACAAGAAAAGAAATGCAGACCCTTTCACCGTTAAAGGGATTTAAAGGGAATAGTTGCCCATTCACGCCATCACGGAGGTTATAAATATGAACCCTCATTCTGGAAAAAGCCTGGCTTGTCTGCCTGACAGTTCTCAACGCGGTATTGAGGGGAAAGCGTTCACAGGCGTGTATGTGTCTGGGTAACATGTAATGGCATTATTCTCACCACGGTGACCCCCTCATTGTCGCAACGCTTTCTTCTCCTGAGCTCGTGAAATTGACATAAGCTTTACAAACATTCCAGGCATTTTTTTCTCAAGGCCAGATTTCTTTGGAGGGGGGGGGGGGGGGGCTTTCAGCGCGGCGACCATCAGTACTAACAGCACCACCTACTGCTGGAACAGTCCCGCACAACTTTAAATGCTCGAAAAGGGCTATTCAATTATATTTATATTGAGTATTGATTTGGAAAAAAAGGGAGAATTTCATTTTATTTTGATCTTTTCATTTTACTGCTCATTTCCTTAATGGGGAGTTGAATGGGCGCTTTGGGAAGGCCCCGCCTCCTCCACTGTCCCATGCAATCCACGCAGATGTGTGATTTCTTGTTCATACCTGCAATCAGTAGTAAAGACCAATCTATCACTCTTCTGAGAGCTAATGCTATATGACTTACACATCAAGCAACTTCCTGACCTGCCCAGGTGGTTATCAATATAGTCCTGCAACTCCAACACCTGCGCCTCTGCAAGCGCTGCTCTGGTCAGGAGAAGGGCCCGCTCCTTCTCAAAGGAAACCTGCTGGAAGAAATGAAATCTTCAAATCACCTTTAATTACATTTTTTTTTTAATATTAAGAATGTAATCAGACAATATAATTGCGACAATAGATTTTGTATCCTGTCGCGGACTCAGTGATCTCCCTCAGCTGCTTTCTTATGTCACCACAGGATTCCTTGCATAGCTGCTACAGTTTGTCTGCCCTGATTAAGTTACATTTTTCAAAATTTTATTTGAGAAAACGCACAGCTGACTGCATCTGTCATTTGGTAAAATGGGGGGAAAAAAAGGCACCCACTCTTGACAGTTTACATTTTGAAAGTAGCCACTTAAAACAGAAAAGTCAGGCTTAAGATCTAGAGTCTCCCTACATGGAGGAAGACAGCAATGTACCCTCACTGGACACTTTATTAGCTACACCCTGCACCAGGTTGGATTTCTGTTTGCCTTCAGAACTGCCTAAATTATTTTCAACAAGGTGCTGGAAACATTCCTCGGAGATTTGGGTCCACACAGTTGCTGCAGATTTGTTGGCTGCACCTCCGTGATTCAAATCTCGTCTTTCCCCACATCCCAAAGGTGCTCTGCTGGGTTGAGATCTGGTGACTGTGGAGGCCATTTGAGTACAGTGACCTCATTGTCATGTTCAAGAAACCAGTTTGAGGTGATCTGAGCTTTGTGGCATGGCGTGCTATCCTGCTGGAAGCAGCCATCAGAAGATGGTTACATTGTAGTTATAGGTCTCCTGCTGCTGTAGCTCGAAGCAGTCTGGCCATTCTTCTCTGACCTCTGGTATTTTCTCCCAGAGAACTGCCGCTCACTGAATATTTTCTCTTTGTCAGACCATCCTCTGTAAACCCTACAGATGGCTGTGTGGGAAAATCCCAGTAGATCAGCAGTTTCTGAAATACTCAGACCAGCCTGTCTGGCACCAACAACCATGCCACATTCAAAGTCACAAAAATCAGATGCTCAGTTTGAACTTCAGCAGGTCATCATGGCCATGCTTTGAATGCAGTGAGTTGCTGCCATGTGATTGGCTGATTTGATATTTGCATGAAAGAGCCCTTGAACAGGTGTACCTAATAAAGGCACCAGTACGTATAATATTTCCTTAGACAGGAACAAAAATGTAAAACTTCTGGTTTTAGGGGAAGTCAGTGTACATTTCTCTGCTGTACAGTCACTTCCCCCAAATAGTTATTTTCTCTGCAAACATGTTTAAAATAAAACCTGTTCTAGCAGGCATCATAGCAGCACATTTTAAATCAATCCTGTTACATGATCCAAAGTCCACCTCTGCAGCAGTTAATCCCTTTTGTTGCTGCAGGACACAAACTTTGAAGTTTTTTTTTCCAATATCACCACTCCCAAAAGAAATACTCTTTGGCTTTATACGGGAAGTATGGAAACAAAGAAGAATAACCACAGACCAAAAACAAGCATTCATGAGACAAAACAAAAGCAAATCAATCCACTTCAAAGCGGCCACTTTTGTTTTGTGCTACCTGCTCCCGGGCCGCCTGCAGCTGACCTTCCAGCCTTGCCTTGTCCTGGCAAAGTTCTTGGAGCTCCTTTTCGATTGCATCTTTCAGTTCAGTCGGCTCCAAGCTGAAGTGGGCCTCCGGAGGCCCAGGTTCTAGATTAATCTCTGGTTTGGCCAAGATCTGGTCTCTCTGAACCCTAAAGATTATAATATCTTATAAAGGATCTGTCTGAAGTGTACCAAATGTCACCCAATGACACCAGACATGTCTAAACAATCAGGAAAGACACAAAGGAAACACCACCTGTATGCAATCAGGAGTGCATGATGAGTTTTGGTGATCTTCTGTAGTCTCTTCTTATAGGAGCGAGCAGCGGTGGCGAGCTGCTCCTCCCTCACCCTGTAGGACAAACGAACGTCCTGCAGCATGCTGTCGAGGAATACTCTCATCTTGCTCTGCTCTGATGGGTTTTTACTTTCTCCAAGCTCATCAATGTAATCCTGGATTACACAGAGAGGAGATCTTATCAAGATTGTTGAGTCTCACTATCAAACCTGCTTTGTGTGTGCCGTTACTCACAGCTAAGTCCTCTAAATAATAGACCAGCCTTGCGCGATATTCCTCATTCAGCTCTTTCAGCCGCAGCTGCAGCTCAGAGTTCTCCTCCTCTGCCTCCTTTAATTGGCTCTGAGAGCACATCAGGGCCTTCCAAGGAAAGGGCACATGCATTATGATCATTTGAAATGACTAAAACAAGATGCTGAGGATGCAAACAGCTCACCGCGCTCTGCTCAGAGAGTTTCTGCTGGCTAATATGCATTGCTCTGTTGATCTCCTGGTGCTCTTTACCCATCGCCACCCTGGTGACCGAACACAGGCCCGACCACAAGAGAGCAAAACCCACAGAGAAGAAGCAAAGAGACCACATCACACACACACACACACACACACACACACACACATACACACACAGAGCAAATAAAGCCACAGCTTAGAACAAAAATCAAAGACGCGACCACAAAGCAGATGCACATGGGACAAACACTGGAACACACTACATCCTGAGCTGGGTTTGGCTGTTTGTGGACTGGAAATGTAAAGATAATGATGTTTTATCTTCATTAAGCTTTTGCACAAGTAAATGACAAACATTCACAGGCCCGCACACTTTCTCCTCCAGCTTCCTCTGCTGCTCCTCGTAGCTGCTCTTCATTTTCTCCAGCTTGTCTTTGATCTCATCTTGGTTTTCAAGCAGCTATGTGAGGAAGATGAATGAAAAGCTATGCGAGGCAGTGGGCAGTGACTTGCAACTGTTATGGTTACCAATTTCAAAAAAAGTAATGACTTTATACAGAAATACTCACAGTTTTCTGCACGCTTTTTTGCTCCCTGTCCAACTCCGCTAGCTCCTCGGGCTGTTAATACAACATAAAAACAGTCTTAACATTTCAGATGAAAAATATAACAGTCTAAATAATAAACATAGAACATTGTATTCTAACTATAATTGCTTTTAAGATACATCATTCACTGCCTCACCTTAACTCTGTTATGTGACATGCGGCTGATCAAAGCCCGCACCCTGTCCAGCTCCCCATGAAGCCCCTCGGTGGTAGTCTTAACAGATTGATGCTGCTCCTCCAGCTGCCTGCGGAGGGCATCCTGGGCCTGGGCCAGAGCCAGCAGCTCTGCAGTCAGCTCTCCACTCTTGGCTAGTTCTTTATTGTGGGCCTCAACCAGAATCTGGTAGTTCTTCTTTAGTGTGGCATACTCTTCAGTCAAGTCTTGGCCATTCTTCTCTTTTACTTTCAGGGATACCCCAGTCGACTCGAGTTCCCTGAACAACCTGTCTCTCTCTATTTCCAGCTCTGTTATCACACCTTCTTGGTTCAGTATCTAACCAAAGTGGGGGAGTGCAGAAAAAGTGAGTGCCGCAGTGATTCAGACTGCCAGACTGCCAGTCTTGTAGAAAACGCTCACCTTGGTTTTCAGCTCAAACGTCTCTTCTTCATAGTGCTCTCGTATCTTATTAGTCTGGATTTTCTCCTCTACAAGCTCCTTGTAGATCTAAAAAAGATTAGACAAGAAAAAAAAAACTGTAGTATGTATTCACAATTAAGTTATAGCCCATGTTTGTTTAACACCTTCAGTCTTTCCTCTTCACTCTGGACCAGCCTGCGGGACAGGTCTGTGTTAGAGGTGGCCAGGTGGCTCAATCTGGTCTCCAGGTGGCCCACTTTGGTGAACAGATGCTCATATTTGTCACGCAACTGCAACTACACACACACACACACACACACAATTACTCATCTTTCTGTATTGAAGGCCTCCAGTTTTGCTAACAAGCAAACTTATCGTAGGACCATTTCATCCTTGTTGTTAAGCTGCCTTGGCAACACGACATTTTTTCCGGCACTGTAAAGTGGGAACGCTTAAGAAAACAAATGGGAAGTTGTCTTACTCACATTTTCTCCTGTCACAGCTTGAACTTGTTTCTGAAGTTGATCTGAAGTTTGGTCCTGAGCATCCATCATCTTTTTCCTTCATGGCCAACTGTTGTTTGTAACCACCAACAATGTTTCCATGGCTCCACAACACTAATAAAACTCATGTGTGCGCGCTCTTTCTCTATACTTCATTTGATACCAAACACAACATTTATCATTTAATAACTACCACATGTGTCACAGTAAATTGAATTCTGGGTAATTCTGGCTAAAGTTAGCTCAGGAAGTCCTAAAAGTATGAAAATTATTATGTTTACATGTTTAATTATGTAAATAAAAGTATATAAAGTATGAGTAACGCTAACAGTTGAACAGCTGTATATGCGACTGCCCTTTATTTATTTAACCTTTATACAGCATAAACTGAGACCCTTGTGAAATTCTATTGATAGCAGCGCCCCCTTGAGCATACAGTTGGGATAGCTGCTCTTCTAAAATACTTAAACAAGCCAAAATGGTACCATATGCTCATTATATAACATCATGACTACTGGCAGGGGGTTATGCTAACTCAACTAAACATAACAATCTTGTCTATGTCATACAGAAAAGTGATTATAATAAATAAAAAAACTAAACATAGAAGCATAGTTTAGGTTTCCAGCAAAAAAAATCTGAAGATCCATCAGCACATGAAGTACACCGAACAGCTTTACAGCTCAATCTATGTGTTTTCAGCTTTTGGCATATCCAAATGATACAAAAAAAAACATGAATTCCAATGTTTGTTTGTTTTTTAATGGGAACGTAACAATGTATAAGAACAATCCAATTAATTCACAGTCTAAGATACTGCCAGATGTGGCCTCATGTTATCAAAAATAGCTGCAAAATACTTTACAGAGATATAACATGACACTGAGAGGATATTTACATTTAATACATCAGTTGAATATGAAAATAAATTGTACCAAATGCATGTAAACCTCAGTCAGATAGGAGGAATAAATCAATCCCTGTAAAAACGGCTTAACAGCTCAAAGGCAAGAACCTGTGTTTATCCATCTAAATTATTCTTCGCAAAAGCTGCTGTAAAAATAATTAATCTGGGATTCAAGATCAACAACAAAACTGCTGCATTATATAAAGAGTTCCCTTTGCAGAGGACACATGATCAATGAGTCTTATATTCAGCATTTTGGAAAATGTCTCAACAAGTTTGTTTTATACATTAACTCCCTAATGTTTTCCAAGTTTTGCAGCTGAGGTAAATACACACTGTCTGGCCTGATGATTTTTCAAAGTTTTAAGTAATCATTATTCATTTATGTATTTTTCCATAGTATTCATCGGCTGTGTGAAAGCAAGGTGTCTCTGAGTGCAACCACATGTTGTGCTCATTTCACGAATGTGACTTTGGCAACTGTCACATCTCTCATGCAGCCGTTTTGGACAGAACTAACTCCACAGTTATTTCCGGTCTGAAAAAGTGCAGAGCACATTTTATTGAGCTTCACTAGATTAAATAACGACACTGTTAAGACACCTTTAAATCCTCCTCCACTTCCTCCTCATCGTCTTCCTTTGAGCTGTGTATGCTTTCACCACGATCCATAGGTATACCCATCTCTTTATGCAGGGCCACTAGGCTGGCCTGGCTAATGTAGTACCTAACATTCTGGGATTTTGGCAACAGCTTCTGGAGCTCCTCCAGTTTACGGTAGGCCTGGGAAAGAATTACAGAGGATATAGAGAGATGAGCATCCAAAGGTTTAAAATTGCTTGTGTGTAATTTGACCTATTGAAAAATCTAGAAAAAGAAGACAGTCACCAGCTGGAAGCTGCCTTGCTGACAGTGATGCTCGATAATTAAACCAAATACATCTCCAATCCTGACGGCAGGGTCCAGCTCTGGCTCCATCAGCAGGGCTTCACACAACCGCACCGCCTCCCCGGCATCCTCACTGTACAACCTGCAGACAAACGTGATGAGCTCAAAACTTTCAAACCGGGCGAAAACAAAAATAGATCTTTTTTACGTTAATAAAATAAATATAAATGAGTTAATATTCGTACCTTCGTATGTGGATAAATTTCCTGATTAACGTGATCTTACGATGCAGGACAGCCAGTTGTTCTTCCTGCTCTCTATGCGAAGTGTCCTTTATTTTTGAAAGACACTTTGATGCCTCAGTCAGAGCATCCAGAGCCTTTTCATAGTTCTGGTAATCATCAATCTCCACCTTATAAATGATAACAAAACAGCTATTCACTGATTCGTCCAGATTTGACTTAAAATATGATTCAAAATAAGATCTGAAATTTTGCTTTTGCTTGATTTGCTCTGAAGTTGAAGCTTTTTTTTTTCTGTTTTTAAATCATTCACTATAATGAATGATTTTAATTTAATACCTCTTCAAAAAAAAAAAACCCAGACAAGTACAGATGATAACCATCGTGAAATTGACTGACATTTTGCCCACCTGAGCACAAGCTTCATAGAAGCCAGCAAGCTTTTCTGGTGTTCTGGCTTTTGTGTAGAAACCAATGATCGTTTTCAAGATATCTGGATCTTTACGCCAGTCTAGAGTTTGGAGATAGTTGGCAGCCATGACGAAAAGCTCTTTCTGACGACTAACGTTGGCAAAGAAAACGATTTTCTCCGTGTCGCCTGACCTGAGGAGGGCCCTCATTGCCTGTTAAGAAGAAACAAAATAAATATTTTAAGTTTTTAGAGTCACATTTGCCAAGTTCAAGAGCACTACGGGTATTACTACTACACATCAGATTATTACCTGGCGTTTGTTGCCTGCCTGTGTGTATTTCTTAGTGGCCAGATGGTAATTTTCCTGAGACATGCAGCAGTCAGCGATCCTCTCCAGCAGCTCCTTGCGCGCCTCTTCAGACATATCCTTTGAATCAGTTACGGTCATTCTCTCAGCCAAATCCTCTGTAATTGTCAGGTTCTGCGTCACGCACAGTTCCAGGGCTTGATGGTACTGGGTACACAGATGTGGAGACACATAAACGTAAGTAAGCACATATGAATGGATTAACAGGCAGTCAGGTGATGCTGTGTCACAGTGGTACCTTCTTGGCTGCTATCAGTAACTCCACAGACTTCTCATACTTGGAATGTGTGCTGAAGAAGTCAGAGCAGCGAGCCAGGAGGGCTGGGTCAGAGCTGTCATTGAGATCCTCTGCGATCATCTCAAGTGCGCCAAACTGTTGGGTGGCGAAGGCCAGCTCGAGAGCTTTGGAGACATAGCCAGCCTACAAGAAATAAATGAACAAATATAGACATAATTCTGCTTCACGTTTGCTCACTCTCAATACATGTCACAATAGCTCCCCCTTGTGGAAATATTTAGAACACATCAATCCATTCACTCAGGAAAAAAAAAAAAAACTGAACGCTTCAACGCACTTTATGGTAGAGCGCAACAGCTCGGTCCATATGGATGCCCTTCTCCTCGTAGTAACACGCAGCCTCCATCATGTCCTCTGGGTTGCTGAGCAGAGCCAGGTTCATCAACTGGTCATCCAGGCCGTTCTCCTGGTCAGACACAAGAAAACATCTTAGAAAAAGAGTCTTGATTCATAAATAACTATACATTGGGTCCTCAAAGGAATTTCTAACTGAGGCTGCTGATTGGAAAAAAAAAAAAAGGTGGACTACTTTACCTTACAAAGTCGTATTGCATTGTTGTAGGCCTGAGCTCGTGTGTAGAAATGAACAGCTTGTTTGATATCATGTCCCTCGTAATGCCTGGCCAGGTGGTAAGAAGCTGCCCTGTCACCCGTATCATTGGCTGTCTCAGATGCCTAAGAAATAAAAAAAACTGTGTTATCATATAAACAAAAGAAGCATGTGTAAATTACGCACACTGTACACTGTTTATAGTGGCTTTCCAAACCTAGACCTGTTTCTTAAGTACAATCCTCACTATATATAAGTGAAGATTAAGCCCTCAAGATGTAAAATGTAAAAATAAAAAGCTGCCAAAGTAGCAAACACCCAATTACAAACTGAGTCACCTTCTGAATGTTCCCTCTGTAGCAGTAGATTCGAGCAAGCGAGAGATAATCCTGAGCACACTCGTAGAAATGTAGCGCAGAATCCAAGTCTGACTGGCTCTCCAGGTACTGGGCCCACCACTTAAAGATGCTCCTGAGTTAACAAGATGGAAAGCACCGGTGTTTAAAAATAGGTTTTGCATAGTATATAAGCATTAGGTGATATTATACACATGTTTTAAACATAAAGGGAGAGCCTGGACTTACTTGTCTTTCATTTTGTTAACATAAATCTCTAGAGATGACATGTCGTCCTGGAGCATTCTGGGCACTTCAACCCTGTGTGTGTCTGATTTCTCATAGCTGTAACAAGATGGATAATCAATCTTTGCTTATATGTTCCTACACAAACTACTACATCACTGACAAAAAAAAAACCTAAAAAAAATGTTTTCTTACTAAGTGAGGGCCAGTGTCTTGTCACCCATGGACTCCAGGTATTTGGCATAGTTGTAGTACGTGGTGCGCAGATGGATGCGATCGTAAACTTCAGCTGTCTCCAAAGCCTGCTGCCATTTACCAGAAGCCTGATAGAAATTGTTCAGCAGGTCATAGCGCTGGCAGCTTTTGTACAGATTTTCTGCATCCTCCTGTTGGAAGACAGGAAAAGATGATGGAAAGATAAATGCTTTCGGCCCGGAAAGTCCCTTGGTCTGTGCGTGGTACAACGCTTGGACCTGAAGAGAGGATGTGTTATTTGTGGCCAAAGGATGTGGCATTTCTGTGAGCTGGAACACAGGTTATTTATAAAAAAAGAGACAAAAACTATTTTAACGATTTTATATGCTGGAGTTTATTTTTTAAGTTGTGTTGTCTTGTTCTAATGAAATCTGATCTTTTTCTCTGCTTTTACCATGTATGGTGCTGAAGGTGTTTTCAAGTTAAATTGGTTGTCAGCTTGAACCCAAACAGAGAAAAATAACACTTTTTACAATTTCTTTAACATAGTTTGGGGTCAAGTAAAATCAGCACAAGCCACTCTGTTAAGACTGTGAGCGTGGCTTAAATTCTTTAATGCCTTACCAACATGCCGAGCTGAATTGCCAACATCGCAACTTGGGTTTCTGGTTCAGGCTCAGCCTCCGCCTCCTTTAGTGCTTTTGCTGCCCTGGCATTTCCCATATTCCCAAGGCACACGCGTGCCACATCCAGCCGGCGAGTTTTCACACACATCCGTGCCATGTTTTCCCACACCGCTTTACTACAGAAGAAAGGAGAAATGGCTTGTTTGCAAGAGTGATGTGTGGCTCACTGCCTTGGTATTTTATTATTCAACAATGAAATCAGTTGTACACACACACACATGAATACACACGAAAACAATACAATGTTGGCTTGTGTTAAATATTTTCCAGTTATGTCTGATTCCACTTAAGTTTATATTTAGTAGCTGGAGTGTATGCATGTGAAAATGGGGACAAACCTGATTTAAAGTTGCAAATACCTTCAGGTCACTAAGGTCAGATCGTTAGCGTTGTAGTATGAGTTCAATATTAACAATAGTTATAATAAATGTCCAACAAAAAAACTGCTGTGTACTGATAAAAGCATTACCTAGAAATGAGAACATTTTAAGACTGAGAATAGGATTTGAAACTCAAAGCAAGCGGCAGGCTTTTCATTCTCCGTCCTTCTGGGTTTTTTTAAACATTTTCTCTGACGTAAATCAAGCCTTTAACCCCTCACCCCCACCCCCCATACACACACACACACACACACTTTAGTTCAGCTTCAATTCCAAATTTAAGATTCCACAGCCATCTGGTCTCTATTTCCATCCCCTCCCTCCTCCTTGCTTTAGCTGATACAGATGTGGGCTGTTTATTAAAGTTAGGCAACAGGAAATACCCCAAATCTTTAGGGGCCCTGCTATAAGAAGGGAGACTAAGTGAAAGAAAGCAATAGTAGTAAGTGACAGCCAAACTCTTACTCCTTATGGTCACAGAAAACAAACCCTGGGATAAAAAAAATGTTGAGAAAAATCGAGTTTGCAGTGGCCAGATTTAGAGAGCCAGAAAAGGAAAGACAAGAGAAGAAACAGGTCTACATTTGGCCTCTCTTCCCATCCTCTTTTCCTCTCAGGAAACACATCCTGTTGCTGGCCGACTGTGGCAGTCACTATGTTTGTTGCACATGAGCGAGTGGACTTTAGCAAACGCCCCCTGGTCTCCAGACAAAAGAATATACCGAACAGTGACGTCTGAGGGTGTCTTTTGGACATTCTGTCTCACAAACACACTGGCACAGACACACACACTCATATTTAAAGTGATCATGAAGGGGGGAGCTGCCTGTTCACTGCTTGCTATAGCTGCTAACTGATTCCTTGGATTATGATGAACTGCAACTCCCCTGCATTTCAACTCTGACCGCAAAGATTTCCAGAGAAAACTGTGTGTGCGTGAGTGAGCAAGAGAGAGAAAGCGGGGAAAAGACAGAAAGAGGCAAAGGGGGGTGGGCTAGAGGACTTCTTGTTCCAGGCAGGCAGCAGGGGCTCATCAAGTCTACAGACAGTCTTGTGTAGCCAAAGCAAAGCCACCTACGAGTCAGCTCCTAGCAACGTTGTCTGAAGAATCAGCTTTTTCCATCTTTACTTCTCTGAAAGAAATGTGGCATTGCTGAAAAGAAAAAAGAAGAAAGCCAATCTTCTGCACACCCAAAGAAACCAGCTGCAAACCCAGAGATCTGAAAAGTGCAATAAGCAAAGCACTGGAGAGTGGAAAAGCAGACGATAAAGTGCAAGCAAGGACTGAGATCCAAGAGTCAAGCTGCAGCCAGCCGGAGTCAGTGGAATGGACCTAGGTGCCAGTTGGATCAATCCCGACGTACCCACAGTGCTGTCTGAGGAGGAGGGCTGAGGATCTGCTGCGACCACAACCGACTCCTGAATGAGGATGAATGGAGATGTCCTTTAGCTAAGCCCTAAAACGAGACTCTTGCCAATTCCACCTCTGAGTGAGCTGGGACAACACTAGCTAATAGCTGGAAGAAGAAGAAGGTGGTGGTGGAGGAGGTGGAGGGTAGCCAGGGGGCCCAGAGCACTGCTAGTGCTTCTGGCCCAGAGGAGAGGAGAGGGAGCTGGCAGCCCACTGAGAGGGAACAGGACTCAGAGCAAGGACACGACGGAGGGGGAGAAGTGGCAGGTGCCGGGCGTCACATGGCCTTGCAGAGGCTGGTGGCGGCAGCGGTGGCCGTAGCCCTGCTGTCCCTGGTCCTAAATAATGTTGCAGCCATCACACCCAGCTGGGTCAAGCAGGATCTGGATGACGGGCGTAAGCGCATTGTGGGACTATGGAAAATGTGCCCCAATGGTGGGGAAAGGGGCCGTGATGACTTCCCGGCTGACAGAAATGTTCAAGGCACACAGAAGCAATGTGAAGGCATCGGATGGGGCTCTGAGTATGCAGGCTACCAAGAATCCCGTAGCACTGTTAAATGTAAGTTTTTACTTTACTTTAGATTTCAAGTTTGACATCACAGAGGGTTTATGTCTGCTTTACAAAACTAACATTAACAAACCATAAAGTGTCTAATCTTTTTCTCATTAAACTTGCTGAGAGGTTGATTAGTACTTATGAATAAAAGAAACACACTCAATACTGCAGATATCTCTGTAGTGTCTCGTGTTGTGTAGTAGTCCGTTTTGTTCTTTTTCATATCAAAACATACTGCTGACGAATTTCACTGTCAGGGTTTCAGGTCAGGCATGAATTAAATCCAAGTTTATCCAGTGTATTAGTATAAACATTAGCCTATGGCTGCCATCCAAGAATTTGCAGCACGCACTGCATAAAAAGGTCAAATTCTTTTTATTGATAATCATGCTGTCAATTGGATTTGGGTATTCAGTCAAAGTCAATCCTACGATGGATTTATGTGCTTCACTAAATAAGCTCCATTAACAGTCATTTAAGAACAAGCTTGGGAAATGCTGAAATTGGCCAGCTTTCCTGGGCAACGGGCAGCGCTGCCTATTAATGGCATAAGTGACTCACCATTCATGAAAAAATAGTAATCATGTCAATGCTACATTGCTGGAAATGTATTACACAACTCTGTTTCCAAAAAAAGCCGGCATACGGGGAACAAAAGAACAGAAAAGTGGCGAAGGACTAGCAAAAAAAAAAGGAAACAAATAAAATGAGCAACCCCCCCAACCTCAAAACAACTTCTAAAACATTTCATTATTGTTGTGTAAATAAGTAACACAACTGCATGAGAAAATACTTCAGCAATTTCAGAACAATGTCCCTCAATGTAAGAATTTGATCCTTACATGATTTCATTATCTGCAGTATATACTGTCATAAATAAAAGATTCAGGTAATCTGGAAAATGTACATAAAGGACGAGGACAAAACTGTGGTGGAGATGGGTTCAGAAGTGCTTCTAAAATCAAAGCGAACACAGTTCGTCGCTGCATCCACAAATAGAAGTTCAAACTCTGCATCTAAAAAAAAAAAAAAAAAGGCAAATTATCTGACATTCTTACTGACCATTAAAAACATTCTCACATTCACACAGACCAATGATGCATCAGTGGTAATCTGTAGGCAGGTGCTTCGCCCAAGCACAATTCAAACACAGAATGAAGGAGTCGGGGATCAAACGAACCTTCAGATCAGGGAATGACCAGCTCTATCTCCCCTATCAACCAATAAAACAAACAAACCAAAAACAAAAAAACATATGAATATGTATCGACAAGACTGAGAAACCCCACCAGCTTTTCTGGAACTGATCTCATATGAGATAGACAGAGGCAAAGTGAAAAACTGTCCTGCACTCCAACCAGTGAAAATCTGAAAATTTTTTGGGGGGAATCACGGACAGCATATAAAGCAGGCTAAAGACAAGAGGGACCATACACCTCAGTTCCAAAACCAAGATCCGTGATGGTGTAGGGCTGCATTAGCGCACAACTTACATATTACAAATCAGGAGCAGCATCCAGACAATGTTTTCTTCAAGGAAGGTTTTGCCTTTTTCAGCAAGATCATGCCAAACCATTGTTCTGCACATACTACATTCTGCAGGTATAACAGCAGGTCTCCAGAAGTAAAGAATTCCTAAGACGTCCTGCCTGCACTCTGGACTTTTCACACACAAAAAAACACTTAGTGTGTGATGAAAAACAAAACAAGACAAACCAGGCCCTGAACCACCAAGAAGCTGAAATCCTATATTTACTTTCACGAGTCTATCAGCTGTTCTCCTCAGTTCCAAAGTGCTTTGTCTTAGCAGAAGAGGTGATATCCATGCCAATGGTTCAACATGGCAATGACGCTTTCTCTATGTCGTCTTTGCATTAAATGTATAAAATCCAGGTTTTTAATGATTTGCATTTGAGTACAGTGCTTTAATTGACATTTCACACAGTCTCCCAACTTGTTTTGGAAGCCGGGTTGTACATTCTGACAAAAGTTTTATGGTGTCCTCAAAAAGTCAGACATATTATAAAAGTATCCCTTAAAGACTATTAAGGCTGTCTAACTTGTCATATGTGTATAATTAAGACTTTCACATCACAGTGCCAGAAATTTGACACAACTTTTCTTCTGGTCCTTCAAGTGCAGTTTAACATGATGCGAGCGTGTAACCTGATAGCCACAGTGGCCCTGACTGCCGGTCAGCTCATCTTCCTTCTAGGCCTGATGAAACTGCGCTTCATCTCACATGAATCCCAGTGGTGGGAGGAGGCCATCGCTGCACTCTTTCAACTAGCCAGTGAGTACCAGCATCCTAACAGTTTTTTGTTTTTTTTTTGCTTTTTATCATTTTAAAAAGATCTATCCAAACTATAGTGACAGAATGACAAATACAAATGCCGCAGTGCAAAGTTCACACACTGTCTGGCCGGGTGCCATAAAAGTGTGCTGTAATCACAGCTGGACTGGACTGGGCAACTTTCCAATACTAAAGATCAACTTCTAAACATCAAATGCTGCAGGAAGTTACTATGAAAATTACCAAACGCCAGCAAATCTCATGTTTTATGTCTAGCCAGTAGAAATTAAACCCTGATCATTTTTTTAATGCATTGCAAAATATATATTTTAGTTAATGCAAATACTCATCCACAATGAAATGATATCTCATGTCAAAAAGTTGTAACTGCAGAATAGCGGAAACAAAAATTTACTTAAATTACTGTAAAACTCTCCATCATTTCATTCAACAAACTTTACTTGTTAAATCCACAGTATTTTTGATTTTAGAGACACGTGCATTAAAAAGGTAATAAAATAACTGATCAGCCAAACTAAGAGAGAAAAACAAAATCGGTACTGTCCTCAGGATTAATTGGAATTGACAAGCATCCATCCACCCAGCCATCCATCACATTTGACATTTAGTGTTGCCTACTGCGGACTTGTCCCAGTGCCCCTGTTGAGGAAGTGTCTTGTGCGCTGCGGTCGCTCAGCTGCTTGGTTTCTGAGCAGCATGAAGGGGGTCTGCTGTGGGTCTAAATTTAGTCCTAGTCCAAAATCCATGGACCAGAGCTGCAGTGAGCCAGGGAGCGACTGTCGGGCGCCAGGATATCCCTGCTCAGGACGAGGAAATGTCTGTGACTACCTGTTATGCAAACCCCTGAGCTGAAGAAGGAAAAAGAGGGGAGGGGGAATTAACGGGAAAGACAGTTTTCAACGGGGACTGTGTGTTTGTGTGTGCACTGGCAGGAGGGATTATGTGCATATATGCTGGTGTATGTTAGCGTGTGTGTTGGTGTGATTCTGTGTTTACAGTGAGCTTCGGTGAAGAAATATCTTCTGGTACTTATGACAGCTGGGTGGGACTTGCCTCACTCTAGATCCACTGGCCTGGCGTTTCTGTCTGTTTACAAAGTGTCTAAGAGTAGTCACAAGTAAAGAATCCCCTCTTTATCTTTAGTCTATTCAGGGCAAATTCCAGCGGGGCTGATGGCTTTTATCTAAAGACCTTGGTAAGAGGATTGAGGCCCACCCAATGTTACTGCATTTTCCTATATTAGACAACAACACGAGGAACACCTCAGTGACCAAGAGCTCATCACAAAAGAATGATTACCAGAGACGGTGGCAAAATAGATTTACCAGTCTAAAGAGAAATTACCAAACACACCTACTTTTCTATCATAAAACAATAATGGTCTGAAAAGGGATTAATAGATTAACATTTCTGTTTCAAATACGCCAATCAGCCACAACATTAAAACCACTTGCTTAATATTGTATAGGTCCTCCTCTCCCTTCCAGATGTATGGTATTGGGACGTGGCAGTAAACCATTTGGGTCCTGATGGTTGCAGGATGGTGCCTCTGTGGATCAGGCTTATTCCGGTATACTATGTGGATGCTCAATCGAATTTTGAGCTTGAAAGTTTGGAGGCCATTTCAACAGACTGGGCCCTTCTGGCATGTTTCAAGACATTTTCAACATAGCTGAGGATGAGCAACTAAAGCAATAGACAATACTGCAGAGATTTGTCCCTGGATGAGTGTAAACTATTATCTGCTGTTTGGGGTAGATGCAAATGTAAGTCATTAGTCATTAGATATAAGTTGATATATCTATAAGTTATTGGACACTGGCTGCTTTTTCACTCTTTTTCATTCATTTTCATTTTCAGAGGAATGTTTTTTGTTCCTGTCGCAAAACACATAATTTGCTCTAATTTCATTACTTGAATCTACGAAAAACGCCAAAGAAAGAACATTTTGTCAGGCATAAAACAAGATTTTTGCACCAATGAGGTGATTCTCACGTCTCAGCACGGTGTGCAGTGTGTCTTTAAAAATTTTAGGAAAACAAGTGGAGGACAAAAGAAGACGCGGTAGGCCTAAAAAAGTATCTGCAGCAGATGGAGAGTATATGAAAGGCATGTCATCTGCAGCGACCGGTTGGGGCTGAGGGGAGACAGACAGGACAAAAGACATGCTGTGGAAGAGACACAGAGAATGATTAAACACAGAGTGAAGTATAACCAGAGTAAAAAAGGTGAATAAAAAGAAGCAGTGCATTATGGGAACCTCCCCAGCAGCCTAGGCCTATAGCAGCATAACTAAGGGATGGCTCAGGGTCACCTGATCCAGCCCTAACTATAAGCT
>JAVDPK010002498.1:14186-29418 GCA_034780415.1 Cichlasoma orientale | reverse complement strand
ACACACACACACACACACACACACACACACGGTAGCAGTTGTCTTGCGGCGGACGTCCGCGGCACACGCCACGGAATCAGACGAGACGAGCGCTTGATTTGACAGCCGGGGCGGAGGGGCGGGGGGCGGAGAGGGTGGGGGGCTGCAGGAGTCATGTATAGATTTTTGTGTCTGTTGTTTTGGCTTATTTGTGTGCTTCTTTTACTCAGTCAATCAAATTTAATTGACACCGCTGGGCTATGGTCGGGGGCCCCGCGGCATGCTGGGATGACAGGCCTTTAATGCCAGAGAGGAGAGGAGGTTCTTCTGCCTGTGAAGGATGGAGAGGGTGTGGGTGAGGAAGAGGCGGCCGAGGGTGACAATTCGTCCGCCCATCAACGGCATTAATTGATGTAACGGCGGCGATGATGGATACTAATAAATACAACCTTTAAGACAAAAACGGTAATTAGACGGCGCCCTGTGCGAACCGCTGATTCCAGAGCGGCTGATAAACACCATTCATCTTCCACGGAGGCCTTCACACGGACACGGCGCGTCATCAGGCCCACAGACGCAGCAATTTGCATTTGAGCTGAAATGAGAACAGAGCCTCCTGTTTGCGCACTAACAGCCTTGAGGTCTCTCCAGCTTTCCAGAGTCCTTAAATTTAAAGCTGTTGATATTAAAAAGTGCAGATTTTATACATCAGCTGCTAGATTACTCAGGCCAAACAAAGACTTCTGCATAAGCCTAAAAATAAGGCCTGCAAGCGGCCTAGCCCCGAGCCAGCTTAACCCAAAGTGTTTTCCTCCTGCGCTCCACTGTGGCCCCCTCCTCAGTAAAGTAGCTGCTGGCTGTGCTCCCCTGCCTGCGCCTCACTGAGCTCGGTCCCTCTTTCACTTTACTTCCTGTCTTATTTTGAAGGTTTCCTGTGTTTTCACTTCCCTCCTTTGCGTCTCTTAGTGTAAGTTAACCTGTTCCTTATTATCCGTCCTGCTGCGTCTTTAGTCAGTGTGTGTGTGCCCTCTTTCTTTTGCCCATTGTGAGGTGATTTTTTTCTGCCTGTCTGTCTGCAGTTGAGTCTTTTCTCATGAGCAGGACAAAGTCATTCATTCGTGTATATTTAGCTCATGTTTGTTGACTTTTCTTCAAAGGTTTCCATTGATACATGGAGCTCAGTGACCCCGGTGTTCTCAGGGCCTTATACGGCTCTTTGGAGGCTGGTTGACACCTGTCAGGACCTTCCAGGCACCATCCGACCTCAGACGGCTCAAGTACCTTTCTGTTAACTGGCAACGTATAGGCTGAAAAATTGAGCCGGCATAGACGTGGCATTAAAAAGTGTGCTTACAGCCTGGTACAAATGTTTTCGGTCCTTCTGAAGCATTTTAATTGAATTATATTCTCACAGTATGGCTCATCATGATGTATAACAGTTAGTTAGTGCTTTAGTTCTGGGAGCTGACGTCTGGTGTTTATCAGTTTGTTCCTCAGCATAAATTAGCAGATATATGGCTAATGCACCTGTCCTGCTTACCAAGCTTGCTAGCATTAGCTGATAATTTAGGACTCCGCCCCCGTGTCCAGATAATCCAACACAGAGGTGGCCAAAGCACCAAACCCAAGGCTGACCTCACCATGCTAGTCCATCTTGTATTTACAGTCTATGCTTTCTAAGTGTTTTGTGCTCAGTACAGCCTTCCACTGTTCTGCAGGAGAAAGACACATAATTAGACTGCTGTTGTCTCAAAGTGGAATGACCAACCCACATGCATGTTTGCATGCAGTACACACCACACACAAAAAAGAAAAATTTCTCTCTCTCTAGGAATTGCAAAGTCTCTTTGCAGCACGTCAAATGCACAGACAGATGATTAGCAGGACCCGAACCTGAGCCGAGCCTCAAGCTTTGGGCTGTAAAAGGGTTCAGCCCAAACTGGAGCTGGAGGCCAAAGTTAGTTCAGCTCAAACATCATGGACGAAGCCTCTTCATCACAGCCTGCTTAATTTGAGTACAGTGTTACTAGAATATGATAAATATTGGTAACATGCACAGGGTCTGGTGTGTGGCTATCAAACAGGAAACAAACTGTATCGAAATCATCGCAGTTTGAAAGACGCTCAGCCTGCAGCAGAGACGATGAGAAACCTGAAAGCTTAAATTTAGTTTATAAGAGCAGCTGAATGAGCAGTTTTTGGATAACTGCAGGCAAATTCAGACATCATCAAACTGCAGAAATTAGACTATAAAAATGAGTTTTCTTATCTGCTCTTTCTCATCATTTTCACACATTTTGGCCTCTAATCTAGAGCGTGATGGTTCAGCCTGTTAAGTTCAGGGTTTATATTTTGAGCGCTGCATCAATAATTCAGCTGTGATATTGGCCGATGAAAAAAACATCATCACTCAGAGACTCAGAGCTGAGCGCTGCCATCTGTTACAGTCACACCGAGGCTTTAACTGATGACGACACGACTCTTCATCACAACATGAGAGGACAGAGGAGTTCTCACAGGGCTTTCAGATCAGTATTGATTTCCTGGGTATTTTTTTTACTAATATTCATTATTATTACATTTTTTTTACATCCTGCTAATGTTCAGGGATATATTTTTTTTTTCTGTAAATATTCTAATTTTCTTTCCATTTTTACCTCCAACATATATAATATATAAAATGTGAGTGTAAATACACAATTACAAATGTATTTTTCTGTGTATTACTCGTGAGTTTTTAAGGCAGTATTTTGCTGTAAATGAGCGGGTTAACCCTCGGACGTCGTCAGCTGACGTGCAGTTCCCCTGCTCGGTCAGCCGGGGGCAGCATTGCAGTGCGCGCAGCTGCAGAATCAGTGCCCTCCAGCAGCCGTTGTGCTCTTCAGCAGCCGTTTGGCATTTAGCTCCTCTGTCACGCAGTCGATGTAGTTGATTGTGAGCATGAAAACAGCAGCGGCACCTTGTTAAAGTGTTTGTTCGGCCTTCAGACTGTTTGTCCCGGAGGACGGGCTCGCTGAGAGCACAGATTCTGAATAACCTGCAGTAAACCGGTGTCTTATTTTAATCTCTCTTTTTTGCCTCTGTAATTGACAGCGGGCTCAGCTTCCTTCCTGTGCAGAAGCAGTTTGTGACCCCGGAGACGAGGAGGCGATCGTTGATGATGTTCTGTAAAATGTCAGAAACACACGAGTGTTACACCCAAAGAGATGATTGATTTTTCCCTCCCAGTTTCTAAAAGGTTCTGGAGGCGGGAGGTGTTCAGTTGACACGTTCTCTGAGAAACAGCTGCCCCCCCCCACACAGACGTGGAATAACCACCGAGGGAACATCTCGTTAACATTTGTCTGTTTCAGAGAGAACATCAGAGTATTTCTTTTCTCTGAAGACAGAATCTCAAATGTCACATCAGCATCAGCAAACACACGAGAACTCTCTGAGACGACTGTGAGCTTTCAAACTGTGCACGGCTCCTGTGATACCACACTGACGGTGATACCACACTGACGCATGTAGGACCGAACCAGCACCAGTGTGTCGTTATAAAAGACCCATGCAGGAAGCTGGAAACTTACTTTATTTATAATATTCCTTTTTCTCTCTCACTAAAGGATGCAGCTGGATCCATAGGTATTTGGACAGTGGCCTGTGTGTGTGTGTGTGTGTGTGTGTGTGATTTTGCCTCAGTACACCACCATGAAACAACCGAGATGTGATTGAAGTGCAGACTTTCGTATTGAAGTTGGCATTTAGCTCTAAAGTAACAAAGTAACAGTTTTAATTACGAGGATTTTTGTAATACGTTATTGTTGCCTTTACTGCAGCCACCTTCAGGCGCTGGTTGGTTGATTTGGGATCTCTGCTTTCAGTTTGGTCTTCAGTGAGTGAACATGTGCTTTGGCTCGTTTGCACCGTAAACCTCCATCTTTGCAGCACGCTAACTGGGCTGTGCAGGTGCAGATGATTGCCTCCAGCCTGAGGACCACACCTTATATAAGAAGCCAGCATGGCTCCCACCTGTACAGGTCTGTTTGTAGTCTTCATGGAGCCGCCCACAGCAGCGGTTGTTGGAACTTGTAGTTCTGCCATTTGTCTTTCCAACAGTTTGTTTTGTTACTCTAGCGAGGCAAGCTCTTGTTTTTTCTACTTTTGCATCTGTGTGATGTCAGTCAGAGCAGACTTCCCTAATATGGTCACCACAGAAGCTCCGCCCACCTGCTTTTATACCTTCTGCTTGTGAGGAGCAGCCAATCAGAAGGAGGTTGAGTTGAAGAGAGGGGCTGCACTGTGGCTCAGTGTGAGATAAATAAGCATAAAGATGCTTCAGTTTAGATCACTTAAAATTCAGCTCAGTTCAGGAAAAACACAGAAGCAAAACCTTGAAATAAGTGAGAAAAATTAAAAACCTCAAAAGTCTAAGAAACAAATGTTTTTGCTGTTTGAGAGGATTTTATAAAATCAGTTACATCATTCTCATCCTGCTTAGGACTTCCTTCTTCATCTGTGGAGCGTAAAGCATGAACTTTAAGTACCTGATGTTTATTCGTGTGACACTTTGATTGTCCCAGAGCTGCATGAAGTTTCCAACCAAGAACGAGATCGCCTTAAATCAGACCTACAGTAGAAATGAGGCCGTTTCAAAAAGTAACATAAAATAATGGCGGTTAGCTCCACTGGAGTCAACAAAAACAAACTTTACTCACAACAAGTTCACTTCCTGTAAGAAAATAACACTCCGAGGACTCAATTACAGAAAAGGTGGACTTGATAGGAACGATTTTTGGATCCCATAAACAAAAGCACCAGCAGCTGTTTTTTCACAGCATGTTTTATGGTTCTCTGTTCCTTTAAATAGTCGTCGTGTTTCACAGCGCGCTAAAAACTTGAAGCTGGGCAGACTCAGTCTGTCGCGTACTCCGACTCAAACCTCTGATCGCTCATTCTCACTCGCTCCGTTATCTCCTCCTCAATGAAATAATAGTCAAATAAAACTCTCTCATTTCGCTGAGGGGTCCTCCGGGAGCCTCTTAAAGGCCCCTGAGAGTCCCCAGACCACAGTTTGGGAGCGGTCGGTCGGCCCGAGTTTACAGGCTGCGGTAATGATGCTTGTTTGTCCAGCGGTCTGTAAATCACACCGACATTAGAGTTGTCACAGGATCCACTGGAGACACAGCAGACCATCACTAATACCTCTGTACCCTGGAGACACTCACATCAGATCTATAACACACACACACACACACACACACACACACACACACTAAACCAGCCTGCAGAGGAGATAAAAGTAGTTTTAAACAGAGCGTCTTTAACAGGAGCCTCTGCAGTTATGAATTGCAGCCTGCACAGAGATCATTTTAAATGAAAGCAGCTTCAAAGCAAACATGAAAGAAGAATTAAAAATAAGGATTTTTTTTCATTTAGTGAATCAGTTCAGCTTCCACTCCGGGAAGAACTGAGACTTCCAGAGCTCCCGTCCTGGGTTGGGTGTCCTGGGCTGGATGGATGGATGGCAGCAGACACCACTGCCACACTGAGCTGAGTGAATAGCTGCTGCCATTATTGTTACTAATAAAGCTGCATTGTTAGCATTGCCATCATTAATCAGGAACTGTGACATATTTTAATCTGTTTTCTTCCAGCTGCCCTCCACCTCTCCACCCTCAGCACTATTTTCTTTATCCTCTGCCATGCTCTTCCTTCACTGCAGCAGCTTTACCTGAAGACAAGCAGCTTTTATCGGCACCTGTAATTTCACTCAGAGCCAGCCGAGAGGCTACGCTGGAAGGAGAGAGGGCCATTGAGACAGTAAACAGGAAGCAGTTCACAAACACACAACTGCCATTTTTCATATATGGAACCCGTCAGCACTCCGGACTGTGTGATATTTATCGGGACGGCTCCTTTAACCTCACACATCGACCGCCCAGCACAGCCCATTAAGGCAGCCTGTGTGTCTGCAGGGAGACAGCATGAGACTGTTTAACAGGCAGCAGTTCTTCCAGCGTTTACAGGTTCACCACCTCCACCGGAGGGGTTGTGTACATGTGGGGTGTTTGTGTGTTTGTGTAAATGTAACAGCTGACGTCCAGATTCTTAATTAACAGAAAAAATGTTCAGAACTGTTCTTTAGTCTTTCTTGCCTAAAATTTGGATCCATGAGTTTTGGACAGTGTTGGTCGTGTGTGGGTCCAGAACCCTGCGCTGCCTTTACAGTGAGTTTCTTAAAAAAAGAGGACTTCCATTGGCAGGACTTCCTGTTTGATACCAGGTGTTCACAACATAGTCCCGAATAAACTGGGTTCTGTGGGTCCATGAAACAGTGATGGCCATGTTTGAGTACAGATTAGGTACTGTTGGAAGTCTTGCCTTACCGAACTCTTCCCACACCTGAGTTTCTGCTTCAGGTGCAGCCCTCGCTGCCCGTCGGTACCTTCTAGCTGCCTCTGGACTCCCACAGGCCGACCGAGCTCAACAGGATTCCACCTTCACTTCTGGTGTCCACCATCTGGTTCGGGGTTTACCACCTTGCAGCCACAATTCCAAACAACGGCTTCGTTGGAGGTGTGGAACACGGTCCACTCTGACTCAACCCAGCCTTCCTTGGAATGCTGTCAAAGCTCGGCCAGAGGTGGGAATCAATCACTACACACTTGGGTACACCAGCTCTGTCCAGCATCCTCCCCTGGCACCTGATCCAGCTCACCACGAGGTGATCAGCTGAAAGCTCTGCCCCTCTCTTTACCCGAGTGTCCCACACCCCCCGCCGCAGGTCTGATGATACAGAGTCACTCATTGATCTGTAACTGAGGAACTCTGCTCTTACTCCACAATATAAAACTCTTTATTACTCACTTTACTGCCATTGGACACCATCTTTAAGTCCAGTTACTCTTATAAACACCATTATTTTTGCTCCATACGTGTACCTGCGTACAGAGCTTAGTGACTACACCCAGGTATCAAAGCTAATTATTGATAAAGACCTGGAGACGAGTATGATGCAGAGCTTTACTGATGACACCGTGCTGTACAAACATGTTTTAGCCTGTGACAGAACCATGCTTTACCACTGACTCGCTTCTGAAACTCAAACTTAAGTAGTGAAAAACTCTGGCATGAATAAAAATGCCACAGTTAACCCCAACGCTAACCCAGCCAAGTTGAGCATGTTGCTAACACAAGCGCTAACAGTACCTTCACATGTCACTCCTGTACTTTAGAACCTCGTTACAGGTTAGCTGAAAACAGATGATAGTCCCACAGTCCAGACAACAAGTTAAAGACTGAATATGTCACAATATTATAATGAGACAGAACTAACATTTGGATTGGCACTGATGTGTTACTGTCTATTCGGTCACTTTGTTGGACAGAAGGGGCACGAGTTGTTCTTGCTGGACTGCAGCCACACCTGGATGCAGTCTCTGTGGATGGTGTGGGAGCAGCTGAGCGGGTGGCGGCTCTCTGGGTCCACGTGGTTTTGGCACATCAGGCAGAGTTTACGGGCCCCGGCAGCGTGACCTCCACTTGGCGGCGCCGCTGCTGCTCTCTGCACGGGAGGGGCCGGCCTCTGAATGGGGCCGGGGGGAGCGGGCCGGCTAATGGGCCCCGGGGCCGACCTCTCATTTTGGGCCAGCCTGAAGCCGACCTGCTCGATGACTTCGTCCATGGACATGCCGGCCAAGGTGCCGCGAGAGCTCTTCACCTGCTGGAGCAGAGACGTCAGCTGAGCCCTGTTGCATTGTGGGAACCTTGCTCCGAGCTTCTCCAGGACTTTGTCCAGTTTGCCAGCAGGTGCTGAGGCAGCAGCAGTAGCTGCGGTGGGGGGAGGAGGGGAAGGAGCTACAGGGTGGGCGGGCTGAAAAGGGGGGGACGGGGACAGACTGGGAGGGGGAGTCACCCTCATTTGGACTCTGATGTGGGGCAGAAGCTGAGGGGGAGGCTGGTCCTGCAGTGACGGGGAGGGTTGGAAGTACTGCTGGGGGGCTGGGTGGTGGTAAGGGCCACGGTACTGGGGAGGATGGTGCCGCTGCTGGTAATAGTGCGGGTGCCTCTGCTGTTGGAGGGGTCGGTGAACCGGGTTTGAAAGAGGCGGAGTCCCGATGTGTGGCCGAACCAGCGACTGCATCACCTGATCGAAGCGAAGCTCGGCCTGTGAGACAAACACGGAGCGCTATTCAGAGACAGTGACTGTACTACGGAAGAACAGAGCTGCCAAAATTACAAATTCATTCATTAATATGCCATTACATACACCTATAATAATAAAAATGCATGCAAGAATTAAAGTTATTGATTTACTTTTGAAAATGTGTTGATTCATTTACGGGGAAACAATCCTGATAGTTTTATTTCCTCCACGAAGGAAAACACAGAAACAGAATTTGATGGCATAGATGGCGGGAGTGGGATAAATGATCCATCCATAGATAACGTGAAAATTAATCTGTACATAAATAATTTTTAACATGAATAAACATAAACAGGGGAACTAATGCAAAGTTAAGCAAACGCAGAGGGAGATGAAGCACCGAGATAATGAAGAAATCCATTAACTTTATTATTTGTGGTGCATTTAAACGTTTATGAATTTCATTTATTTAGTTTTCATGATTTTGGCACTTCCTGTCCCCTGTAGTAAGGAAGGTGGTTTACGATCAGAGGAGTAAAAACGAGACGGCAGAGATGTGAGGTGTCTCTCACCATGGGGACCTGCGGCAGAGACGGCACATTGATCCTGGGGAGGGACTCTAACTCTCGACCCTGCTGAAGCTGCTGTAGAACCTCCTTGAAGCGAGTCTGGAGCTCAGCCTGGTTCCTCCTGACCAAACCTTCTTTCTTCTCCCACTTCTGCCTCTCGTGAGAATACTGCTGTGGAAACTCCAGCCTGAGAGTGTTCAGATACTGTCCCACCTATGGCGGGTGGAGACATGATTATTACTGACACATTATGATTCGTTTATCTAGGACATCGAGTATGTTTGCACGACAGAAACACGCTGATGTCTGAACCTCTTTCAGCCAGGCTTCGATGTGCGACATGGCCGCGTCTCTCTGCTTCTCCACGGCTGCGACCTCGTCCTGCAGGGCCTGCAGCTGGGATTCTTCTGCCTCCTTCCTCACTCGCTCCATCTCCTGCCTCAGCTCCTCCAGCTCCTCCCGCCACCTCCGCTGTTCCTCGCTCTGCTCCTCGGTGAGTGCCGTCAGCTTCCTTTCGCCCTCCTCCAGCTCTTTGGCCAGCCTGATTCCCAATGGAGGACGAAGAGAGAAGAGCATTATCTTAGCTTTTAGGAAAATGTGACTTTAGGACCTCATATTGACCCATATTTCCATATCACAGATATCAATATAATCATCTATCAGGCCCAACATGGAGTGAAAGAATAACTTTTTATACTTTATGGGGAAAATAAGGGACAAAAATTTTGGTTAATTTAGTTTGATACTCTCCGCAGTGGAGCAGCATCAGAGCTGAGCTGACACGAGGATATGAAAGTTAAACCAATCTGAAAGTGTTTACTGCAAGAATAACAGAGAGAGCAGCAGCTGTGCATTCACCTGCATTCTTCCCAATGGCCAGCAGGGGGTGGTTCCTCTGGTTTCAAAAAGACTCCTGCTTAAACTAGCTATTACTTTAGTAATCAGCTGTTCCATTGATTATTCCATGGAATCATTGA
The DNA here is from genome assembly GCA_034780415.1 of Cichlasoma orientale. Taxonomy (NCBI): domain Eukaryota; kingdom Metazoa; phylum Chordata; class Actinopteri; order Cichliformes; family Cichlidae; genus Cichlasoma; species Cichlasoma orientale. The sequence goes on along the minus strand of JAVDPK010002498.1, from coordinate 19,762 downwards.
GTAATGGGATAAGAAACACTTTTGTCTTATCAATGATAGCAAATATTCAAAAGAGAAGAAAACGATGACAGTGATGCTTTTCAAACGTGGTGTTTCCTACTTCATTACATTGAAAGCCTTCATAAAAGCTTCTGCATCCTCACGTCTCACCTGTTCTTCTCCTCCTCTGCTCGGGTTTTCTCTGCGGTCATTTCTGCTTTCTTGGCTAAGAAGTTCTTCCTGGTGGCCTTGGAGTTGTTCAGCTGCAGTTTCACTCGCAGAGACTCCAGTTTGTCCAGAAGAGCCTGAAAACACAGAGACAGTCTGTTAATCCCACAGGAGAGGCACAACTGTGTGTGTGTGTGTGTGTGTGTGTGTGTGTGTGTGTGTGTGTGTGTGTGGTGTCTCACCTGGTGCTGGCGGGTAGCCTCCTCCTTCCTCCTCTGCATCTGTTGTTTGTACTTCTCATGTTCCACCTCCTCGTCCTCGTCCTCCTTCACCAGTTTGTTGTACTGCTCCATCAGGGTGGAGCTGTACTCAAACGCGGCGGCCACCTTGCCCTCCCAGTCATTCTCCGTGTTGACGCTGGACTCTGCTGTCATGCTGTCTGTCTGCACAGCCTGGGCCTTGTGTATCAGATCTACAAAAGGCAATCAGGAACAGCTAAATAAGCAGAGAAGATGTTTTTGTAACAGGGAGAGTTTAAGGAGTGTAAAAATTTATTTACGGTTTCTAAAATCAACTTCATTTCTGCTGCAGTTAACACTCATTAGACAGGATTCTGATAGAGCAACAACACTGTCTGTAAAAGTTTCTGATTCATAAAATGTTTCATCTACTCGTAAAAACACACAAAAAGTTGATCTTACAGTTTTTTTGGTGCATCTATGTGACTTTAAACAAGGCCTAAAACCAAATCCAGATCTTCATCTTCCAGAGAAGCTTAAGATTGTTTCAAACAGAGTTTCTGATTCATGAAGCTTTTATTTTATTCGTGAAAACAGAGTAAATGCACGAAAAGCCGCACCAGGTACTTCCGCTCCCCACCTGTTACTGTGAAACTTCAGCGCTTTACCTTCTACTGTTGTTTTAGCTGAATCCAGGTCCGAATCCGAGTCCAGATCCGAGTCTTCCTCCTGTGTTACATGCTGGACTTCGTACTCTTCTGGTTCATCTTGTGAGGCCACATTAGCCGCTTCCACGCTAGCTTCCATGTTAAAAGAACTACAGAAATGAAACTGACAGTCTGGATTCACCTTTCTCTGTCCACACAAACACCGCGCCTTCGCTGAACACCGAGCGGACTCACGAGCTCCGAAAAAGCTCCTGAAAATAAAACCTGCGCGATATTAGCTGCTCCTAAAGTCCTGTTTACTCATGCCGCCAGCCTGCCAATGTGTGCATCCCTGAAAGTGGTCCGGCAGAAACGCTTCATCCGTCCAGTGGCTCCGAAACAAAGATCATCTATAAAAGTAGGCATTTCTTTGTTTTATTAGAACAAAGACATATAGACAGACAACAATAAGTAACATAAATGACTAAATCGCATCTTTATTTTTCCTGCGTTTTGCTTGTATAATCCATTGTTATTGCACTCTATTGAGTAAAATAGAATATCTTAGATGCATTTTTATAATAGTAAAGAGGTATTTTTTTATTTTTCCATTCTCTTAATATTTTCTGTTGATTTTAATTCTAATTTTCACAAGAATTATTTTATTAATTAAAATCCATCAATTTAAAGTCTTTATTTTTCTGCTTGTTGGCTGTTTTAATTTATTATTTACTGTACTCTGTTAAATAAAATTTGTTTCAATTCCTCTTTTGTATATACACAAATTTATTTATTGCATTTTAGCGATGTATTTATTTATTTACTGTTTTGTATTAAATAATAATGAGAAACTGCGTCTTTTTTTTAAATTATAATGGATTTTTTTTCTTTTACCAATTTTGAGTCTATATTATTTTTGGGGCTGCATTTATATTTAGTTTCATGTTCGTGAAAACAGAGTAAATGCAGGAAAAGCCCCACCAGGTACTTCCGCTCTTCTTAATTTCCAGTTAATTTCCTCATGTTTACAGAGTTTTGCATCACTCTTACAGTTTTAACATAAAGGGTTTTTTTTCCAATGTGAATTTCTCACTTTTATTATTTTATCTTATTTTTAGCCCTCAGAGAGGTTCCGGGAAACTGCGGCGGAGTGAGTCCTCGTCTCTTTTCGCGTATCTCCGGCTCCCATCGGGATTCCTGCTGTTGGTCACATGACGAGCTGGGAAAACCTCCTGACTCCCCGCTCCTCCTCTCGCCCTGTCAGTCGACTCGGTTCGGGCTGTGTGTGTGTGTGTGTGTGTGTATATGTGTCTGTTAGCTAGCTGTTAGCCATCATCACTACAATAAACTGCAGAAACGAAAGGCAAACATGGCGGATACGGCCAGGGACCCTCCACCGGAGCAGACCGACTTCCATGAGCTGGAGGACGGGGAGGAACTGTTCCCGGAGCCGGCCGCAGCACATGAGGTGAGGAGGAGGTGATGAGGGGAGGCCGAAGGGGAGCTCTGGCAGACAGGGCGTGATGCCTCCAGCTGACAACAGATGGAAACTTAGAGGAGGGGCAGCAGGCAGGCTGGACACCTTAAAATCGTCTAATTTTTGAATGAGGTTTGGTGTGTGTAGAAGCTTCTATTAGATACATCTGTGCACTGTCATCATTCAGGAAAACAGCTAAAAACGCTGGTGTAAATACACCAAACGGTGGCCTTCTAAGCCACCGTTACAGGAGCCGAGGAGGGTCTTTTGGGGGCTGAGAAGAAACGCAAAATAGGTGTGTTTGCTCGCAGTCAGGTGACAGTCACACAGGTGTAGATGGTGCATTCAGGGCGGAGTGAAAAAAACGGAAAAACAGCAGTTTAGCAGATTAAAGTTTCTTTGTTGCGTGTGTGTGTGTGTGTGTGTGTCTGGACTGAGTGAAGACGGTGGTTAAAGTTTGAAGATAATGTGATGGTGAAAACAGCTCAGGAAAGCCAGCAGGCAGATGATAGTTTTTACACAGGGACACCGAAGAGACTCGGAACAACAAAAGGAGGACAAATATCAAGGACAAAATGCTGAATGATAACACACCAAAGTTACTAATGCTGAGCTACTTTTGTTTGATAGGGCTCGACTTTGATAAGCTTTAGATTGAGCTGTAGCCATGTTTGATCAGTACACCAGTCAAAGAGCAATTACTGTCAAATATTTACAGCTTCTTGAACATGAAGGTTAAATGCAGTTCCGTCACAGCTGACAGCAAACTGAATATTTTTGTTTTGGTGTTGACTCGATGTTTATGAAAACATTGTTTTCCTTTCGTTGTGCAAAATGTAGTGTTATCATGTTTGTTTTTGCAGGGTTACGTTTGCATAAAGCATAAACTGTATACAGAAGATGGCATCACGTGTGGACTCGCCACTCTGAAGCTAAACTGTCTGCAGTTTTGGACACTGTAATATTAGGTTCTCGGAGCCAAAAGTGGCCATATTTGCATGCGAGGGTGGTGTGCAAAGTTACCAGCAAACAGAAGCAAACTTGGTTAACAACTGTATCCATGACCTGTACAGCCTCAGCTATCTGCTAATTACACAAATAAACTGAAGCAGGAGCTGCTTGGACAGTCTGTGCCACACAAGTTCTATTATGTGTTGGATAATTGTATTAAAATGCTCTAGAAGTCACCAGCGTAAACATGGCTGAGAAGTCTACTTCGCGGACAGCTACCTGTGTCAATGAAAGCGGCCACGCCCCTAATCACATGGTTATGGAAAAGAAAAAAGAAAATCATCCCCTGTAAGTTATCAAAGGCTAAACTCTCCAGATGGACCAATCAGGCTGTAAACATATTTATGTGTGCTGTAAAGTTTTATCATCGGAGTCTGTGGGGATCGAATCAGTTTTTGGAGTCTGCCCCAAGTGGTCTTTTGAGGAACTGCGGGTTTTAGCAGGTATATATATTTTTAGTGGTGATGTGTTCTCTATACAATCTTTACACTTAACATTTTAACCAACCTGACCTGCCAGGTCGCCTGACCCGGGATGTTTCAGCCTAAATAGAAACAGGCAGATGCAGAAAGATGAATGACGAGGTGGTCCATATGTTCATGTTGTTCTGTGATGAAGTGCCAAATAAACCACAGGAAGGTCCATACTCTTACAGTATCCAAGAATTCAAGACAGAAAGCACCAAGTCTGAACCTGAAAGGTTGCAGAGGAAAAGTTTTTCTTCAGTTTCACAGTGTCGTAACTGCTGCAGCAGGGCAAACACACACACACACACACAAGCCTGTTTTTGTCATGTCAGCACTCTGGCTCTCATTCCTGGTGATGATTGTCTTCCTTGAGTGTCACAACAGCACTCTTCAGTGACCTGTGTGTGTGTGTGTGTGTGTGTGTGTGTGTGTGTGTGTGTGTGCGCGCGTGCATGTGTGTGTGCACGCGCATGTGTGTGTGTGTCATGCAGCACTTCCTGTGTTAGCAGCAGAGTGAGCCTGGGTCTGTGTTTATGGCCCACACACTCCTTCATAGGCCCAATAAACTGCTGAAGGATGGTTAACACAGGCCCAGGATCACCAGTGCACTTTTAACTCCTCCTTTTTCCCTCTTTTGTTTTCAGCTTGCAGGAATGTGAAACGTATTCTCTCCTGTGTGTTTCTCATAATAATCCACTGTGATTTTCCTCCAATTATTTCCTCCTTCCTCAAACTGCTGCGCTCTAATTTGACAGTTCTGCAGAAGATCCAGCCCTGGTGGTTTTGGTTGTAGAAAGCTGCTGAATGAAACAGACAATAATTTTCATGTGTTCGTGTTTCCAATATTTCTGTTCTGTTCTCTTGTAGTGTCTAGTGCACTAAAGCCCCATTAAGGCACCACGGCTCATATTTCACAGTTTGTTGCCAAATGAAGCCGAAATGCTTCCTGTAGCTGCTGGTGCTGCTCAGTCTGGCACTTTGAGGTAACTCCTGATTCAGCCCAGCTGAAAACACTGAAAGTTTTTTTTTTTTATCCTGATCTTGCTGCAGAGACGCCATAATCCAAGCTGTCTTAGTATCCTGTAGCTTCACCGTTGGGTGTGGTTTCAGGTTCGGGTTGCTGGGTAAATTTGGCCTTGTTGAATGCAACCGTGATCACGTTTAAAGATGGTGTGACAGACTGCAGGGACCGGTTTGTGCATTGGTCCTACTGTAGCTGCGCACTGTCAGCAGGGGGCAGGAGCAATAATGTGTGGATCAGCCGGTCTGTGAGCCGCTCTCTCAGCGCTGTAGTTGGTCCTTCAGCCTGCCACTTAAAATCAATCAGCCTGCTGGGCGGGACGGACCATCCAAGAACCCTGCACTCAGCACGGCACCCTTTCATCCAGATATGGTCACGTCTCGTAGCATGGAGGGGGCTGAAATGTTAGGGTCTCAGAATGATGCCATGGTAGCTATGCCCATCTTTTCTGTACAGTCTGTGTATAGAGTGAAACATTTAGTAACTCATAATTAGGCCTGTCGCGATAAACAATAAATCAATTAATCGTACGATAACTTAAAGTGAGGTAGACAATTTTTATTTATC
>JAVDPK010002496.1:16003-35181 GCA_034780415.1 Cichlasoma orientale | reverse complement strand
ATTACTCAACTAAAGAAGTTTATTTTTTGGGAAAAGCTACATTGTTGAGGTTTTAGGAAAAAAAATGGATTATCAAAGTAACAAGTTTGCATCAGGAAAGGCAATCAGTGTGGAAGTATTGCATTTATTGTTTCCAATGGTTAGCCACAATTCAGTGCATAACAGCATTTTAATGTAGCATAATTATGTCACTGCTTAAGATTGGTTTAAGGAGGATTACTTCATTACGACAGCACCATTAGATGACGCATGCTGTTTTCCTGTCCTTTGCTACAGGCCTCAAGTTGTTTGTCCCTCTGCTTTACAAATTTTATGGTTTTCTGCTGTCACGAGTTGAACGTTCAAGTTCAGCACAGAAACATAATGTTGTCGGTGCCTCGAGAAAAAAGGAAAAAAAGAAAGAACGAACCGTTTGCTATCCCAAAGGCATACAAGACAGATGAAGAAGCACAGTGCATTATGTTGCAGGCCAATAATCAAAAACACATGATGATGTTTTCTGTGCTCAGGAGTGATCTTTCCTCAGTTCTTCAGAAACACCGAATTCAGCGCATGGGTTGCGATGACCTGTATTTCTGTTGAAATAAAATGACTCAGACTTTCATGCTGACAGTTGTTGGGTCTGTTTCATATTTCTACATTTTTGAAAAGAATATATGTTTGCAGGCACATAGTGCATGCCAGCAAACTTCCCATCCATGAGACCAAATGTAATGGGTCCCCACACTACGGCGTATCATAATAACTTCCCTTGTAACTAATCACTGGCTCCTTGGTGTGGAGCAAATGCTCAGTACAATGAAGCGTTAAGACAGATGTCACACTAGAGCCAAATGATGCCAGCATAAAATCTCTAACACCTCAAAAATGCGCCTAGATTTCCTGACACACATAACACTGGAGTTAGAGCGCCTTCGCTCACATTTCACCGTGACTTGATTGGCTTAAATTCATCAGCTGGCTGACGATTAATCTGTTTTACTGCTGTAGCAGTTGAGCTCATGACATTGCAGAGGAAATAATGACACCCAGCGAGCTGTTTTTCATTTTTAGCAGGGCTGGATCGCTCAGCATATAGGTTTGGAGCGTGAAGTACACATCAAGTGGCAATCCATTTAACTCCAGTTGTTGTAACCTAAAGGTGTCTGCATTTACATCTTTTTTCCCCATTAAAATCCCGGGACATGTCCGCATAAAAGCCATCTTTCTGCAGCAGAACTGCTTTCTTAAACCATTAACTTTGGTGATGTTGACTAAGTTTCCAGATTTTAATGATTTAACAAAATACAAACGTCTGATTCATTCAAAGTTGTTTTTTCTTTCTTCTAAAGCTAGATATCCATTTTCAGTGTAGCTTGGCTTTTCTCATTGCTCACTAACAGTCCCAAAAACGAAAAAATAAGCAACTCCTGGACAGCTCTGATGCACGAGTCTTGCTTTTTATGAGTTATACCAAAAATCAAAACCAGTTAAATGTGGAAGCTAAGAATCAAGAGGAAGGACAGTGGAAACAGAAAGGGCATACCTCTGGATTTGCAAATCACAGAAGTTAGTTTGTATCACAGTGGACTCATTTCAATAAAACACCTGGCTATAAACACTTTCCAGACACTGAAACTGTAGGCTACTGGAGACTTTCCAGACACTGACGCCATGTGACCTAATTCCTGCAGATCATTGCTCAGACTGTGTAAAACCTATAGGCCAAAACACTGCATTAGATCAATGTCTTCTAGTAAAGTCAAGTTAAGTTTGATTCGTGCAACATGAAGTAAGAGGGAACCTTCACCTCTCTGGGGAAATGATGACAATAAGGTGGTGAAGTTTGGTCTTAAATCTGGAAGCTTAAATTTCAAGAACGAGCAGTTGAGGGCAATGCTGAGCCCCTGCGACCACCATGGTCCTAAACCCCAAACTTTAAAGTGGATGGGCTGGTGGGTCCAGCGAGCCCCCCGCAATTTAACCGGGTAAAGGTTTGTTAATCTCAGTATTGCATGGTATTTTTTGGAACACTTCTCCTTACAACAAACAAACAAACCAAAAGAAAAAACAAAAAACGCCAACAGACTTGAATGATCTTTGTTTCGCAAAAGATTGTCTGCCTCATTGCTGCGTGGGTAGCCAGTCTCATTGTTGCACCTCCCCTCCTCCGCCTGAAAGTAAAGCCATGCCCAGATAAATCACTCCCAGCACAGAGTGGTAACCTGCACACTGGGGCCGCAGACTGGAGAGCAGGAGGACAGAAGGAGGAGGCTGGGACGCGGCACAAAATATAGAGTTTAATTGGAGTCGAGTTCTCTCCGTGTATATATGAAATAACAGTTTACACCAGGGACACCTGCAACTTCATTCTGCATTAATCGAGTCATTCTTCGAACAATATGACCGGCAGCACCATCGCCAGTGTGCTGGTTGCCCTGTGTATCGGGACCGCAGTGAACTGTATGCCCAAAGGGACGCACAGGAATCGGCGTCAGGCGCTGCAGCATCGCGTCTCCTCCGTCTCTCAAGGTAAGCTGATTTGTGAGCGACTGACTGTAACCGCCTATGAACCTCCAATCCTGCATCAATGAAATGAAAACTTAAGTGAGCAGCATTAGTTGCTGAGATTAAAAGCAAAGTGGACGCATATTTATTTATTTATTTTTTTTGGGAGGGGGTTATTCTATTTTAGCATCCACACTTTTAGGTGGTGCTTAGTGGATTCTGTCATCCGTTTGAAGGTTGAAAAAAAAAAAGAAGTTAAACGAGAAACAGAGATGATCATGGCATGTGAAGTCACCAGATGTGAACAAAGAACAAGCTTAGTGGGGGGAGAGAGTAAAAATGGAAAGTTATAATTCTCTGCTCTGTGCAAATGATTTATCACTCTATATTAGGGTCCTTTGAAGTCAAGTTAACACATCCAGAGCCACTTTTCACAGCCATGGGAGAAGGCTTGTCCTCCAGCAGAGTGTTGATCCCAATTTAGGGTTTGCTTATCGTTATGTGGGAGAAAAATCCTTTGTCTGTTTTTAGCTGTGGTTAGGGCTGGACCATTTTCCAGTGGCTACATTTGTCTTTCCAATTTAAAAAAAAAAAAAAAAAAGAATCTTGCTTTAATCTTTACGAGTCACCTTTAATCTGTATCATTCAGCTGTGTTCCCCCCCCCCCCCTCTGTTTTCCATTTTCTCTGGTCAGAGGGTTGTATGGAGAATGGCCAATTCTATGGAATTAATGACCAGTGGGAGCGGCAGTTTTTGAGTAACACTCTGGTCTGTACCTGCCATGGAGTTGCAGGAGTCAAGTGTAAAAGCAAACCTGAAGGTTAGTTTTTGTACTGTTAACTGTGTCTACACAAATCACATCTTATTCCTAATTTCTCTCCAGAAAAAAAACAACAACATGCATTTCACACATATTTTCTGTTGTCTTATTGCTCTGAAAGAGGAACGGTGCTATGATAAAGTCACTGAGCAGTCCTACACTGTGGGAGAAACTTACGAAAGACCCAAAGACGGCATGATCTGGGACTGTACCTGTATTGGATCTGGAAGGGGCAAAATCAGCTGCACCATTGCCAGTAAGTGTGTATCTTTTTTAGCGATACTGTGTCTGTTCTCCATCGAGCTGCCTCTCACCAGTAACTGCTCTAACCTCAGACCACACGTCTCAGACTGCCAAACAGTAAACTGGTTAATCTCTAAATTCTCCGCAGCTGATTAGAACCTGGTGCCATGCAGCTATTTAGAGTTAGTGGTTAGATAATGAAAGAAGCGTCTGAATTTATTTATTTTTTTCATTCCCCTTGTTTGCTTATGCACATGCACGTGAAATGAGCTCTAAAATCATGTGTTCACCTTCTCTGCACCTAGATCGTTGTCATGAGGGTGGGGCTTCGTATAAGATAGGTGACACCTGGAGAAGACCCCATGAGACAGGAGGTTACATGTTGGAGTGTGTCTGTCTAGGTAACGGCAAAGGAGAGTGGGCCTGCAAACCTATCGGTGAGTCATTCAGACAGCCACTGACTAACAGTCGAGTGTATTTACCCCGCGGGAAAGAATCGATGGATTCTCATGTCTCAGTCATATCTGTGTTTTACAGAGAGTGCACAACATGATTTTAGGAAGTAGTGTTAACAGCATTAATAAAGACTTATTACTAAATGATATTTTTAAGCGGTTAAGTAGTTCATGAGTCTGTACCCTGCAGCTGAGCGTTGTTACGACAACTCGGCGGGAACATCCTATCTTGTTGGGGAGACGTGGGAGAAGCCCTATCAGGGATGGATGGTTGTGGACTGCACCTGCATCGGAGAGGGAAATGGGCGCATCACGTGTACCTCCAGAAGTAAGAAAACCTATGAGCTTTTTTTTTGGTATTTCTGTTTTTCTTTCATTTTAAGTTAGAAAGATCCATCTTATTTCCTGCCGCCCTCTCTTACTCATTTGTATTCAAGATTTCACGTTAAGCGGATCCTCCATGGATATGTGCGGTTGCTGCTGTTTTGAATCGCGTGTGTGTGTACCCATCAGTTAAATCCCCAGTGAATGCCATCCGTGTAGTATGCAGTCTTATAAGAAGGACTGATGGCAAAGTGTAGCTTGTTATTTCTTTGAGGATTTTAACAGGCTGGGAGGGAAATGTTTACCAGCTGTGTTGACAGTTTAAACCATTACCCAAGTTCTTAATTATGTTGGCTGATGCATCAGATAATAATGAATGCTATCCCCAATTAGTTTGTTGTTTTATACAAGTCCTCAGGGTGGCCTTGGACAGTTCTTAGTGGAGTTCATCAATAAAATCATCCATGTGTTTGAATTATGCACAAAGCTTCAAGGCACAAACATTGCAACAGCTGTTAGCCAGAGATTCAGTCCCCACCTTGTACCAAAAAGGCCACATTGGTAGCTTAGAGTTTCCATTTATTTAATTTTCTACTTCTCGTTCCCCTCTCTCCTAGATCGCTGCAATGACCAGGATACTCTGTCCTCCTATCGTATTGGAGACACCTGGACCAAGACCGATGTCCGCGGTAACCTGCTGAAGTGTCTGTGCACAGGGAACGGCAGAGGGGAATGGAAGTGTGAACGACATGCCTCACTTCACACCACTGGCATGGGTGAGAACTGATAATATCCCTGTGTCTTTTCTCCCGACTCCGCTTGCATTCTGTGTGAAGAGAGGAATGTGTACCAGACACACATGTTGTGAGGCGAGAGAGATAAGAAGTGCCAAGTGTCCAAGTGATGAAGTGAGAAAGACGGAGCTTGTAGCTCGTGATCATGACCTCATGAGGTGGAGAGAAAGAATGGGATGAGGGAACATGGGAAAGTAGATGGAGACATAAAAGTTATTGGGAAAAGTGATGACAGGGTGAAACATGCTCATTGTGGCCGTAAAAAAAATCCCACGGAATGCACCTTTTTATTGTAATATACTCATTACTCATATATTTAAGTTGAATCCTGCTAATTTACTTTCAGTATGCACATGAAGTGAGCCTTTAGAGCTAATTAATTTGTTTATTCATGCTTTTTTTTTTTTTTATCTAACTCCCATTGCTCCATACTATGAAACAGTTTCTACCTGTTGCTCTGATTTCTGATTTGTGTAACACGTGTTGCATTTTAGGCTCTGGCTCCCGTGTGATCACGAACATCCAGCCTGTGGTCTACCAGCCTGACACTGTGCCTGATCACGCCCAGGATGGAACCTGTCAGACAGAGACAGGGCTGATGTACTCTGTTGGCCAGCGCTGGATCAAGAACCAGGGAACTAAGCAGATGATCTGTACCTGCCTTGGCACTGGAGTCAGCTGTGACCAATGGGGTAAGAAATTGTTTCTTTGCAAATTTAGAGTCTCTGAGAAGAGAAATTACTTGCATGGCTGTCATTATGAAATTCACCTGTGGAGTTATGTATGATTAGGCTGACCAAGTGGTGTTTATGTATCCTCATTCAGATGGACCTTCTCCAGTGTATGGCGGTACCTCCGGTGGCCTGCCCTGTGTGTTCCCTTTTGTTTATAAGGGGAAGACCTACCACTCTTGCACCTCTGATGGACGCGCTGACGGACAGCTGTGGTGCTCCACCTCTTCTGACTTTGAGACAGAGCAGAAATATTCTTTCTGTACAGAGAAGAATGGTGAGCTCATGTGTTGATATCACTAAACACTGGAACTGTGTAGAAGTTACTTTAATATTTGGAGAAACTGAGATGGGGCTTTACCTTTTTAGCTGTTTAGTCGTGGTTCCTGATTGATTTCAGAAGAAGGTGACCACTGTGCTCGGAAAATAAAAATCTGGAGAAATCAGTATAGGGGATCGAATTGCTAACCTTGTAATGCATGGACACGTTTTATTGCCTAGGCCACTGCTGCCAGGCGGGTTCTCCTTGTCAGTGCTGGTAATCCCTCCACAATGAGAACAAAAGGGCGTGAAATGACACTCGGACATGTTTACATGCCTGATGAATTGTTCTTAAAAGTGAGGCTATTTCCATCACCCTAGATGGGGGGGGGGATTTCTCTCTAGAAAAACTCTAACTTTAAGACCTCATATCATTTTTCTGATGTGTAATATCAGCTAGGGTGTAGTGAAAAGGAGACAGCTAATCTTGCGTGGGTGTAATGTTTAGTTGCAAGTAAATGACAGGCAGCTGGCCAGCTGTGAGTTGAAACTCCCAGCACTTGGTTTTCATTTTAGCACTAAGACCTGGTGCTATCTTTGTTGTGCCTTCTGTGAAGGTAGCAAGAGCTTAAACAGTGTGACGGATCAATCCGACAGAAAACCCTGACGAGGTTTTAACTTTTACATTGACCCAGATGTCAGAAGTTTTAGTCTAAAGCAACATGCAAACTCAAGAGATTGTAAATCAATGAGAGGTCTCTATGAAAATATTGAAATCTGATTTATGATTTCTTTTTTTTCTTCTTATAGCAATTGTGGCAACACGTGGCGGTAATTCTAATGGTGCTCTCTGCCAGTTCCCCTTCCTCTACAATGGCCGAAACTATACCGATTGTACTGCAGATGGACGAATGGATGGCATGAAGTGGTGTGGCACCACAACAAACTATGATGTCGAACGGCGTTTTGGGTTCTGTCCCATGGCTGGTAAGTGTATTTAATGGAGAGAGATGGTTAAAAAAAAATGTTGGTGTAGAATGAATTTATGTTGCAATTAAAGCAGCTTTGGACCATATCATTTTATTGTAATTGTTTTGTTAGATTGTGACTCAGCAGTTTCCTAACAATTATGGTAGCTAATATAATTAGCACCGCTTACTGCAAAGTCCAAATGTGCCTCCGCCCCAGTCTGAGTCTTTGCCTTACATTTGATGGCTAAGCGGATTTAATTAGCATAAAAGCGATTATCAGAGTGACGTTAAAAAGCAGCCAGGGCTGATATCACAGGCAAAATCTTGTTTACAGTTCTTACACCTTTTGTTTACAACTTGGTGCCAATTAGTCTCCACGGGTAACAAAGGAGACTGAAGCCAGTGAAACTGTGGGAGTGGACATTAAAACTACACTAGTGTCTGAAGCAGTAATGAAAATGCTAATAGTGATGCTGTCAAATAAAGAATTGAAACTATGAAGATCTGGATGGTTTATTTAAACTATTGAGGCGCAAAAGCCTCTTTTGGCATTGCAGTGAATACACTCAGACTGAGGCTACTACAGAGGAACCCTCTCTAACAGCCAAAGGGGCTCTTTTACATTGACAGTAATGACTTCACAGGCATTGTCAAAACAAACACGGTTGTTGAGGTGTTAATGGCGATGTTTAATCAGGTCTGGAGCCCCCTCGCCTCCACCTGTGGAAGTCTTCTTCAAAGGTTTTTGCACTGTCTGCCATACGCCCTTGGGAAAGCATCCAGCAGTGACCCGCAGTCGGAATTTAACCTCCATTATGTAAATTTCACCATTTAGTTGGCTCGAGCCACAATCAAGCAACTAAACAAAACAAAGCAATCCCTTTCTCAAACTCAGCCCCCGTGTTTGGTTAAATCTAATCTGTGTCTCAAGCCTCTCAGCTGGTGATAAATCTGTTTGGCGTGGAGGAATTTAATTTAGTTCCCACAACTCTGATGGCCAGTAGCTGTTTAAATAGCCAATTTGAAGTCATCAAACCGGTGCTTAAATGACCCGACAGAGCATTAGTTTTATTAGTTTTAAAAAGATGAATGTTGATGGATTGCAGACTGAGGCTGAGTTGACACCAAAGACATTTAGACAGCTATTAATGGGTTTGTAACTGAAACAGATTAACACTTCATGTGATTTCAGAAATAACTTGAAAAATTAAACCTAAATAATACAGCGTGTATTTTTCATTGACCAGTGGCTCCACAGTGTAGTGGTTTACGCTTTCAAAGATCCCACGTTCAGTCCCTGGAGGAGACACAAATCCCTTTGGGGTTGTGTCGGGAAGGGCATCCGGTGTTTAAAACAAAAAAAACAAAAGAAAAAAATCTGCCAAATCAAGCATGTGGAGCGGTTCACTGTGGTGATCCTTTGTGAATAACAGAGCAACTAAAAACTCAGGTTTTCATACATATCTATTCTGAACTTAATTTAAATTAGTTATTACACATTTGTAACAAAAGCATATCCAAAAGTATCAATTTTAGTGATATACAGCATGCTACAAGACTCTTAATAAAAATACAATTATTTAAAAAAAGAAGACACTCACACTGAGAGATGTATCAAGGGCTAAGGGCACTGATCTTCTGAAACAAAAGCTGTCTGTAAAACCTGGGCTTCATCCACTACCAGCTATTTGCCCGCCTTTAACCATATTCTAAACATTCCTGTTTAGAATATGTGGCTGCACAGCCTCGATGTGCAGCCACCAAACAAATGTCAGACGTCTTACCTGACAGCGAGTGCTCTCTTTGTTTTCTCAGACTTCCTTATAAGCTCTAGAGTGGATTTAGTTCATTACTTCTTAAGAGAGGTTAAAAAAGGCCACACACTTTCTTTTCATTGCGCACACGCACATTCACATAAAAGCAGGTCTCTACTTGCGTCACCCAGTTTTGCAAACTTATATCTCTCTGGGGGGAAAAAAACCAAGCTACTCATTCTTTTAATTAACTGAGAACACATGGTGGACACACACAGTCATTCATACATATGAGAGCACATGACAGCTGTTTCTAACTTTTAATCAAATGGTCTTTCCTATGAAGACAGACAGGTGTTGTCATTTTTATATCCTCTTCTACCCTGTGCAATAATAGTAGGGTTGAGTCTAATGTCCAAAGGGCATCATTCATTTTTTATGTGTTTGTTTTTATCCCAATACAGGTATGCTGTTTGTGTTACTAAGTAAATGTGTGTGGACACATGCGTCTGATTATTCTGTGTGCGGTGTTTTGGTTTGTGTTTTAAAATGATGAATAGCTTTACTCCTCTTTATCAGAACCTTTCTGAAAAACAAATCGACACAGTGTTTCCTCAGCATTAACGACAGCAGGAGCTATAACATTCATTTGCCTTTGTGTGTCCCAGCTCACGACGAGGTGTGCACATCGAGTGAAGGGGTGATGTACCGTGTAGGTGATCAGTGGGACAAACGGCATGACGTTCTAGGTCACATGATGCGGTGCACCTGTGTTGGCAATGGCAGAGGAGAATGGAGCTGCATTGCTTACTCCCAGCTCAACGGTATGTGTCTACGTGTGTAACTGAGAGACAAAATGGCAACAAGCAAGGGATTGTGTGTTTGGCGTAGTGATTAGAGACTAGTATTAGATCTCCCTGAGTGACAAGGTGAAAGGCCATGCTTGATTAAAAACCCCCCACCTGCCAAAGGTCAAAAGTGACCCTGCACATCTGCACTCTATGGGCCCTTACCTGCACAGTGCACAGCATACACATAGTGCTCAGTGCTGCTTTTACTTCAAAGTGTCATCGCATGTCTTGTTATGTCTGTTTGTGTGTGTGTGTGTGTGTTTCAGATCAGTGTAATGTGGATGGCTTCATCTATGAGGTTAACCAGACCTTCACCAAACGGCACGATGAGGGATACATGATGAACTGCACCTGCTTTGGCCAGGGTCGTGGCCGCTGGAAGTGTGATGCCATTGGTGGGTTTGTCATTGTGCAGGTTTACATCTTTCAGACTGCAAAGCGTTAATCTTTTACACTTTCCAATGATCCTAATCTTTGGATTGGATTGGAGTATGACTGCGCTTTAGAGATGTGCAATTTCTAATTGGACCTGATAATTCTCAATTTTTATTACTAGTTAAAAATATGATAGAATCTGTGGGCTCTGACATGTAAATGGTGATATTTTAGGGGAGCAGCATTTGTTCTAGTGCTAAATCCCATATGTGCCCTCAGATCAGTGCCAGGAGCCAGAGACAAGAGCCTTCTACCAGATTGGAGAGTCTTGGGATAAAGTCATCCATGGAATCATGTACAAGTGCTACTGCTATGGCAATGGCGTTGGAGAGCTGAGCTGCGAGCCCCAGTCGACACACCCTGGTAAGATTTTAAATGTACATTTGTGTTTGCCTACATCAGCGGGAGTTTTCCGGCATATAAAAATGCAGGAAAGTGGCTTTGCCCATCCACCAAAGGAAAATCTCCACGGCTATGATTAAAAAAACCTTTTAAAGTGGGATTTAATTAGCTACAGCTTCAAATAATGACCAAAAAATAACAGGAAAATGTACTGTATAGGGCAAAGGTCTATTTTCATCTATGATAAACCCTGATCTTCAACTATATGAAGACTATCACTCACCTTCCACAGTCCTGAGCTTGCTCTTTTTTCCCTCACCTGGTCACCTTTTGCAGTCTCACTCAGTGCATCAAATTGTGCTCCAACTCTTGAAAAATGTTTGTTTAAGTCTCTTCGGAAATGAGGCCTTTGACTTTGATGTGAGGTAGACTGAGATGGGAGGGGGTGTGATTTCCTCTTTTACAAGTGCACCCCCCAGTTTGAGCCTTTGTTCTTGCCAGCATGTGGTACATCCCCTGTGTTGTTGCCACAGCTGTACTAAACACCACAGTGCAGAGAGTGTGGATAAAACCCAGACACACCTACTACATACCAATCTCGCTGAACAAGAAATGATCACTTTGAGGATTTTAGCATCATTTTAATTCAAATTCCTTAAAGTTTAAGCCAGCAAAAATCATTCTTACAGATTTTTGTTGGATTAAAGTTCCCTCCTAGTACACGTTGTTTTTGTGGCGGCCTGGCTTTAGTGAGATTTCCATCTCCTGCAGCTTGAATAAATGCATCAGGTTAGTTCCAAGTGAGACTAAAAAGTTGTGCAAGTTGAGACTGTTTCAGGTTACTTGTTTGTTCTGCATGTGAAGCAGGTTGACAGGAGATACAAAATGTAGGACGCTATTCTACCGTAAGTGGCCATAATGACAACCAGCTGTGAACCTGCTGTGCGCGCGCGCGTGCGTGCGTGCATGTGCTCTTGGGCAAAATGCAGCATGCTAAAATTTAAGGGCAGCAGCAACCAGATCCAGACTTGAACTCGGTTGTGAAAAACCATAAAAGGTAAAAATGGAAAACTTGGGCAACACATTTCTCTTAAAGGCCTTTTTAAACCTCTGATTTGGCACAAGCATCGATAAGAT
This sequence comes from Cichlasoma orientale, assembly GCA_034780415.1. Lineage (NCBI taxonomy): Eukaryota > Metazoa > Chordata > Actinopteri > Cichliformes > Cichlidae > Cichlasoma > Cichlasoma orientale. The sequence continues at coordinate 23,576 of JAVDPK010002496.1, read as the reverse complement.
CTTCTAAAAAAAAAATTGTTTTCTTGTCTGCCATATATGTTTATCGCTTCTTGCCTGGAGTGTAATTTAATCTTTTGATGCAGTTCTTATTGTTAGGATGACTCCCGAAACGACTTCCTTTCGCTGCCGTCCTTATCACCACCTCGCGGCGCGTCTGTCTCTATCAAGCATCAATGTTGTGTCTAAGTGTGAAAAGTAAAGGAGGACGTGTACACGCACATGCTTGTACATTAAAGCGACGCAAGCAAAGCTGTGGAGAACGCGTGCGCGGGACTTGTTGTATATCCACTCTGAGTGTGCATCCGTCCGTGCACCTCCCACATCTGATTCTACATAACCCTTACCCTCTCCAGTGGCCTGTGGGTCTGTAATAGGCAGTAATGGGTCCCAGATTGTTTTTGAGGTTTGTGTATCTGCTAGAAACTTATGGTTAACCACGCCACTTGCTCAGGAACTGTGATTACAGGTCTGCCATTTGGAAAAAGTGGTTAGAAAACCTCAGTTCTTTATAGAAGCTACCAGTTTCTATCAGTGCAGCTTATGCCAGGAGTCTGTTCACCACATGACTTGTGTTTACATTCAATATGACTTGATATATCCCCTTTGGATTTTTGAAACCATTACAGACAGTACAGTTCTGCTTATATGACTTCTTTTCTTTTGTGTCTGCTAACGTGCTAAGTCATCTTGTATAATTTTTACTTTTCTTTGGTGAACTCCTACACTTTTTGTAATGCAGAACCTTTACATTTTTCTGTCAGATGGTGTAATGACCAACAAATCTCACCACTGTGTGGGTTTTTTTCCACTCAGACAAGCACTAATGCGATGGGACAGGTGGTAACTGTTGTTTAGTACAACTTGATGGTTAATTAAGCAATAAAACCCATGTTTCTAGGATGGAAAAGTGCCTATACAGCACAAGAATTTACTGTACATAATGGGGGGAATCATAACTGACCTTAGACATAGAAAATTATGTGAGTGAAATAAAACTGCGCGAGAATTAGTGTCAGTTTTCAAAGTGTATTTGGTCTTCTATATTTGCACTTTTTAGTTGTGTTTCTGAGACAAGAGGAAAAATCTGAAAACACGGTGGGAGTAGAAAAGGTTTTCGAGGAAGCAGAAAAACGGTTTTCTCGTCTCCAGCAGCTGAAATCGGCGCTGGAATCTCACACGGACCTGCTAGTTTTTAACCGCTTTCTCTCTGTCCTGTTCAGGAAAATACTCCTGCACACTCGCTCATTCATTGAACTCACTGTTAAGCTGGGTTATGCAGAGCTATTGGTTTTGCAAGAAAATCCCACATTGTAGAACAAACGGCAAATGCATTTCCATTATATGTGACTGCGTGTTCTTCCGATCACTCTTAATGTGTGTTTTATCTGTCTCAGGCGCTTCTGTCCAGGTGATCATAGCAGAATCTGCAAACCAGTCAAACTCCCACCCTATTCAGTGGAATGTCCAACAGTCTGCACACATCACCCAGTATATCCTCAAATGGAGAGTGGTGAGTTTTGTTGTCTTTTTTTGGGGTGTGTGTGTGCCGTAAACTCTTCTATCTCTTCTAATCGTCTTATATCTCATCACATTTTACAGAAAAATTCTTATGGCCCGTGGAGGGAGGTGACGATTCCTGGCCATCTTAACTCCTACACCATCTCTGGTCTGAAGCCCGGCATCACCTACGAGGGTCAGCTGATCAGTGTGCTGCGTTATGGACGCAAAGAGGTCACAAGTTTTGACTTCACCACTACTTACGGCTCCTGTAAGTTGAGGAAGTCTGGCTGAGTCAACAACACTGTTTGTTACTGACAGCATAGCTATAAACTGAAACTGGTGCAAAATATGAAAAAAATTTAATCAATCTTTTCTGTCTTTTTTAAATTATTTTTTATTTGAATGTCCCTGACCATTGCTGCCAGGCCAACTCTCACCTTTTTCCCATTCTCTGGCTTTCTCCATTTGTCCTGTAGTGGCTACAACACAAGGCCTGACCACCCCTCCCCCCCCCATGGTTGACATCTCCGAGTCTGTGACCGAAATTACCTCCAGCAGCTTTGTCATCTCCTGGGTTTCTGCCTCCGACACAGTTTCAGGTTTCAGGGTGGAGTATGAGCTCATTGAGCAGGGACAAGGCACCGGACAGCCTATTGTTCTAGGTATTGACATTTGGCACGATTTCAAGATGATATGTAGCCCCCCCTCATTTATCACTGATTTGCTGATACAAGCTATTTTTTTTCCCTGTCAGACCTGCCCCGCACAGCTACCTCTGTAAACATTAATGAGCTTCTGCCTGGGAGGAAGTACACCATTAACGTGTATGCGGTTACAGAGGGGGGAGATGACCTCGTTCTTACTACTTCACAAACAACGGGTGCGTAGACACACATGCACTTATTTCATATTCGCACTCATTTTCTGGTGTTATTTCCTGTCATCATCTTAGTCATTTGCCACCATTGCACCGCAGTGGTTATAACTTGTTTCTTGCGCCTCATTTGTTTCATAGTGCCTGACGCTCCCAAGGAGCATGAAGTGGAGGAGGTGGGAGAAACATCCATTATGATCAGCTGGGATAAACCACTGGCTCCCATCACTGGTGAGCTATGCAGTCGTGTTCAGTTGCTGCCAAAATCTAGCCTGACTACTGAACTGAGCACCCATCTGCCTACACACAATTAACCGTGTCTTCTCTTCCTGCGTGCAGGTTATCGTGTGGTCTACACTCCATCAGTAGAAGGTGAAAGCACAGAGTTGACCCTCCCTGATACGGCAACATCTGTGACGCTGAGTGACCTTCGACCTGGGAACTTGTACAACATCAGCATCTATTCTGTAGAGGACACCCTGGAGAGTGAACCCATCTTTGTACAAGTCAGAACCTCTGGTGATCCACTGCCAGGTAAATGAACACAGTGTTATTAGCCAAGGGAAGGTTGAACTCAGTGAGGTCATTTATTTGTATTGAGAAAGAGACGGAACGAGACAGTCACGTATTTATTTATTTATTTATTTTTTGTGTGTGTAATATGCACCACTAGGTCAAACTACAGTTTACCTGCAATGTTGGTCCGGCTCTCTAAAAGACGTAAGGAATAATCCACTATGGGAATTCTTGTCCCTCGTTCCTGTTAGCACCTTTAATCTTTGCATATCATAATTTGATCTTCTGTGTCTGCCTCTGTTGTACGTTCAGACAATTTTGAATTATTACACTTGCCATAAGGGCACCCTTGATAACCAACCTACAAGTAATATTGTGGCTTATTTAGTGATTTGTGTCTGTTTCCAATCGTCAGTAGTCGGAATAAGAACCACCTTTCAATGGAAAGAGAAGTCACCGAGTTCACAGCTGTTGGGCTCTGATTCTGCTTGATGGAGTTATGTAAAACCTCTCGGTCTGCCAGGGTCGAACATGTTGGTGGCCCAGTTGCGCAGATGTTGGGAAAAGTGTGTGTACAGTTTGCACGATGGACTTGAGATGCGTAAATTAGCTGATGCTGTATCGTTTGAGGCAGTAAAGTAAAACTCGCTGCACTGCGGCTCTGTGACAGTCATTTTTAGACTAACGTTGGAGCTGCACTTCCCAGCGGGGCTGGGTGCGGGGTTGGAAGTGCTCGCCTCAGACATTGTCATATAATAGTAATGATTTATATTATTTACACATGTTGAACTTGGGTAAACACATTGGCTTCATTTGACTGGATTTCTCTAAACAAGCAGTTAACAGTTTTGAAAGATTTGTTTGGAAATGCAGCAATCATTGAGATTCAGCGTGCAATACGGGGGTCTGCAAAGACCTAACCCAAGGAGGAAAAAAAATACTAGCTGAAGCAGATGATGTCCTGAAGCAGAGAAATGATTTAGCACTTTTTATGATGCACTTGCGATTCAAAGATTTATTTTTTTCTTGTTTATTTCTTGTCCACAGATGAAGTGGATTCCCCTACCGACCTGCAGTTCTTCGAGGTCTCTGATAAGAAAATCGTTCTGACTTGGTCTGGCCCATCCAGCGGAGTCTCAGGTTATCGCGTCACCGTGCTGCCCATTGACGAGTCTGGGTCTTCTCATCCAGAGATGAATCTGCCCATCAGCCAAAACTCCTACACCGAAGTGACGCACCTGCAGCCGGGAACACTGTACCGCTTCAGCGTCTATGCCATTCATAATGGAGAGCAAAGTTTGCCACTTATCGGGGAGCACTCTACTAGTGAGTATGACAGATGATTTTGTCAGGGTGTCCGGCAGGTGAGGTGTCTCAAGCTTGGAAAACTCGTCCCAGCTCTACAGTGAATTTCTGTGGGGGGGCCATACCATCTGTTACAGGGCCGCTCTTTTCTGAAGATTGCTTGTTGTGACTCTAGCTGTGAAAATATGGGACAGATGAAGCAGCTGGTATTGCATAGTGGTTAAGAATACAGGCTTGTAAAGTGCCTTATCTTTTAAGCAGTACTGCATGAATAACACCCGTAATTTGAAACATGCGTGATTTTTTTTTTTACAAGACCTAAAACTGTGCATGTAAACCTAATACTACGATCTCCCTTCCAAAGAAAAAATTCATCTTTTCAGATCAAACTGCTGCGTATCTAACAGTGCTTATTGTCTGTCTTTATAGAGCCAGATGCCCCCACAGATATCCATTTTGCCAATGTGACTGAGGACAGTGTAGCGATGCTGTGGTTTGCACCCCGCGCCAAAATTACCGGCTATCGTCTCTTCCTCACGGTCGAGGGCTCCAACCCCAAGCAGCTGCGCCTGCCTGCCCGCCTCACTCAGTACACCCTCCTCAACCTGAAGCCTGACACAGAATACACTGTTACTCTGCACGCAGAGCAAGACAATACACTGAGTGCAGGAGAGACAGCTTCGTTTACAACTAGTAAGTATCCAGTGCATTAACAACTGCCTATAAAGCTTTGTGACCAAATTGCAGGGGCCTTAGGGATGCTCCGTTAGTTTTCAATCTTTCATTATGCTTTAAGCTTGGATGTTTTTCACTGTTTAAAAATATTTTTCTACACTGGTAACGATATCGGCTCGCAAAAGCCAGAATTACTCAGCTGAGATCAGAAAAAAGAGCAGACAGACACTCTTCAAGTTCTTGTAACTGTACTGTAGAGTTAATGAGGTGTGTCCTCCTGCAATACTAATGGATAGAAATTGTAGTTTTTGCATGCCGTAACATCAAAATTTATCTGAACACATCTCCACTTTCTGTGTTTGTAGCTCCACCAATGGGTAATGCGCCTCAATTCAATGCTGATGTGACTGATACCTCCATTATAATCACTTGGACTCCTGTTCCCCGCATTGGATACAAGGTATGTTCGCTGATAATACATAACACGTTTTTTTTTTTTTTTTGCTTTTTTTTTTACATTTATAATTCTGACCATATTTCTCATTTTGTCAAAATTCATGTTTTGGATATTTCCATTTTTCCCCATTTGCTGTGGAAAAACACATTCCAGTTAGAGTTAGCTACCAACATGGGAACTTGAACCCACAGAGATAAATCTGATTGGATAGAATGTGTCACACAAGAGATGAGAATGTTCTGCTGGCCTCAGTGTTCTTGGGAAAACACTGACCTCTGACCTTTACCTCCTGTACCCCCAGCTATGTCTCTCGCTCCTCCGTCTGTCTGAATGTGTACATTTGTCTTTCAGTTGACAGTACGGCCCAGTCAGGGTGGGGAAGCCCCAAGAGATGTGACCTCTGACTCAGGAAGTATTTACGTTTCCGGTCTGACTCCAGGAGTGGAGTACACCTACAGCGTCCAGCCGGTCATTAATGGACACGAGCAAGGAACTCCGATCACGCGCCGTGTTGTCACACGTAAGTAAAAACCAAAACAGTTTTGTTTTTTTTTTTCCTTTTTCCACACCTCCTCCTCTCATTTCTTTTTAATTTGTTTTTCCTTCTTCTTCTCCAGCTCTGTCTCCTCCTACTGATCTTAACCTGGAGTCTAATCCAAGCACTGGTGAGCTCGTAGTCCAGTGGAATGGAGCCAGTACACCAGGTACACACTCGAATATATACCCACACATGCAGTTAAAAAAAGAAATATGAATAACCAGTCTAACAAGTAAATACCTCTCTTATCCCTCCAAGACATCACTGGCTACAGAGTGACATGCACTCCCACCAATGGGCAACAGGGAAATAGTGTGGAGGAATTTGTGGAAGCAGGGGAGAACTCGTGCACCCTGGAAAACCTCAGTCCTGGTGTGGAATACAACGTCAGTGTTGTCACTGTTAAGGATGATATGGAGAGCACTCCTGTCTCAACTGTCATTACACCAGGTGGGTTTAAAAAGTTTAAAAGGGTTTTTGGGCCCCTGGAGCATGCATGCAATGGATTTTCCTGATCCATTAGGGGTCCATGTAGACAGCCTGTGTATATGTGCAGAATTTGAAAACATGTGGCAAACAGGTAACGGCAAGCTGTCATTTGCAGAAGTAAAAAAACTATGTTGAAAGTTCATATTTTAGCTTTCAACAGTTTTCTGACACCGCTGCTCTTCTATAAGTGCCTCTGCGAAAGTGACTTATAGTTAACGCTCATGCTTTTAATGTTAACTTTATATATCACCAAATGGTCATATATATTAAGAGAAGCAAACTTAACATTAGCTCTTCCATCAGTGTGACATGTTGTGTATGTCACCCTGCTGAAAGTCCAGTTTGTATTGCCCAGCTTAACCACTGCTTCTTGGGTGTCTGTCCCTTCTTTCCTTTTGTCCAAATCCTTTTATCCCCCCCCACATTTGCTCTTTGTTTGTTTTGGCATTTCTGTTTTCTCCTCCCACCCCCAAATTCCCCCAAACCCAACTTTCCATCCGTCCAGAAGTACCACAGCTGACCGACCTCAGCTTTGAGGATGTGAGCGACACCACCATCAGTCTCCGCTGGACACCGCTCAACACCACAGCCGTCACTGGCTACAGGGTCACTGTGGTTGCAGCTGGCGAGAGTGTGCCCATCTTTGAAGACCTGGTGCAGCCCACAACTGGTCATTACACGGTCTACGGACTGGAACCCGGCATTGACTATGACATTAGCGTTATCACTGTGACGGAGAATGGCGAGAGCGAACCCACCACACTCACTCAGCAGACCTGTAAGAGTCATGTTTCTACTAAGCCAAACATATTCCTCTACTGCTAATATCAGTAAAGCATTTATATTCTTACTGGAGGAGCACGTTTTTATGAATAAAGTGACTAAACTGTCGTACAGGTATTTAGTATGAAATCAGCAGCAAGTTATGCTGCGTGTGCGTGTGTGTGTGTGTGTGTGTTTATATTATATAATGTAATAAGGTTCTCATTAACCCTTTGACATGGCTCTTTAAACAACATAAACCTTTAGGTTGCTGATGTAATTGCTTTGCATGCTTTGTTGTCAGTTTAATAACCCTCTGTGTGTCTGTGTACACGTGGACCATCTGGTTTTAGTTGAGAGCTTTTATCATACTCAGACTCATTTTGGGGGGGGGGGGGGGGGGGGGGGGGGGGGGGGGGGGGGGGGGGGGGGGGGGGGGGGGGGGGGGGGGGGGGGG
>JAVDPK010002496.1:0-15903 GCA_034780415.1 Cichlasoma orientale | reverse complement strand
CCCCCCGCCCCCCCCCCCCCCACCCCCAGTACCAACAAAGCTTGTTCTCCCAGTTTGAAGATGTTGTAAAACTTCAGAAAATGATTGGCACTCGCACACAAGTAAATCAGAGACTCTTCGTTTAAGAGATGGTGTAAATATTTCACTTTCTCTTTTAGTTGTTCCCTTTTATGTTAGTCTTTTTTTTTTCTCATCCCCTTTCATGGAATTATTAAAATACCCAAATCCTGTTTTACGACCAATAAGAAGTCTTATAAATCTAACAGTCTGCTCTGTCTTTCCTACAGCTGTGCCAGCCCCCACTGATTTAGGCTTTGGCCAGGTTGGGCCAGACAGTATAGAAGTCACCTGGGTCTCTCCCCAAGTCCCAAACAGTGCTGACGTTAACAGTTTCCTAATCAGGTATGTGACGAAACATAAAATGTTCTTGAAGCAAAAAAAAAGCAACAGCAGAAATTATTCCTTAATGCTGGTCTCTATATTATTCAGGTATCACCCCATTGATGATGAAGATGAGATCACAGAGACCAGCGTAGGAGGCACGACTAACAGTGTGGTGCTAAGAAGTAAGTTGTAGTAAAGATAAATAACAAAGTCAGGAGCAGCCACAGAAATGGCTACATTCATATTCTTGTTGTCTTTGCCGTCCCCCAGATTTGCTGCCCAGCACGGAGTATCTGGTGAGCGTGGTGTGTGTTTATGAGCAAAGGGAGAGCTCACCCCTCGTTGGCACCCAGAAAACAGGTGATTCTTACATCAGTCTGGAATCAGCCACTCTTATCTTTAAGAGCAAGTGGAATCATTTGCTGCAGTAAAAAGTTTAAGTCATCTTTATCCTCCTTGGTTTATGTCCCAACCTACTTCAGCTCTGGATTCACCAGTCGGCCTGCGGTTCTCTGAGATCATGACCAACTCCTTTACCATCCACTGGTACGCTCCCCAGAGTAAAATCACCGGCTACCGCATTCGTTACCAGATGGTAAGCGGTGGGAGGTCCAAAGATGAGAGGCTGCCCCCCTCCAGGAACCACTTCACTCTGACAGGACTCCATCCAGACACAGAGTACTTGGTCAACATCTTTGCAGTGAGCGGGACACAAGAGAGCCTGCCGCTTAGTGGGACACAGAAAACAAGTATGAGTGCCACTTTTAATGCTTTATTCACTCACAATGTTATCGCCAAAGTGTTGGTTATGTGTTTATGTTTGTTTCTGGCTTCTTTTTCTTTCCCCAGTCTCCGATGCTCCCACTGACCTGGAAGTGCTAGACTCATCCCCTACGAGCATCACTGTCCGCTGGGCCGCTCCGCCGGTTACTGTGCGCTACTATAGGATCACCCACGGAGAGTCAGGTAGACTCAAAGTGGAGAATAGATTGACTTGATTTAATCAACAGTTTGTGCTACAACGTGCATATATTTTCTGGCTATAATATTCCTTTTTGCATTTTATTATTTGTCGTCTAAATTTTGCTCTTGCAAATGGAAAATCTTGCCAAAAAAGAAATTTATTTATTTCCTGGTAATAATTACTAGTCAGCATATTTCTATTTCTTATTTCTGTCCCTCTTTCTCCAGGTGGTCACGGTAATCCTAAGGAGTTCACAGTTCCTGGCTCTCAGTCCACTGCCACAATCACTAACTTGAAGCCTGGCACTGACTACACTGTTACTGTCTATGCTGTGACTGGTAGAGGAGATAGCCCTGCATCCAGCATTCCAATCTATGTCACTCATAAGACAGGTACAAAGTGCACAATGGGACACTTTTTTTTTGGTAATTGTTTGGGCTCTTTCTCCTCTTAAACGCCGCTCTCTCCTCTCTTAGGGGTCGACTCTCCCTCTGAAATGGAGGTGACGGATGTGAATGACGACAGCATCACAGTTAGGTGGAGCCCTGCCGACGGCCCGATCAAGGGTTACAGGGTGACTGGGGCCCCCAGAAATGGACAGGGACCATCTTTTACTGAGGTGGTGGCTCCAGGTATGGTTTTCAAATTCAGTGTGTTGAAGTTTACCTGTAAACTTTGAGCCATTTTAATGTTCCTTTTCTTCTTTTTTCCAGACCAGACAGAGTTTACTTTCTCGGGCCTGATGCCTACATCAGAATATACTTTCAGTGTGTACGCTCAAGGGCAAGATGGAGAGAGCTCTCCACAGGTGGTGACTGCTTTAACAAGTAAGGGTTTTTGCCTTGTGAAAATTTGAAGCTGAAAAATCAACCAGTTTGACATCTCATCCTCTTTGTTTCCTTTTTATCTCCTTTCTCCTAACTTTTAGATGTGGACCGGCCCAAGGATCTGACTTTCGCAGATATTGACTCAACCTCACTGCGGATCACCTGGGACAGTCCCGAGGGAACCGTTACCTCTTATCGGGTGCTATATTCAAGTTCTGAGGAGGGTGAGAGAGAGTTGCTTCCTGCTCCGAGAGGAGACGCCGAGTCGACTGTGATCTATGGTCTCCAGCCCGGCACTGAGTACACTGTCAAGATCATTGCTTTATACGATGACACCGCCAGTACACCGCTGGTCGGGACACAAGCTACAGGTAGGGAAGGAAATTTATATTCAGTGTCACAACTTTTCAACAGAAGATGCCAGTTCTCTATAAAATGCGAAACGCCAGGAACCATATAAAAGAATTCAAGTGAAAACCGAGGTTTCCTCTTCTTTTTTTCCCCTTCTTCCAGCAATCTCTCCTCCAACTAACCTCCAGTTCTCCCAGGTCACTCCTACTTCTTTCATTATGCGCTGGGACATGCCCAGTCAGGAAAATCGGCTAACTGGCCTCACAGGCCTCACAGGCTACCGTGTGGTGGTAAACCCAAAGAACAAGAGTGGGCCCACCAAAGAGATCAACCTGGCCCCAGACGCCACTCAGGCACACATTTCTGGACTCATGGTGAGTGAATGAAATGAACTTGGAGTGCCTTAAACGTGGGTTTAAGCGTCATATAGGTAACCCATCACAGATGATAATGGCACTCTTTGAATCTCTGCTAATTAACGGTACCAGACAGACGTGCAGCGCTCACTGATGGATTCAGTTGTGCGCATTTTGTAAATGTTTGTGCCCTAAAAATAATTGTAAGCATTTATCCAACTGGATAGGTCCAGCTTTAGTGCATTTACAGTAACACAGAAATACCCATGTGGAGGTTCACACACTTATTAATAATGACAAGGTGTTCACAGGCACACTCATACCTGTGGATCCACATGCATAAACAATTAATATTGCAGCTTCAGTCACTATATTTACTCTCAGCTTTCTGGAGAATGCAGCATTATGGGTTTTTTTTTTCTCTCCATTAGATTGCAACAACCTATGAAGTCCATGTTTATGCCTTGAAGAATTCTCTAACCAGCAGGCCAGTCCAGGGAGAGGTCACCACCCTGGAAAGTGAGTTTCTGGCTTATAAACAAATAAATGGATGGTCTGTTTCTGCTGCTTTTAGTCCTCCTTACTAATACTTTTCCTCGGCACTCCTTTCCCTCAAGATATCAGCCCCCCTCGTCGTGTACGCATCTCTGACGTTAATGATTCCACCATCACCCTGACATGGCGCTCCAAGACAGAGACCATTTCTGGTTTCCTGGTTGAGGCCACACCCACCTCCTCCTCTTCTGGCTACACACCCATCCAAAACACCATCGGCCCTGAATTGCGCTCATACACGATTACAGGTACACAGACGATAGAATTTAAATGCGCAAAACTGAAGTCACAGATGTAGAGATAATACAAAAACAACGTGGACTGTAGTTCAGTGTTTCTGCACATGCAGATTTATACAAAAATAGGCTGCCTCTCATTAACTTGCCTGTGTCAATACTCCAGGTCTGGAGCCTGGCACCAGCTATAAGATCAACATCTACACACTGAAAGGAAATGGGCGCAGTGTACCTCTCACACTCACCGCAACCACAGGTAATCAATAAACTGGATACATTACTGTTACATTACTCTGATATTACACATTTGCATAGATAACATTTATAGGCTTACCATACCTTTTTAAGTGTTGGTTTCCTTATCATATTATCATATTATCCTTCAGTATTAGTAGCTGATACTATCATTAGTATGAGTTACAATACTATGTATTTCCTTTATAGTAGAATATGGTATCTGCTGTTTCTCTAAAGATTTTGAATATATTTTCTGAGTAATGACTTGGTTGCCTCTCTTCTAGCTCAGCCACTGGTCATCCCACCCACAAATATTCGCTTCACCTCCCTGAATCCTAACAGCATTTCTTTCATGTGGGAGCTGTCACGCAGTCCAAGAGTTACAGGGTATTATGTCACCTATGAGGAGGCTGGTGGTTTGCCTCAAGAGGTCATCCCCAGACCCCACGCAGGCCAGCGCTTTGCTACCATCAATGGTAAGTGTGCATGAGATTTACTGTTTACTGTACATATGTAACAATAGAGGGTCATTTATTCATTTTAAAAATGTGGCAAATGTTTTTAACTTTTGTTTTTTGTTTTTTTTTGATAATAGGTCTGAAACCAGGAACAGAATATGTCATTAAGATCGTAGCCCTGCAGAATGCTTTGAGAAGCACGCCGCTAGTGGGAAAAGCCAGAACCCGTAAGTGCAGATATCGTCCACCTGCAGTCATTTAGTGGCCAGAGCAAACTTTAGATCTTTAACTTGGAGGATGTTCTTCATTGTAGTTCAGTTACAGATGTTTCTATGTTTAAAATATTAAACAGATTAAATGTGAAAAAGTAGCCTCTTACTCGTGGTATCACTTAGGAGAAACAGAGTGGGGTGGGGGGGCTGTTCCCATCACCTTTTTCAGCTTAAATGCTGAAGGTATGACGCACTGCTGGTGCTGTGGAATAATGTACTCAGCTCATATAAGTATTTCTACAAAGGCTTTGCTAATTATACCATTAAATAAAAACATAAAGGCTGTTTTATTTTTATGTTGCCCTCTTGCACCAATTAGGTGATGTAATGGAGGGAGCCTTGAAATCTGATTATGCTCATTTTTCATGATTGTTGTAGTTAAGAGTAACTTCTCACAGAGAGAAATAAAACCAGTCATTATTGCTACGTGTTAGTTTGCTGTTTGAGAGCTGTACTGTGCTGCCCTCTGCTGGCCTTTCCCTGAACTAAAGTCATTTACATTGTTTAGATTGCCCTAAGCACTGGTATAAATATGATGGGAAACCCTCATGTGTGAAATTAGTGCTTATTTTACTTGTCAGAGGATCTAGGTTTAGTTGTCCACCAAAGAAAGCTCTTTAGACCACTATAGAACAGATTAGTGGTTAAAATATGTGATTATTATGTGCTATTTAAATAGGAATACAGTATAAGCCAGCTTCTGTTTATACCTACTAAAAATTCTTCTAGTTGCTTGCATCTAACAGCCAGCATGCATATGTCTTTGATCCAATCAGAACCAGCTCCAGATTCTCAGCTGTTGGTCCCTGAGCTGCCTCAGCTTCCTGTTCCTCATCGCCCCACCACTGATATTCTGGATGTTCCCGAGCCCTTTGATGACAAAATGTAAGTATTGGCATAATCATACTGAAGTGATATCATTTTTATGTTGAAAAACAGGACTTTTAAAAAAAAAAAATAAAAAAAGTCTAACTAGCACCTTAAAGTGCGCCTCTGGGTTTTTGCCATTTTCCGATCCCTCACTTTTTGTGTGTCCAGTTTCGACTCCAACCATGTCCACTTGGCCGGCACTAGTGGCCAGAACCAACCAGGCCAGCAGGGTCAGCACATCTATACAGAGTATCAGAACCTGAACCCCACTAATGGATTTCATGGCCCCTACAGTGGACCCAAAGAAGGCCAGAGACCTACTCTCAAAGAACCTCTAATTTATATTCCTGCAACAGGCCCTGATGGAAACAGAGTACCATTGGTCAAGGTGAGGGAGACTTAAATTACCTGCTGATGTATCTGTTAATGTTGTTTGAGTGAAAATGCATTAGATTAACTTTCTGTGATTGAACCATAGTAAAAACAGATGTTATCAAATGCAATTTGCTTTTGATTTTAGAAAAGGTGCTAATACATTACCCACTCATCTTTTAATATTCATACATCACACTTTTTGACCCTGTAGGTGAGCGATGGTCCTCTGCCAGGTCTTGCGTTTGGTTTCCCTGACAATGAAACAGAGTTTCCCCAAGAAGCACAGACAATCACGACCATCTCCTGGAAACCCATTCCTCACACTACAGAGTATGAGGTGTCCTGTAATCCCATCACACACCTGGAGGAAGGAGGCTTCCTGGTATAGACACGCATGCACAAACTTTAATGTGCAAGCTGATTTTAATATGAGAGAAAGATCCGTACTTAGCTGCTTTCTGTCTCCACACAGATGCGCCTTCCAGGCACCTCCACTAGCGCCACTCTGATTGGACTGACATCTGGAGCTTCCTATAATGTCATTGTGGAGGCCATGAGGGGCGGGGCTAAAGAGAAGGTTTTGGAGGAAGTTGTAACTGTCGGCAATGCTGGTACAGTAGTCCACACTCCCCCCCCCCCCCCCCGTCATTATAGAAAATTGATAAGTAAAAAGGATTCACAGAGGTTGATGTCTGCACAAGCACACACTGGGTGTTATAAATAAGTTACTTAAACTATTTGGAAACTTTAGATTTAATGAACTCAAGTAATAAACACATTATTTCAAATGTTCTGTCATAAGATACCAAATCAGCTGATTTTGTTTTAAATGTTTGTTTTTTTCTGTCCTTCAGTTCCAGGTGAAATCCCCATCGCCCCCAATCGAGATATGTGTTATGACACATTTACGCAGACCTACCATGATGTGGGCTCGGAGTGGGAGCGCATGTCAGAGACGGGCTTCAAGCTGTGGTGCCGCTGCCTGGGGCTGGGCAGTGGTCACTTTAGGTGTGATTCATCCAGTGAGTGGCTTATTAACTCTGTGCCATCATGCTTTTGCAAAACTCTACCATGGAATTAAAGTCCAATAATAATTCTGTGTGATTTTTAAACAAGAGGAATTTATAATAGGGCGATATAAAAAAAATACACAGCAAATGGAAATTCAGTTATGCACATGTAATGGTACCAATTTCCTTCATGCACGTTATAAATTCCTGAGCTACGGTTCATAAGCCATAGAATCGGTTCTATGTGCAGCAGCATGCAGTAATAAAATACCCGCATGGGCAGCCACAGCAATGGCAGGGAGACCTTTGCATAGAAAATTTTTGCCTCACATTTAATTATGTTTAATTGCATTTCCAATGTAAGTTAATCATAAAGAAAATTATTTTACTATATATGAATCTGCCTAGTCTGCCCATGTGGATCTCTCTGCTGTGTCTTTGCAAAGCTCACAGTAAGCTAATCTATCTGACTGAGTCTCGCCCTCAGTTATTTGTATTGTCCATAACTGCGCAAAGCTAACATGACAATACCAGGAACTGAGACCATTAGCCGCAGGTTTTTTATCACTGCTTTATCTGTATATTTATTGTGTGTTCACACTGGGAATCAGGAAGACTCACTGAGGCTTAGTGTTTTCTGAACAGCATGTGATCAGATGCATTCCGTTTTTGTACCACTTTACAGATTGTTTATTTTTTTTCTTGTTTTATACACACTGCATAAATACTATGTGTGAATGGGCTGACATGACATAGACTGATGAATATATCCATCTATTCACTCCCCCTCTACATCATTTCCCTTCTAAATCTCTTCCTCGTGCATTTCTTTTGTCGTTCCTTTGCTCCTGTTGTCCTTCGTGTCTGTCCCTCTGTTTGCTACCTCTCCCTTCTTCAGAGTGGTGCCACGATAACGGCAATAACTACCCTATTGGAGAAAAGTGGGATCGTCGTGGCGAGAATGGTCACATGATGAGCTGCACCTGTCTGGGCAACGGCAAGGGAGAATTCAAATGCGAACCTCGTAAGTACCGACTCGTAAACACGTCAGTATGATTGAAGTAAGGAAGTGTATATCTGATGTTGGACAGAATTCTTAAACTTGATGAGTGCGCTCTCATACTGTTGATCTTTAAAGAATTACTAATGTTCTCCAGATGAGTCGACATGTTATGACGATGGAAAAATGTACCAGGTTGGAAACCAGTGGCAGAAGGAATACATGGGTGCCATCTGTACCTGTACTTGCTATGGAGGACAACAGGTAAGAAAACGTGTAATGAAACCTGTGTCCTGCTGCTTTACACATAATCTTAAAAAGTGTATGTATTTCATTATTCAGGTCAGAACTGCAAGATGTTGACCTCCTGATCACACTGGTTTTGTGTGTGTGTGTTTCCCATTTCCCTCTCCCCTCTTTTAGGGCTGGCGATGTGAGAACTGCAGGAGGCCAGGAGGACAAACTGAGATGGAGGTTGATCTCCTTCAACCTGTTCGCTCAGATGTCTTTGATCGGTACAGAGAAAATGCTCTACGCAAACTGGTCAGTGTCTTTTTTCTAATAATAATCTTCTTTCTAATGAATATTTTCATTTCAGTAAATATAATAGCAACCCAGAAAACATGCATGTATTTTCTTCTTCTTCCTTTGACTTGCTCCTTTCTCTTCTCAGAACATCCAGTGTCCGATTGAATGTTTGAGGCCGGAGCTGCTTGCAGATGCTCACAGCCCACAAGAGTAGAGAAGAAAGGAGTGTGAGGAAAGGAGGATAAAGTGATGAGATCCCGAACAGTGTCAGCATCACTTCAAGAAGGAAGTCTTCTCTTGCTTTCGTGAAAAAGGAGATATTTTCATCAGATTTGTGCCTTCTTTTTTTTTTTTTACCATGCCAAATTGTAGTGCCTTAAAAACACTTTCCTAACTCCAAACTTTGTGCCTTTTTTAAAGACCTGTACCAGCCTTTCATGTGGGGTTTGATCCTTTTTTCTTCAACAGAACCAGGGATTCAAGTTAACTTTAGAAACACAAATCTGTCAGAGCACAAATCCTGCTGCTTCATCACGTTGAATTCTTGTTCCCCAAATGTTGTCACGCACACATGCACACACGTACACACACAGAAGCAGTATTATGTGCATTTTTACTGTTGTATTGGTGCTTGTGTTTTTCAGAACATTCCTCTTTCCAAAGCAAAGCGCGTCTATGCAAGTCTCTAAATGTTCCCTGATATCTGTAGCCACATGTTGTTGCCATATCTGTTGTTTTTGAATACATGTAGGTAATGGTGGAATGTATTTTGTGGATCCTTCCATATCAGGAGAAAGAGGGAGGGTTGTTTCGCAAAGGCCATTTCAAAGCCATACGGTATTTTCATTGTTCCCCCAAAATAACTGTTTAGCTCCTGTCTCGGTTTTACTGACCTCGACAGAAATGACTCAATCGGATTTAAATAAAGCTGCTGTGACAGTTTTTATTACCGTGAATTTGCATTCTTTGTAAAGAAGTGTAACTCCTTTTTTTTTCTTTTCATTTTTTCTTTTACAAAGAACGCACCCTTGTAAGTATCCTGTGTTTGTGTCAGTGTCCTGCTATTCCTGATCTATTCTGATCTTTTTAAATGACAAAATTCAAAAACAGCCTTTCTTTTAAAAGATGAGCAGTAACTTTTGATGTGCTATTGTTTCTGTTATTACTGCATTTGGTCTTGAATTCACCATGTAGATGGTGTGTCATCAGCGATAGTACCTATAAAAATTTTAACCCAGAACTAGCTGACCAAAAATGTAACTGTTGTTTCAACAACGAGTTAGACAATTCACCATAATTTCCCAGTGAATTACCCTTTTAGTGTTTTTAAATTTTTCAATCATTTATTTATCCCTTGTTATTCAGGCATTTTGTTTAATGCTATTTTAGGGTGTACACTTTGTTTTTGATTAACTTGTTTTTATGTTGTTGGTGCCAGACTCTGAACTACTGTGGACTGAATCTTTTTAATAAACTGATAAAAACACATCCCTGTTGGTGAGACTGAATACATTCACACAACAGAAGTATTACAGTTTTTTACAGTGTGTTTCATTCATTTTTTATTTTCAGTTTAGTGTTAGTCTCCTGGGTTGACTGGTTTTAGATTAGGTGTTAATGTTTTTAAAAAAAGAGTTTGGTTACACTTTTTTAAATTATTATTTTTTAAGAGAAAAACTAAAAATAACCAACTATGAAACTGGGGCAAAGTTTAAGGGCATTGACGTCCTAGTCTTATTAACATATTAACCAAAACCTTCTCAGGGTGGTTGGATTGATAAATTTGATCAAATTGACGTAAAAAAAAAACTTTTCCCATACATGGTTAATTTCATTGTAGTTGGTTTGGTCAGCACTTAGTATAGTTTCAGTTATCTATTAAAACCTTGAATCAGGGAACTGTGGGGTTGCATACACCCTTTCGAGGACCAGAAATTATAGAGCTAAAAATATAAAGTATAAATTCATTTTATATGATGTGTGAAGACGGGATTTTAGTTATTTCTTTCTGAATACATAGGATCTCAACATGTGGCAGGTCTGTGCTTTTATTTTGAAGCACTATAGCTTAGGTACAACTTCCGGTTAGGGCGTGTGTCTTTCTTATTCATTCGTCAATCCATCTTTTTCTGCTTGTGCTGGAGCCTATCCCAGCTGCCACAGGGCGAGGGGCGGGTCATGAGTCTTTCGCAGTGTTTTATCCGTGTCATCATATTGTAGCTTTCACAAAGAATGATTCTTTCTACTTCATTAGGTGTTCTTACTGAGGTAAATGCCATTTGCCAAATGGCATTTGACCTTTAAATATTAAATACTCTTACAATTTTTTGTTCACGTGACGCATTTATTCTGAAGAAGCTGTAGCGGAAGTGATGTCGCTGCAAGCGAGATAGCGCGAAAAGAAGCAGCAAGTTGGAGAGTAGAGTTCGAGAAAGAATGGAGAACGTTTCTATTGACACTTTAATCCTGAAGCTCCACGACGTGAACGCGGTAAAGTTTGGAGAATACAAATTGAAGAGTGGCCTGTTGACACCTATTTATATCGACCTGAGAGTCCTCGTGTCCTACCCTGCTCTGATGAACCAGGTAACCACGTGTTGCCTTCATGGCTGCACAACATACCGACTTCAAAACAGCTTAAAGTCATGCAGGAAAGAGGAAATATTGTGTGAACGCATAATTTAAAAGGCAAATATGGTTGTATAGTCACTCGTCAGTTCTTCTTTATTCAGAGTAATATTGTTACACACCTGGGTCTATTTGTTTCCCGAAAGTTCAGCAGTCACACTAATTGATTTTCAATTAAACCCTCCATTCAGACAAAATAACATAAGGCTGTTAAAAAACGGATAAGTATAACACTGGACCTGTCAGGAAGCTAGTCATTCACTCAAGCCTCACTGATAATTACAGGAATCGGCAGCTTTCTGACACACTGTGACTGTTAGCAAAACTTCATTTACCTGAGGCATTCCTACTCTTCTTCAGGTCACTCAAGATAAGATAATGCTGACCATTGCCTCAACATGGTAGACATTTAAAAAGATTCAACCTTAAACAGCTCATCATTTAAAGGTATCAGTTGAATATTTTTAATTAGGATAAGTAGATGTTATT
This sequence comes from Cichlasoma orientale, assembly GCA_034780415.1. Classification (NCBI taxonomy): domain Eukaryota; kingdom Metazoa; phylum Chordata; class Actinopteri; order Cichliformes; family Cichlidae; genus Cichlasoma; species Cichlasoma orientale. The sequence goes on along the minus strand of JAVDPK010002496.1, from coordinate 4,363 downwards.
ATACGCGTATCATGTGCAACACATCACTTTAAATTGTGGCCATTTTTGTAACAACAGACCCAATCTTTTATTTACAGGTGTCAAGTCTCATCTACCAGCGAGTGCAAGAAGAGGGGCTGCAGTTCGACTCTGTGTGTGGGGTTCCTTACACAGCCTTGCCTTTGGCCACAATTATTTGCTCAAGACATGAACTGCCAATGCTTATCAGGCGAAAGGAGGCCAAAGACTATGGTGAGCCACCCTCAGTTGGTCAGATTTATAAATAAATGTATGTATATCTTGACCTGCAGCCCTGAACCTTCAGACAGTACCCCAACTGAGTTGCATATGCAAACGCAAATGTCCAATGCCGTTGGACATTAAACTGTATCTAAGATCCCTGTTCTTTAGTGCAGAATCTGCTTAAATCAAACTAAAAATACCAAATGCAAAGCAAGAAAGTGGGTGCTTTATCTTGCATGCTCTAAACAGGCACCACCCTCAACTAAACCAAGGAAAGTCTTCTCCGTCATAATAGTGCATCTGAGAAAGGGCAACTGGAGGCAGTGCCCCCTGTTTTCTCTTGCTTGCAGCGTTGAGCATATTGGTTAATGTTGAGTTTAATTATAACTGAAGGTTTCTCTTTCACTGTGGATCTCCCTTTTGTAACCCTGCTTAAGGAACCAAACGGCTGGTGGAGGGGTCGTTTCGTGAGGGGGATACATGCCTGATCATTGAGGACACCGTGACTAGTGGGAGCAGCATCCTGGAGACTGCTGAAGTGCTCTACAAAGAGGGACTGAAGGTCCAGAATCAAATCTTACAGAAAAGATAATATCACACTTATGCTTGGTGGTTTGCAGTAGTAGTAATGATGTCAACAAGGGCAGCAGTACACAAGAATAACCTTTGTTTTTAAATGTTTATTTGTTCAAGGTGACGGATGCGATTGTACTAATGGACAGACAGCAAGGTGGTGTGGAGATGTTGGCCTCAAAGGGAATCAAGCTCCATCCCATCATCTCCATGTTCAAGCTGCTCAGCGTGCTGCAGGCAGCTGAACGCATCGACGCCCAAACTGCCCAGAGTGTTCGCAGTTTCATCCAGGACAATAACACTTTCAGGTACAGCTTTACAGATTTTTTTTTTTTTTTTTTTTTTTTCCCCCTTTAGATGACAAGTGTAGCTAGTGTGTTTTTTTTTTTTTAATCTATACTTTGCAATGGAACAACAAAAAAACCCTGTAAAGTAACGCAGTCATCTTGACTCTCTCATCCCCAAAAACGGCAGTGACGCGCCTGCCAGCAAGAAGCCGTGTGTGGAACAGAAGCTGGAGCCGAGTTATTCAGAAAGAGCTGAGTTACCAAGTATGTAGTCTTAAAATTTAAATTCCTTACAGTTATTTCAAGCTAAAGAAAGGATGAATGTACAGTATATACATTGTTGTATTCAAGTCCTAGTTAACATTTTGGAAACGGAGACTGATGGTGCTTTTGTTGAGTGCCACTTTTGGCCTACAATTTGACAATGAGAAAGCATTTCTTTGCTTTCTCATTGTCTTGAAACCCAGCGACAGTTTAAATTGTCACTACTTTCTTTTTGTCTGCAGATATTCACCCTCTAACATCAAAGCTGCTGAAGATTATGGAGGAGAAGCAGTCCAACCTTTGTGTGTCCGCTGATGTAACCAGCAGCGAGGAGCTGCTCCAGCTGGCTGAGTCTCTCGGTCCAAAGATCTGCATGCTGAAGACCCACGTTGACATCCTCAAGGTGCGGCAGAATCTACTGTTATTTGTCCTGTCAGACCTTCCCATGTAACAAACAGGCTGATCTTTTTCTCATGCGTGTTAACAGGACTACACATTAGCTTTTAGTCAGAAAATGCAGGCCTTGGCAGAGAAACACAACTTCCTTATATTTGAAGATCGCAAGTTCGCTGACATCGGGAACACAGTCAAGCATCAATATGAAGGTGAGATGATTTCACGTTTTCTTTTGGTCATGTAAATTCAGAGTGACTTAAAAATATCTAAAATAGTCTAACGTTGTGAGCTTGTGTCTTTTCTCCAGGTGGTTTGTACCAGATTTCATCATGGTCCCACATAGTGAACGCCCATGCAGTGCCAGGGCCAGGAGTTGTGAAAGGTCTGAGCGCTGTAGGAAAGCCTCTGGGCCGAGGCTGTTTGCTCATAGCCCAGATGAGCTCCCAGGGATCGCTGGCTACTGGTGAATACACAAAGGCTGTGGTAAGCACATTTCTGCATAGGCCTTTTTCTAAATTTGTTCAGATTGTGTGTTCTGTTTGTTTCAGTTTACAGCTGTTTGGCTCTGCTTTGTGTCTTTATAGTTGCAAATGGCAGAGGAGCACACAGACTTTGTGATTGGATTTATCTGTGGCTCTAAGATTACAAAGAGGCCAGAGTTCATCCACATGACCCCTGGGGTGCAGATGCAGCCTGGAGGTAAATTTGATTGTTTTCACTGAACTTTGATCTTTTGTTTGCCATTGGTTAAGTTTATCATTTTTGTTATTTGTATTCTCAGATTCATACTTGAAAGTACTTCAAAGTGAAGTGTGAATGCAGATTTTTTTTTTATATGAAATCCGCCTTAGTTAAGATAAAGACGTGCTACAAGAGGCAAAAGGTTGGACACACTTACCCATTCATGGGTGCCTTTCTGTTGTTTTAAACACTATCTTCAATACTCTGAGGTATATAGGGCAACTCTGTACCTAATCAGGGGATCTCATTCTAGCTTTTTATAAAGTTCAGGCCAAACTGTACGTCGGGCCACTATACAGTCTGCTTTTTAACTTCTCTCTTTATGGTGCCATGACTCATTTTTAACACAGGGTGGTGCTGTAGTACATACAATTAGTGCCAGTCTGTGTTTTTTCTACTCTTCCAAAGTCCTTAACAGCCCCCCACCCCTCTTATTTAAGCCATTTTCTTTTTCCTGTCTCCCCCCTCCCTTACAGGAGATTTGCTGGGCCAGCAGTACAGCACTCCAGAGGAAGTTATCTACAACAAAGGCTCTGATGTCATCATAGTGGGACGAGGTGTTTTGGAGGCCTCCGATAGGGTGGAAGCTGCAGAGTTGTACAGAAAGTCAGGCTGGGATGCGTACACAAAGAGAGTGGGCCAGAGTGGCATTTAAATCTGTCTGATTTGAATTTCAAAGTGCAACTGTAATAAGGACTTCTGCAGATGGACAAAGTAGGCAGCATGTAATGGTATACATGGCTTCACTTGTACTTATGTCCATCTGGACATTACACTGCCACATCAAAATGTGCACTAGTGTGGGGAATGATGCACATTTTACTGTTGATCTGCTCTTTTGACCCCTTAATGCCTAGTGTATCATATTTGATACGTACTGGTTTTTGGAGTTTTTGAGACTTGTACATCACCAGTGTCCATTTTTTTTTTCCTCCTGAAAAACCTCAATAAATTGCACATTAAATTTTTAAGCAATGAATTGCAAAAAAAAGTGCCAAAATTTTGCAAATATGACACAAATAATTTTTTTTTTAAATTTATATAAGTATTTTGTAAAATTTGTAAGGAGAGTCAAACATTCCATTTTTAAGAAAATTTAAATTTTCTTGCAATTATTTCAGAATTCAGGCATTAAGGGGTAAAATGCATTCCTAAATATGTTAATATGCTGCTTAAATGTTTTTGATTCATTCCTTTTAATATGCTGCACAAAGTGAACTGATTTCTAATCTCAGTGATTTAAGTGACCAGGTTTAAGTAATCTCACGTCCAAGCGAAGAGTTTCAAATGGAGATTCACTTGAAGTAGTTTCGTGTTACAGCAGTAAATTCTAGTTCTCTCCTTGTCACAAAGCTGCCATCACCTTTTTATGTCATTTTGTAACTGCTAAAAAATGATGTATCTATTTGTGGTGCTTATCACTGTTGCCTCCTGGGTTTGAATCTGCCGACCAGCGGGGGTCCTTCTGTGTGGAATTTGCCTGTTTGTGGGGGGGGGTCTTCGACTTCTTCCCACAGTCCAAAAAACATGCATAGGGTCACTGGTGATTTTTAAACTGTCTGTAGGTGTGAATGTGAGTGTAAATGATATTCTGTCTCAGTGCGTTGGCACTGCGAACATACATGCGATCTGTATAAGGTGTACCCTCGGCTTTCGGCCTATGACAGCTGGGATTGGCTCCAACCCCTGCGAGACCCTGAATTGGATAAGTGTAAGAATATACATGTTCACCAACAGCATAAATAGTGTGAGGTAACCTTTATCTCCTCAAAAACCCAAGCATTTCCTGACAGCTTCACAGTGTAGGACAGGGGTGTCAAACATAAGGCCCGGGGGCCAGACTCGGCCCAGCAAAGACTCTAATCCGGCCCAATGGACAG
>JAVDPK010002495.1:455256-472570 GCA_034780415.1 Cichlasoma orientale | reverse complement strand
CACACACACACACACACACACACACACACACACACACACACACACACACACACACACACACACACACACACCACTCTTTAGGTTGTGCAGCGATGCCTGATATTGAATGGTACTGAATGAAATGTTGGAGAGAGAATTTTAGTTGGAGCGGAGTAGACGCTGGCTTTCATCCAGTACCTGCCATCATTCATCTGGGCAACAGGGGTTATTGAGAACAATCACAGACGGAGAGAGAAGTGTGCTGACAGGCTTTATATGTGTGATGATGTGTACGGCTCCTTTTGCAAAGAGCCCGAGAAAATGTTTTTCATTCCGCCTTTCTGCCATTGTTACAGAAAGGCAGTCATTTTTGGAAAGCCAGATAAGATAAATAAGTCTAATGTATGAAGCCAGAAGTATTTTACAGCAGTGTAGCAGCAGCGGAGGAGAGTAGAGAGGAAACAGGGGCCTAACTCCTTAAAGCCTAACATGACTGAGACCAAGGAGCTGTGTTGCGGGGGCAAAAGGCAGAGTTGAAGGGCAGCTGGTAGAGCAGGTGAGTCTTTCAAATATCTGGGAACAGAGGTAGGAATCTCTGCGTCCTTCTCAAAACATTCTGACTCAACATACAAGAAAAATCAGCAACCGCAACTCAAAACCTGTTGAGGAAGCGCAGGAGTTTTAATATCACTAAAGAAGTATTAAGCCTGGTTTAAAAGTCACTCATTGAATCTATTTTGACCTTCAGTATTTCATAGCCTGACTGTTATACACAAGAGAGATGATCAGAGAGGCCAATAAGGTAACAGGTTCAGCTCAAAGACCACTGTCTGAATTGTATATCAGCTCAGTTACTAGGAAGGCCAGTGTGATTATGCAGGACCCTTCTCACCCCTTCCATCAGTCCTTTCAGCAGTTACCATCAGGCCAGCATTATCAAGGCCACTTGGCTAGGAAAAGGGCAGACAAAACATCTTTTATTCCCTCAGCTGTTAAATAAGATGTCATGACATAACCTCATTTTCATTTTGAAGACTTTTTTTTGATGCTATGTCCTTTTATTATTGTGTACTGTGATTTTTGAGTCTGGTGCCTGATAGTGTTTGGGGTTGTTAATCGTTTCTCTTTAGAGCTGCGTCAACGATGAATTTCTGCTGCTCTGTGACAATGAACTTGTTCTAAATGTAGCAAAATTCAGTCAAAATTCAGACTACGTGAAGTACCCTCTGAAAGTCTACTGGACGATGCGAATGCGGCATTATGGGCATTCCCTACTTCGACCATCTCTGAAACCCACCAGTTGATATATATACCAGGGCAGCAGTGATCCTTGAGACGCTTGGCTACAAGATAAGCAGTACCCTCCATGGAAAAGATGACTAGAGGCTATAGATCAAGGCAGCACAGAAAGAAGTCAGCCAGCTTTCAGAGCTGCAGAAAGGTGCCATGAAGAAAGAGGTGGCTAAGAAGTACAGCAAGCTGTCAATACCTGAGGCCTTAGAGACTGCCGAGCAAACACTCACAGCCTTGGCTAGCCATTTGAAGAGCTATACCAGAGACATAGAAGCCAAGAGAATAAACCAGATGTTCTCCACTGAATCATCCAAGGTGTACTCTCAGTGGCAGGGGACCAATATGAGAACAGCACCCCCACCAAGGCTGGAGATGGAGCAATGCTGGAAGAGCATATGGGAGAAGGATGCAACACACAACACCAATGCTTAGTGGCTAGTGGATCTAAGAGCAGACCGCAGCAACCTCCCTGAACAGGATCCAGTGACCATCACAGAGGCAGACATCCAAGAAAGAGTCTCACATATGAAGAGTTGGACAGCACCAGGCCCTGACATGATACACACCTACTGGCTAAAGAAGCTAACTGCACTCCTGGCAGCACAAATGAACCAGCTGTGAATATTTTCTGGCTAGAAACCTGTCAAGGTTTGAATTACATAACATTAAAAAGCAATTATCCATTGCCCCTCCTTTCCTCAGCCCTCGAACTCTTACAGGATGTTACCATCTTCTCCAAACTGGATCTGCGTAACACCTTCCACCTGGTGCATATAAGGGAAGGCAATGAATGGAAGACAGCCTTTAACACTCACCTAGGCCATTTTTAATATTCTGCCATGCCGTTTGGACTTACTAAAGCTCCACCTGTTTTTCAAGCACTAGTTAATGATGATCTCCATGACTACCTAAACCTGTTTGTTTTTGTCTACCTTAATTACATTCTCATTTTCTCCGGAAATCTCTCAGAGCACCAATAATCACGTTCGGCAGGTTCTGCAATGCCTGTTGGAGAACAAGCTGTTTGTCAAAGGTGAGAAGTGTGAATTTCACTCTGTTTCCTATTTAGGCTACATCATCGCTGAGGGTCAGACTAAAGCGGATCCTGTAACGCTTCAGGCTGTGGTGGACTGGCCAGTACCCACAACATGAAAACAACTCCAACGTTTTCTAGGCTTTGCAAAATTCTATCGCCGCTTCATCCAGAGCTGTAGTAAGGTTGCCTTGCCTTTAACCCGTCTCACTTCCCCCAAGGTCCCTTTCCTGTGGAGTGACTCAGCTCAGAAGGCCTCGTCGTCCCTCAAAGAATTGTTTGCCTCAGCCCCCCCCCCCCATCCTCATCCAGCCTGACACATCAAAGCAGTTCATCGTTCATCGTTGAAATTGATGCCTCTGACTCTGGAATATGAGCAGTTCTGTCCCAACAAAAAGAAGGTAAATTATATCCATGTGCTTTTTTCTGTTGTTGATCGTCACCAGCAGAGCGCAACTATGATGTTGGAGACCGTTGGAGTCGCAGGCTATCAAGCTTGCATTGAAGAAGTGGCGTCATTGGCTGGAAGGGGCTGGACAGCCCGTGGTGGTGTGGACAGACCGTAAGAATCTCACCCACTTGAAGCTGGCTAAGAGGCTCAACGCACCCCAGGCCAGGTGGGCCAGGTGGGCTTTGTTTTTCACATGTTTTTATTTAACCATTATTTGCAGGCCTGACTCACGCAACGTGAAGCCTGACGCATTCTCCTGTCAATTTTCCACTTCCGACGTCACCTCTGAGGTCACCACCGTCCTTCCTCCATCCTGTATTGTTCACTCACCTGGGAGATCAGGTGACTGGTCCGCGACACACAAAGAGATGAACCTGACCCGGGTGTTAGTCCACCTAACTGTCCATTTGCTCCCTCTAGTTTCCGATCTCAAGTGATTTACTGGGCCCACGCCTCCAAGTTCACCTGCCATCTGGGTAAGAACCGCAAGGTCACCTTCCTCCAATATTTGTTTTGGAGAATATGCGTCTGCATCCACCATTTGTGCTTGAAATAAGTCTTCCAGCACATTTCCAGCCAGCCTTCTCCATCCTCTTCCAACTCCAGGACCCCCCTGGTCCCACATTGCAGTGGACTTTGTGACTGCCTCTACCTCCCTCAGCTGGTAAAACTGCTATTCTCACCATAACAGATAATTTCTCCAAACCTGCACACTCTATGGCTCTCCCAAAACTTGGTTTGGTCGTCCACCAAAAATGTACCTCTGAGAACTGAATCCGAGAAACTCTCTCCTAGTTTAATCTGTCCGTTTGTCATTGATGCCCTGATTCACACTGTTTCTGTGCCTCTGAGGTTGCCCAGAATCTATAATGTCTTTCATGTATCCCAGCTGAAGCAGTCCACTTTCTCTCCTCTCTCTCCGTTGGTGTGTGTGTGTGAATGCTCTAGTTAATCACACCTTGCTTTTCAGAGGTGAGTTTACCTCAGGCTCCACCCAGCAGTCTGGTCACCTGTGTGCAATCACACACTGAGCGGCAGCTATTTAAAAAGAGGGAAGCTCTTCAGCTGATGCCAGATCGTTAAGTTAGAACTGTTAGTGGCGCTGATCTTTGCGCGGGCAAAACTCTTACCTGCACTTTGCAACTCCTCATGAACTTCCCGTTCCTCAGTCTTTACAAAATGCTTACTTTTAAATGTCAGTGATGTTTAAACAGAGTAATCTGAATCAGAATTGGCCTTCTGAGCAACTAGAAAAAAAGTAGTCCATGCTGCATTGTCAGTGAGATAACAGCTATTATTATTTTAGAAAAATATTTCATATTTTCAAACATCTGCAGTTACCCAGGTGGCCACTCCTTATCACATCTGAAGATTTGTGTAGTGACTTATAATCATAACGATTAGTATAAATAGAGGGCATCATGGTGTTGGAGGGTGGAAAGAAGGATGGATGAGGGAGTGTAGAACACTGAATAAAGATAAGGAAGGGAACATGAAGAGGTGACGCTTAAGGAGATGGAGAGAGGCAGAGATAATGGGAGTGGAGGGGAGGTTAAAAAAAAAGGGCAGGAAGAGGAAACTGCTCGGGCTGAGCTGCACCTGATGCCATTCCAATTCTTCTCTTTCTCTTCCTCCTCTTTCATTTTGCCTCTTTTTTCTTCTTTTCCATTTGTTTCTTTGCTTCTTTCTCTTTCGTTCTCAGCAGTTCTCTAATTCTTCTTACAGGAGTTTCTTTACTTTTTTTTTTTTTTTTAACAATATGTTTCCAGAGCGGACTGTCAAATCCTCATTCCCTTCCAACAGGTACTTGTTTGTCACTTCCAGTTTCTTTTTTATTTTTGCCATTTCTGTTTTTATCTGCTTTGTTCTTTCAGCTGCTTTCTTTACCTCCTCTCTTCCTTTTTGTCTCTTCTTCCAGTGCTCTTTACACGTCTTTCTTTGCCTGACTTTCTTTATCCTTGTCAGATTCCTTGTGCTCTCCATGCAGCTCTTTCTTTCCCTCCTTCAGTAGTTTCTTAAGTTTTATCATTTTTTCCCTCAGTTTTTTGATGGCTTCCTTGACCTCCAGGAGGTTTTTGTTTTCTTCCTCCAGAGCTGTCTTCTCTCACTCCACTTTCTCTCTCTCAGTTATCTTGTTCCTCAAATTCTCCTCAGGAGAGCTGCAGGTGTTTGTGAAGGACTCGTCTATCTGAACATTTTGTGCGAGCTTGGCAGACTCTTCTTCTCCTGGTTCATGTTCAGGATTTCTTTGTCCCTCTGCCAGAGCTGCTCTTTTAGGCTGTTTATTTCCTTCCTATTTTTTAATCTGTGCCACAAAGAATTCAGGCAGTTCTGATGCCAAAAGGATGCCCAACCCAGCGCTAGCAAGGTGTACATAACAAAGTGGCTGGTGAGTGTGTAATCATACATAAATATTTTCATTGTTACCTGTGGACACCAGGAAGAAAAAAAGGGGAGACACAGAAGATGCTGGCAGACAGCAGAAAGTGAAAGAGAGCCCAAGCAGATGAAATCTGTTTGTAAAGGAGATGAAAACACTGAGATAGTGAGAGCAGAGTGTGTGGAGAGCAGCTGGCTGCAAACAAACGTCTGAAGCCAGTGACGTCTCAAACACGGAGCATAAAAACTCAAACATCAAAGACAGACATGGTGAGATTAGCAAGCAGCTCTGATGAGAAGGCATTGTATTTCCTTGGTGCAGTCTCTCCCTCAAACCAGAATGAACCCACACAAACACACAGCAAATCCCGTTTATGTAATGAAATCTCCTCCATTAGCAGAGGAATTTCACCATGTATACATATGTACAATATGTACAAATATTCTTTGACATTTTTTGATTTGAAAAGACAGCGTGGACCCTTCAGCACCACTTATTAAAAGATTTAAGTGGCTATATGTATATAGATATTTGACCCTGTGCAGTGCTGTGAAAATATTTCTCACACTCACATGCTTCAGATCATCAAACAATTTTTATTATTAGACAAATATAACTTGAGAAAATACAAAATGCATTTTTTTTAAAATGATGATTTCATTTATTATGGGAAATGTGCTATCCAAACCTACCTGGACCACACTGAGAGCCATTATCCACAAATGGGAAAAACTTGGAACAGTGGTGAACCTTCCCAGGAGGCCAACCAAAATTATTCCAAGAGGGCATCGACGACTCATCTAGGACAACATCTAAAGAACTTCAGGCCTGACTGGGCAAAACTGGCATCTATGGGAGAGCTCCAAGGTGAAACCCACTGCTGACCAAAAAGAACGCAAAGGCTCGTCTCACATTTGCCAAAAAACATATTGATGATCCCCAAGACATTTGGAAAAATGTTCTGTGGACTGATGAGACAAAAGTTCAACTTTTTAGAAGTTACAGCTGGTGTCAAACAGAAACAGTCAAATATGGTGGAAGTGTGATGGTCTGAGGCTGCTTTGCTGCTTCAGGACCTGAACTGTAATTGATGGAACCATGAATTCTGCTCTTTACCAGAAAATCCTGAAGGAGAATGTCCGGCCATCATCTGTGCCGTGAAGCTCAAGCGCACTTGGGTTATGCAGCAGGACAATGATCCAAAATGCACCGGCAAGTCCGCCTCTGAATGGCTCCAAAAAAAAAAAAAAAAAAAAGAATTTAAGCTTTTGGAGCGGCCCAGTCAAAGTCTAGATTTAAGTCAGATTGAGATGCTTTGGCATGACCTTAAACAGGTTATTCATGCTTGGAAAAACCTCCAATGTAGCTGAATTAAAGCAATTCCGCAAAGAAGAGTGGGCCAAAATTCCTCCACGGCAACATGAAAGACTCACTGCCAGATAAATGACTGACTGCAATTCTTGCTGCCAAGGGTGGCACAACCAATAACTGGGGTTTAAGGGCCAGGGCCAGGTAAGTTTGGATAATTTTTCTACCTTAATAAATGAAATCCTCATTTAAATTTTTCATTTTGTATATACTTGGGTTATCTTTGCCTAATATCAAAATTTGTTTGATCTGAAACATTCAAGTGTGACAAATACACACAAAATAAACTAAGAAACCAGGAAGAGGGCAAATACTTTCTCACGGTGCTCTATATATACTTTTGATCCTGTGTGGATCGGAGAAAATCCTAAATAAATTCAAACTTCTGCACCCAATTCTTGTTTTGTAAAATCATGTATGCTGTACAATCATTCCACCCTGGACAAAGAACAGTTTAAAAATAAGTCATTAAAAGCCCCAAATTACCATGATATTCATGCACATGAGTGTATTTAAATTTCTGACCACAACTGTAATATGTCTAATTACTGAAGAAAGAAGTTGAGTAGGGGCCACCAAACATTTGTGCCCAGGGGTCTGTAACTCCGGGCATGTGTCCAGATAGATGGACCTTTTTATGTTTTTAAAAATGCTCACAACAGAAAAGGACGTAGGTTTTTCTCAAGGTTTACAGTTAAAAAAAAAAAAAATCATGAAGACGTGCACTGATTTTTTTTTTCTTTCACCAGGACTGAAACACACTTTGTGTGTCCTGTATGTTACAAGGAAAGGTATGCTCAGTAAAGAGAGAAGCTACACAACAAAATATTGATTGCAGTGTGTCTGTGTGTACCAGTGTGAACAGACGCTAAAAAATGCTGTTTCTTTTTCCGAAGCTAAATATTTCTCTCTGTTCACACTGCTGTAACGCAGTGAAACTTTGTTTGCCCTTCACGTGTTGGCATACCGAGAAGTTGAGTGTGTGTGTTTGAGTATATTTGAATAACTCAGTATTCTCAGTCAGAACTCATTAAAACTCATTTTATTTCAGCTACAATCCAAACACTTTCGTGTAAGCGTTCCCTTCGTACAGTAAATAAAAACACGGAAAATCAAAACTACACACGCTTTCATTTGAAGTCGTTTATTTGCTAAATCTCGCCTGGTGCTTCGGGAGTGTATTTTTATAAATGACAATTATCTCCTTAACTTAGATCTGAGTCAAAGCTGGCATATGCAGAAAGGAAACCAAAATGGATATCAGAGAAGGGCACACATTTCTGCTGTTGCTTAGCAACTGCATGCCTCAAAGTCTGTGGAATTAAACAGTGGAAGAGATCCAGTTTTTCCTGGGGATTGATTTAAATGTTGCGCCTATCTTGGAGTTACCCTGGGCGCGAGAGTGGAAGCCTGCCCGATCAGTGATGGCTGCAGATGTTTGAGTAGGTGCATGTGACCGAGAGGAAACAAAGCCTCGGTTTAGCCCTGACAAGCCAAGAGGAGAACATTACATTTTTCAACATGGTTATATTTTATACATGGCTGAACAATTTCCCCACTCAGTACCGTACCCAGATATTTAACTGTTTGAATCATTGTTTGCTGGGTAGGTATTCAACTTTCAATTTTAGTATAGGGTTTAATATGATGTCAGCCTACCCTTTGCAGCTATAACAGATTCAGCTCTTCTGGGAAGGCTTTCCACAAGGTTCAGGAGTGTTTATGGGAATTTTTGTCCATTCTCCCAGAAGCAAACTTGTGATGTCGGATGAGAACGCCTGGCTCGCAGCCTCCGCTCTACTTCATCCCAAAGGTGTTCTGTCGGGTTGAGGTCAGGACTCTGTGCAGGCCAGTCAAGTTCTTCCACATCAAACTTGCTCATCCATGTCTTTGTGATCCTTGCTTTGTGCACTAGTGCGCAGTCATGTTGGAACAGGAAGGCCATCCCCAAACTGCTTGGTTTATACACCTGTGGCCATGGAAGCGATTGGAACACCTGAATTCAATGTTTTGGATGGGTGAGTGAACACTTTTCACTATTATCATCACATGTTGAGCACATACACATCATCATCACACCCACGGCAGTGATCACCTCATTATCACTATATTTCGTGTGACTTTTCCCATCCCTGATGGCATCACTACTGCCTAAAAGCAAGATTTTGGGTTCCAACTGAAGGGGAATCGCTGGAGATGAAAAATGAAGCCAATGCAAAAGTGGCATAAACTGCAGCTCCTCTAGGGGCCCATTGAAGATGGCTCTAAAAACTTTTTAAAAATTATTTTACAAGACTGACAAAAAATAGCAGAGAGGGAAACCACTGCCTCCCTGCACCCAGCCGCAAAATACTCCTGCACATAACACACAACACCCTGTGGTCATTTCCCCCCCTGATATCCACCTTTACATCTTCACTTGCTTCAGCTTTAAGGGGCAAAAATCTGAAACCTATCGTTCATTTTGGCATGCGCTCACACAATGCTTGTGTTTGATTTCCTTCTTAACATAAAGTCAAACATTGCTTTGTTGAATCTGCAGGCAACAAAAGGGTGCAGAGTGGTGCGTGCTGAGCAGAGCGTGCTGCGGGATTTCCTTCCACTGTAGCGAGTGCTAGCAGGATCAGGAAATCCCATGTTCATAGAGCATTGCTGACTTCTCATCACTTCCCCGGGAGAAAAGTTTCCCAATTTAAAATCCCCGGCTGAAGCGACAATTCCAGCCTACGGTGTGGCAGCAGAGGGAGGGTTCAGCCTGCAGAATACAATAAAAATGACCGAGAGAAGTAATCAGCGTGAGGCAAAGGGGCAAAACCTCGTGGCAGTCACCTCTGCAGCAGTCTACTTCAGTGCATTTGATTACAGAGCAGGAGGAAAGTTTTCGTTGAGGCTAGACTGTAGCTTGCCACAAAAGTTAAATAGCCTCGACTAAAGAAGTCATGTGTTTGGCTCAGTTTGTCTGTTTCACAGCAGTTCTACCTCTGGTAGAATTTTGGAGTTGTTCTAGATCCAGATCTGGATCTAGGAATTTACAAAAGGCGTGTGTGAGAGAGAGCAAAATGAGATATTTTACATTATATTTTATTAAATGCTTATTAAATTCAGCAACTGGTGGAAAATCTTAACTTGGAACTGGGTTTTTACTTTAGAATCAAGTCCTGTCTGTCCTCTGAGGCAAGAAAGAGACTTTTGGCTTCCAGTTTTATGTCAGTGCTGGATTATGGTGATGTTATTTATATATGCATGCGTCTTCACAATGCTTACATATCCTGGATACTGTTGTGGAGAAATTAAATTTATTACAAACCTTAAAGCTCTTACCTACCATTGCATGTCGTGCGCTTGGTTTGGATGGTCTAATATGTTATTTAGAAGGCTCATACTGAAGACTCAACCTCTGGTACATTCTTATTTACAAAGATATTCTTGCCTTGCCCCCATCTTACTGACTTACGCTCATCAGCAAAGTGTGGGAAGCTATTTTCTTTGGTCCCAAGACTCATTCCTTCTGTCTGCCCTTAAGGTTTGCACTGAATTTGCAAAAAGAGCATTCAGAATTGCCCTCCCAAAATCAGCTGCGAGATCAACTGAAAGTTAAGGAGCTGGTCTTGCTGAATGACCTGCAGGCAGTTACTTCAGGCTGCAAATGTTATGCCTGCTACTAATCCTGTTTTTTTTTTTACCCGAAACAATGATTTTTACTGTTGTTTTAGATTTTACTAGTGCAGGAGTTAATAAATTGTGTTTGTTTTTGTAATTCACTCTTTATTGCATGTACATTGGGTATATTTATTTTGTGTATTTTTGCTCTGCGTGTGTGTGATGTGTGTGTTACTTACCTGTCTAGGCACAATGGCAGCTGTGTTTTTGTACCTGCCACTCAGTGAAAAATAATAATAATACTAATGAAAAAAAAAATCCTGTGCTTCTTGTGACATGAAAAATAGCCTCATGGTTAGTAATTGCTCATCTTTTATTTCAATCAAAAATGATGGACGAAGAGAAAGCGTAACATGAACTCGGCCTCTTCGCGTCTAAAGTCCTTTTCGGCGACATGTGCCAGCAGAGCAGCCTTTGTAGTCGATTCATGGGAAGAGCGGCGGTTCTGAGTCCTCCCAGCTGAGCCACACACAAAACCCCCAGACCATTTACTGTGGCATGCTGAACTCTCACTGAACCAGTGTGCTGTTAGTGGAGCTGAAAAGCACATCCAGTTCACAGCATTGATTTCACTCACCCAGTCAATTATCTGGCCATCCAGGCAGCCGGTCAGCCTTTTTTTTTTCTTCTTCTTCTTCTTTTTGGGGGGGAACATTTCAGATGGGTGTTTGGGTGTGAGTGAGCATTAGGCATGAGATTTGAAGAAGATTACCAAGGTCTAGAAAGCTGCCTAAGGGCTTCATGTGCTTTTCAACGGCACTGCCACTTTCCTGGCTGCATTAGGCTATGAAAGATGTGGTGTGTCACTCTCTCTCTCTCTCTCTCTCGCTCTGCTCTTTCTCTCTCATTCACTAAGTGGTTCAGACACTGAAAAACATGGCTGCAGGGGCTGGCAGTGATATCTAGGTCCTCTCCTACCTGCTCTTCACTCCCTTGCTCTTCAGTAATATGAACTATTCCTGGATTGTGTCGCCGTGGCGTCATCACTTCCGCAGTTCTGCAGACTGTCCTGTGCCTCTTTTGCAATGACCTCCTATGGAAGAGTAAAAAAAAAGAAGAGTAGCTGGGTGTTGCTGGCCTAATTATTCATGCTCTTAATACTTTCATCTGGCCAGGAGGAACACTGCAGATTGCAGAATGCTGTCTGCAGCAGTTCAAAGCCCTGTTTCTCCGATTAGCTATGTTGCGGTGCAAGTTCATAAAGGTGTGGTATTACAAAGGCTGTCACTAGTAGGGCTTTTGCTGCGATTATAGGTTTAACTTTAAGGGCGTGTCAGCTGTTATCGAAAGCAGAGCAGCTAGCTTAGCTTTTGTCTTCTTGGGCGTTGATATTAATTTACTTCTTCAGTGTTTGTGTTTCAGTGTTTGTGTGTGTTGTGGGTAAAACACACCTTAATACATGAAAGTACCTGTTGATTTCCTTGTCATAGCTGGGGTATGATGTTTTCAGGTAACATGGGAAATGAGATATTCCTGTTACGGGCACTTGTGTTAAGATTCAAAGCATGCTTATTTGATAAGGGCCGTACAACTGCACAGCTCAGTCGGGCTCAGATGGTTCCATGATCAGGTTAATTTAATAAAATCAGCATAATAAACAAGTAGGCTCCACCCCACAACATTTTCTTCTCACAGCATGTTTACTTGAGTTATATTTGCAATCTCTGATAATTATGATGTTTAAGAAAGAATACGGGCCACTTCCATGAGTAAATTGCAGTATGACCCATGAGTAGCATGCATTACAAAAACCCCCTCACTAAGTTTAATACTATGGGGAGCTTGGTGAGGAGGAACAATACGAAATAATATTTTTCAGTATTGCAGATTAAAATAAGTACAGTGGCATGAATGCAATATGATTCTGTTTGTGCAACTTAAAATATTTCAACTTCAGTGAAAAATTAGTTTCATGCTGCATTGCTACAACCGATCTACAGCTGGGATGCTGATGGGTTTTTTTTTTTTTTTGTGGATGACAAGCTTTGGCTTCAGAAAGCAGAGGGCTTTTTGAAAAGTGAATGAATCACGAGGACTTCTTGATGATATCGTCTTATTTTCATGTCTGTCGATTGTTGTTTGTTCTAAAACCAGCAGGTGCGCTACCCCCAATGGCTGGACTAGTGTGCTGCCATAGACCAAGGTAAACGGTAGGATGCCGCCCTGAATGTCTCATTAGGATGAGTGTTGGCTGAGTGCACTGCATCGGATGCTTTTCCCCTCCTATCTGGTGGTGTGACAGCGTGCTTAAGTGCTCTGGATTGCAAGTGCGTGCACTGGGACAGAACCAACTGTATCTGGCACCCACGTAAATTTGGCTGTTTGTAGAACATAATATTTTGTCCTCGTGTGCCCTTTACAATTTTTAAACATTTTTAGCTTTGTGAAATCCACAGAGCCAGTTTAGTGTAGAGAGAAACAAAGTTAAGTGTGGTTCAGTCAACAAGACACCCACACAGGAAGTGGTGTTTATAAACTGGGTTGCTCTTTGAGATGTGTAGCACTTCCCTTGGATTAACAGTTGCCACTGCAGTGCCCTTACCTGCCCTGCTGCCTTCAGATAAGATGACTGCTGGGATTTAATCACTGGAAGTGATAGTTCTCACACAGCACCCGAACAGGTGTGGATGCCAGATACCACGGTACAGGCCTGGCCTTACTGGCATTAGGGACTTAATCACTTAGAGTATATGGAGGCTTCTTTGCTAACTAAAGCTGTATGAGTCTGTGCTGAGACTGGGTTGGAACGGTCAGAGGAGTAAAGGTAGTGTTCAAGCCAAAATGACTCTAATTGGTACTTTCGGTCCTCTCGAATGTCCTCCCTGCTCATTTTGGCAGTAAAGATGTCAAGAAATTAACAAAAAGGCAGAAATGGGGAGTTATTACCACCTCACTTGCAGTGTTTGGAAAAATGGGGATTTTAATGCAGGCTTATTTGCACACAATGTGTGTAATGCTTTATTATTATTTTTATTTTTACATGACACGAAATCCTAAAGAAATGATGAAAACAGAAGTAGATCTAATTTGTATATTTGCATGCGATTTAATGAGTCGAGCCAATGGCAGATAACCCACAACTGAGCCTTGTGTGTAACGGAGAGCGTGCGAGACAGAAAGGAGGTGGTGGTGGTGGCGGTGTGGGAGAGACAGCAAAAGAATGGTGAGAAATGAATTGTGTATGTGTGTGTATGTGTGTGTGTGTGTGTGTGTGTGTGTGTGTGTCCATGTCACCTCCTCTCTCTGCACCAAAACTTGTGAGGGCGACAGCCTGTAAGAGAACAGGAAGCAAAGGAGACCGTGGAGGTGTGAGTGCGTGTGGGTAAAGGATGAGTGGGCAGTGTAGCAGCTTGTTGAGCAGGCTAGCACTTGATCTATTATTAGGATCCATATTTTGTCACCTATCAGGGGAAAAAACTGCCAAAAAATGCATATGAATTTAAAAAAAAAAAAAACCTACACACAGCTATGTTGTAAAAGTATCCAAAAGTGTCATTTTCTACCACCGTGTTTTTAATCTTCATCCCTTTTTCTCTGTGCGTTTCCTCTAAATTGTGGCCTGGCTGATGTGCACAATCAGATTGTTTGTTTGACAGGTACATGCTGCACTACAAAATCCAATATTCATTTTCTGAAGCACCTGGTTGCTCTTCCCTGTGGGACCAAAAAGCGTGTCTATTGGAGGAAGAAAGCCACCGATCAATTACTGCATTTCACACCATAGTTTCTGCTAATTAAAAAAACTAAAAACAAACCAAAAAAAAACCCCCGTTTCTTTTCCCCAAGTAATGATAAATTGAATTCAGCCCCAAAGGGCCACTAACAATTCTTTTACGTTAAAGTGTTAAGACAATAACAATATAAAACTTGAATTCAAAAGGCATGCTTAATCAAAAAGAAATCCTCATCAAAAGGAACCTTAAATATTTCATCGGTTATTTATTTTTTCCTCTTATGGCTTCCACCCACTCTGCACAACATGTATAAACAACATACAGGAACCATCACAGGTTCGAGGAAATTACTACCTTTTGCATTTATTTATACATAGAGAAATACTAACATGACATGATGGCAGTATTTGATGCAAGCACATTAACTGAAGCTGCAAGTCATACACAACGCTTAATAAATATATTAGACCACCTGTCATGAAAATATTTTAGACATCTGTCAAAAACTTGTTTAAAACTAAAAATATATTGTTTTATGAGACAAATAACAAAGTGAATTCACATTTTTATACCCAAATTTGAGGCGGCACACTGGACTTCTGTCAGTCAGAAATTAAAGTCAACCAAAGTCTGCTTTTCATTTGGAAATCAAGGTCCTAGAGTCTGGAGGAAGAGTGGACAGGCACCGAATCCAAGTTGCTTAAAGTCCAGTTTCTGCGTTCTCTGGTGATTTGATGTGTCATGTCATCTGCTGGTGCTTTTGGTCGTCGGTCCACCCACGACCAACAACACCAGCAGGCGGTTTTAGGGCACTTCACGCTTCCATCTTCTGATGAGCTTCATGGAGATGCTGATTTCTTTTGCCAGCAGGACTCAGCACCCGCCCACGGTGCCAAAATTACAACCAAAAGGGCAGCACGGTGGCGGTGTGGTTGGCACTGTTGCCTCACAGCAAGAAGGTCCTGGATTCATATGTTCTTCCCATGTTTGCGTGGGTTTTCTCCGGTTTCCTCCCGCAGACCCAGGGTCTGTCCTTATGTACATATTATTCATACTGATGTATTTTTTTTTTTATATCATTCTTTCTACTTTACCTCTCGTACTTTTTTATTTTATTGTATCCTAGTTATTGTTTGTGCTCTGTACAATACCTTTGCCACTGCTACACTGAATTTCCCCATCATGGGACTAATAAAGGGATTTCTTATCTTTTTCTTAAAAGGATAAGCGTAAGAAAATCGATGGATGGATGGAGGTTTGCAGACCATGATATTACTGCACTTGATTGGCCATCGAACTCACCTGACTGAACCCCATATAGAATCTATGAGGTTCTGTCAACAGAAAAAATTGAATCTATACTCTGGTAATCTTGAACATAAACACATAATGTTAATGTAAGTATGTTTTTAAACTCTGACATGGGATACAATTTAATTCCTGTGCCACAATGACACCAATCAAAGTATCCAAAGCAAAGCCAGAACAATTATACAGAATAAAATATTATTTTATTGTGTCACATTCTGTTACTGCCCCTTGGTAATTAAATTTTTAAAAAGGCAAAAAAAAAAGGGAATATATATATATATATATATATATATATACACACACACATAAAATTTTTTTTTGCCTTTTTTTTGTATTTGTTGTTGAATTTTATGGAGAAAAAAAAATAAGCTCTTTTAAATTCATTTAAATTAAAAGTTGTGACCACAGTCCACTTAAAAAAACAAACTACAATTACTGCTTAATTAGTGGCCTCATAGGCCTCGTTTTTGTCCGACATAAAAAAACAATAAGAAATTGTGTGTGTGTGTCTGTGCTGTATTTTTTGAAATGTGTAGTGCAATAGTTTTTAGGTAGCAAGGAGAGACCTACAGGTAAATAAATAAATAAAACACACCATAAAACAGTGTGTGGTGCATGCAGAGCTGTGATTCTGTATTCATGTCTTGTCCCCAACCAGCAGACAGGATAGTGAGCGCAGCTGGCAGCCAAGTGTTCATGTTGGGGTGGGTGTGTGTGTGTGTGTGTGTCTGGGTGCGCACATGGTGGCTGCATCTAAAGTAGCCCCTGTTGTACACTCATGGCACCATGATTCAATTATATAGAGCCAGTGCTTTGCCTGAATATTAATCTGGAGGCCCAAACTTAATTTGTCTGGCGATGGGGGACACAAGCCCATCTGGCTGTATGGCAAGTGTGACTCAGTGTGTGCGTATGAGGGGGTTGTCTTTCTATTGTGAGACACAGAGGGACCTGTCACCCTGCTCTGAGGAAGACAGATCAGTTTGGAGGAGGCAATCACTGGACACACATGCGCACACATGCACACAACTGATGAAAACTGAGGCATATAAAAAAAACAAGATTTTTCTTTTTTTTTTAATGCAAAATCCAAAATATTTTTGACCACCTGCTTTAAAATATGAAGATTTTGTGACCACGTTTAGTCTCTGTGGGCAAGAAAAGAATGCTAACTCTTTTAATCAGCGAAAACTCCTCTTAATTTTAATCTAAACCTTTATTCAAGCCAAACCTCATTACTTTATTTTGGCTATTTTTACCTTATTTTTGGTATTTGAATGATCGTCTTGATGTTAGGCTCTTATATTCAGCAGTAATGACTGCATAAAGCACTGGGTGCATACAGCTGGATATGTGTGCAGATGAACATCCACAACACCCCCTAAGGTCAAGTGGGAGCCCCTCCCGCCTCATCCTTGTCACATTGCCCACAGTCCTTTGGGACAGAGGCAGCGCCCCAGGGCTTGAATTCAACCTCACCGTGACCCTCCCCCTGTGTGAAAAGTGACCTTTCTCTGACGTGTAAGGTTAGCTTTTATACTGGTGCGAGGTCAAAGGCAGTGACTGAGAGGAAAGAGGTTGAATAGAGGGAGGCAGCGAGGGAGGAGGAGGAGAGGGTTGGAATAGAGAAAAAGATAGGAGAGGGAGAGCTGGAACAAAGAGTGAGTGAATGTGTGTGTGTGTCTGAAGGAAAGGCGAATGGGGGTGGGTTGGAGGAGTTAACAGTTCATGCAGTGTGTCTCTCACATTGTGCATCACAGTTGGTTTTTTTGCTCTTCATGCTTTGCTTGTCAACAGGAAGGCTGCAGGGCAGGAGAGGGGTGATAATGCAAGGAGACAGAAACACACACATGCATACTGTGGACTTTAAAGTTCATACACGCAATATTCATACATACTTTTTACTTTTTCCATGTGTGGCGAGTGTTCTGGTGTGTTTATGAGGGCAATGCCAGAATGGGCTATCCATCACATCTGTCATTAAAGCAACAAAAGTCCTCTCATCCAGATGTAATGATACACAAATTCCGTCAACTTTATAACTACTTGAATCCTAATCTTCTAAAAGCTGCTGTGTTGTCATTGACACAGCTGATCAAACTGCCTTCTTGTCCATGCATCCATTTTCTTCTGCTTATCCAATTGAGCAGGGGGTGGGGGGTGGG
>JAVDPK010002495.1:431353-446592 GCA_034780415.1 Cichlasoma orientale | reverse complement strand
CCATTTAGTCACTGTTAAAATGAACATTCCGCCACGTTTCCACTTTAGACGTGAACATTCTACAATGTTGCCACTGTTGACATGAACATTCTGCCTGGTTGCCATGGTGGACGTGAACATTTTTATCCTTCTCTCTCTTCCGTTTTGTGCCCCGGAGAGCTTTCTTTTTTGCGTCTCCAACTCTAGCTACCTGTTGTCAGGTGGTAGCTAGAGTCGACGCTTCAAATGAAAACTCTTGTGATCGAGCGCGTTCTCAAAAGCCCACGCTGGAGCACCTTGTGTGTGTGTGTGTGTGCGCGCGCGTGTGTGTGTGTGTGTGTGTGTGTGTAGAGGGAGCGACAGGAGGAGGGGAGGTGAAGGAGCACAAGGGCGCCTAATCAGCGCCGTGCCTCTGTTATTGATCACATCATATGCACAGCTGTTAAATACAGAAAATGCCGACTAGAGAAATGATTTTCCCGCATTGTTTTGGCGCCTTCACGTGGCATGTCCACGGGTAATGTTGCCGTAGCTCAGGAGGTAGAACGGTAATCTACTAATCCGAAGGTTGATGGTTCAGTGCCATTTAGTCCACGTAGACCTTTCAGAAATCTAGAGGAAATTCAGATTTTTTCAGAATTTGCCGAACTCCGAACACACAATTTCATCTACGACCACTAGAGGTCGCTTAAATATTGGTCGTAAAATGCGCCTTCAGAAATGACCAATGAGGTTGTTTTTTCAAGGAGGACAGGCTCACACGTGCACACACCAGTGGCAGATCATGACACCAACTTGCCAGAGGTTGAGCATGTGTCACCCTCAACCTCGGGTGACCATTGCAGTTAAATTGCCATTATGCAGCAAATACGTAACTATTTATGGAGGAATGTCTGAATTTCTGTTTCAAATCTGCGAGGTTCTGGTTGGAATTTTCCATGCAAAGAGGCACAACAGATTTTGAACAAATGGCATGATTTGTGATTTTCACCAATTTATCACTTTTAATAATTGTATTCTTACAAACAGAGTGCCTGTAATTGCTAACTAGACCCCTTTCAATCACAAACTACTAGCAGACTGACTGTGTTATTGCCACTGTATTGTCATCAAAGCGACATACTGAGTAGTCACCAACCTGGTCCTCATCTTAGAAGCTTAGAAGAATTTCAAAGGCAACAAGATCACAAGTTCATTGCAAACAGTAACAAATATTTTGGTCATGTTGGGGTCTCCAATCACTGTTTTTATCCTCCCGCGCAATACCTATTCCTTGATATTTAGTACCATTTGTTCACCTTGGCAGTATTTATCTGAAGTGGAGAGTAAAAAACATTGAGGAGTTCAGGCTGCTAATGCTATGATAATATATGCTAATGATATGCAGCCTCTTTCCCATGCTTGGTTGCTTTGCCTAATCATGTGATCATATTGTGCTGTGTGATTGGCTATACCTACTCTACCATTATTGAGTGAAATGGAGAAAGTGAAGGGTTCCCCATATCTAGTCTAGGTCACGGAACAGCTGGCAGTAGCTAGATAGGGAGAAACTGGGGAATCTCACATTTCTTGTAAAGAGCCAGTCTGTTCTAGGCTGCAGCCTTATTGATTAGCCTGTGGATGCCAACTTCTGATTGGCTAACATTGTCTGTCATGTTGGTCAGGGATGACTCATGACCATAAATAGTACAGACTATGATCATTGAGCAATGTTAAAGCCATACCTACTGCTCAGCAATATTGGTCAAATATAAACAACATGGTTGCATTATGACTATAGTGATGTTATACATAATGCATTAATCTCAGCAGCTTATGTAGCATGGGTGCATTATGTATTAATATTCCTGTACACACATGAGAATATGCTGTGAATACCTTGTGAGTATGCATTATATCTGGCTTATTGTACAAGAGTGCAGTATGTAACCCAGGGGTGACAAAAAGTCAGTGTAACTGCAGCATAAATGAGTGAATTCATGCACAAGATCTGTGGGCACGCAGTTGCTCTGCAGAGCACAAAATGCAGCCAGTATTGTGGGATATGACGGTATTATAGAGGATAAAGTCTGTGGTAATGCACGCACTTTCTGCAAAACAAACATGCTGGCTTCTGTGTTTGTGTGGACGAGGAATACTTAGACTATGTATGTTTTTTTATTGTTTGTTTGTTTGTTTTAGGAATGTGTTAGTTGTTCGTTTTCCATGTTAATGGACTTCTGGAGGAGTTTCCCCTTATATCACTCACGGGTCTAACAACAGCAGGTGTTACACATAGTGTGCAGCCTCTTAAGGCAAATTTGTGAGTTGTGAAATTGTGCTATATCAATAAAATGCACTTGACTTGACTTGACGTGTGTGTGTGTGTGATCGGTGCCAGAGGAGGCTGAGGGAGAGTCTGCATGTCCGTGGACAGAGCGGTACCTTGTACAAGGGTTCGTGTGATCCCCTGACTGTGCGCAGAGCTCTTTTATGTGTGTGTTTACACACACACACACACACACACACACGGTTTACTAGGAACACGCCTCGCCCTTCGTGCCACCTCACAAATCAAAGGGATTGCTGGCACGCAGGGGAGCCGGTCTGTAAAAGTAGGAAAAGGCAAAGACAGCTGCACCAGTTTTCTCGAAGACACACTCAAGTTGAAATGTGCCTTCTTGCTGCTGCTGTGCTTCAGTGCCTTCTTTGATGAGCTGTCCACAGACCTTCATTTACTCCTTATTTATTGTTTTTTATTCATCTTCTGCTTTTCATACAGGTCTGAATCCAACGCTGCAGCTTTATTTAATTGTTTGGTTTTTTGCTCTCGCTGTAGAACTTTGCCACTATCTGTCGCAGAAGTTCGGGTTGCCTGGCAACAGGGTCGTGCTTGTCGCAGCAGGTTCCCACATTGACAGTCGCTAGGCGGGAGCCTGGCAACAAAGACATCAGGTGTTACTTCCCACTGCTTGTCTGTGGACACTTGCATCGACGTCCAACGGCTGCAGCGTGCGTGTGCGTGCGTGCGTGTGCGTGTGTGTGCGTACAGTTTGTGTGTTCGCTTCTGCTCCGGTGAGCAGGAGAGGCTCTGCAGACGCTACCCGTGTCCCTTTACCATCTCTAATTATGGTGTGCACATATGTGTGTGTGTGTGTTTGTGTTGATTTCTGCTCGAGTGGTCGGTCACTGAGTGCAGCTCGCAGCGGAAGCTTTGCTCAGGCCGGCTTGTCAGCCACAAAGAAAGAGACACTTCTGGGTGGCTGGTCTGGTCAGGTTAGGAAATGACACACACGGACACGCACACACACACACACACACACACACACACACACACACACACACACACACACACACACACACACACACACACACATGCCACTTCTTATAAATTGCAGCATTTAGCTGAGATGACCATTGTAAGCGAGATAAAGAGAGAAAAAGATGGAATGACCTGACGATTCGCCACCATTTATTTTCTGTGCTCTGCTGCGAGTCCGCGTACAGCTTGTGAGTTTCCTCCATTTTTTGTTAAATTCCCCTCCACCTCACCTTTCTTCACCCCTCCTCTCCCAGTATGAAGGTCCATCTGTTGACATTAGTGGCATCGACTCTATCTGGCAGCAAGTGAGAGAAGCCTGCTGCAGCACTCTTTTCAGCCAGGCCACTGTGAGGGCACAGATGCTCCTCAACAACAAAGACGTCATGCTTCCCCCTGAGGGCACGCCGGTCTAAGCTGTGTGAATGAAACGCTCCACAGTGTGCGATTCACAGTGTCAATCTGTGTACACTGTTAATGCTTTCATTGAGCTCTAAATTGCCGGCCCACACTCAGACTGTTGCTGTATGTCCATCATATTGCAGAGTACATCCTAAAATCCCTGTTTGTGTTTATTTTTCATATTTTATGTAGAATTATTGTGACTGTGTATTTTTCCATGATGCAGAGTCTTGTTGGTATTAGTCGTGTCCCGGTGCGGCTGTACGGGCGTCAGCCTGTTGGATGTGTGGTTAACCACTTTGGTTCAAGCTGCGATAGCTCAACGATTACTGGAAGGATTGCGATGACTTATTTGCTATTCATGGAAATTCTTGTTCCCGAAAGAATGAACTGTAACTACCTGGGTTATTCCCTGACTTTTCCCGCACCTTGAGGTTTCCTAAACTGCTGGCGGCACTGCCAGGAAATTAGCTACACACATTTGAGTGGCCCTCAGGCTGAATTGTAATAGCAGTGCCAGTCCATCATCATTTCAAAAATCCCAGTTGGTGCCATACTTTATGTAAAACATAGCGCTGACAATGACATTCCCCGTCCTCAAATTAATGATAATGGGGAAATTTTAGTATGATAAGCACAATAAGCCAACATGACAAGCAAGGCAAACGCACGCGAGAGCCAATCTAGTACCGGCAAAAACTGCAGTTCCTTTAAAATGCCCAACTTTACAGCATTAAAATATATTTGCTGCCTGGTACAAAAACAGCTTTGGCCTCTAAGGATATCTTCCCACTTCACAACAACTCTGGGGAGCGTGATTTCATCTATTTATTTATTTTTAAATCATTTATTTCCCTGAATGCTGGAGTTAGGTCACTGGCACTTGGAGCCAATCTATCTTCCAGGTCTCACCTCTGCTAACTGGAGTCACTGAACTGGACCTTTCTGCTGCGCTTGTGCGGTTGATGCCTTTTGGAGCATTTTACTGGGTTATCTGACTAAGATTGCAGCTTTCTGTGCGGTCGAGAGCATCCATAAAGGTTTGTGCTTCAGTTTTGTGGATTGGAATACTTTTTATTTTATTACTCCATGACTTAATTAGCTGATATGTGTTGCACCTGTGCAGTTTATGGATGCAACTTGCTAGTAAGTTATTTATTCTGCCTCGTTATCTGCATCGAGGGTAGGAAGCAGGTAGAAGAGAGCCTGGAGAGGTGGAGGTATGTACTGGAGTGATGAGGAATGAAAGTCAGCAGAAGCAAGACAGAATACGTGTGTGTGTGAATGAGAGGGAGACAGGTGGAAAGGTGAAGATGCAAGGAGTGGAGGTAGCGAAGATGGATGAGTTTAAATACCAGGGGTCAACCATCAAAAGCAATGGAGAGTGCAGGCAGGGTGGAGTGGGTGGATAAATGTGTCAGGGGGGATTTGTGTCAGAAGGATAGCAGCAAAAGTTAAAGGGAAGCTTTACAAGATACCTGCTGTGAGACCTGCTATCATATATGGTTTGGAAACGGTGACACTGACAAAAAAAAACAGGAGGCTGAGCTGAAGATGTTAAGATTGTTGTTGAATGGACAGGATTAGAAAATGAGCGGTTTAGAGACAAAGCTAGAGAGGTGAGGCTGAGATGGTTTGGAGCTGTGCAGAGGAGGGATTAGGTGATATACTGGACAAAGGATGCTGAACATGGAGCCGCCAGGGAGGAGGAAAAGAGGAAGACCACAGAAGAAGTCCATGGATGTAATGAAGGAGGACGTGTAGAAGGTTGATATGCCAGGGAAACACAGATATCTTAATTAGTTCAAATAACACATTTTCAGCTCTTCATCAAACTATCTGTATCTATTTGCCAAGAAAACTGAGGGCAGTCGGGAAGGTCAGTGCCGGTTGACATGTCCAAGCATCTCTTATTAGTGTTGTAAGCATGTTAGCATGAAGATTTCAAAGCAGCTTTGTGCTTTAGACCAGCCTTTCGCTCCTTTTCTCCAGCTAGATCCACTATCCCAGCCTCTTACGGAGCAAATGTGTCAGTGATCTGAGGATGCATTTCATTTCGAACCACAGAAACCTATATTTTGTTCAGTTCACTGAGTCAGCAGGTTCTTCACCATTAGGGCCACTGAAAGAGTTCATTCAGGAAGTGAGCAGGTCGTGACATCATTTCCTCCGCTGCCTGTACAGGAAACATTATTATGGCTTTTCAGTTTCCGCTCCGCCTGAGATCACCTTTTACTTTTTCCCGAAAAAACACCATTTTACTATGAAAAATGAGCGAGAAAGAGAGAGAGAGAAAAACACTTCCAATTAACATGGCACATATGACAGCAACTGAATGCATTTAGTCATGTAGACACGGTCAAGGTGACCTGCTCAAATCAAGCATCAGAATGGGGCAGAACATTGATTTAAGTAACTTTGAATGCAGCACGGTTGCTGGTGCCAGACAGGCTGGTCTGATTATTTCACAAACTGCTGATCAACTGGGATTTTCCCACACAACCATCTCTAGGGTCTACAGAGAAGCCAGAGAATGGTCCAAAAAAGACAAACCATCTAGTGAGCAGTTCTCTGGGTGAAAATGTCTCGTTGAGGTCAGAGGTCAGAGGAGAATGGCCAGAGTACTTCGAGCCGATAGGAAGCTGATAACTCAAATAACCACCCGTTACAACCAAGGTATGCAGAAGTGCATCTCTGAATGCATGGTGTGGAACCTTGAAGCGGCTGGGCGACAGCAGCAGAAGCGTGCTAGGTCCGGAGCTAAAACCCAGTACTACAAAGGTGTATTAATGAAGTGGCTGGTGAGTATATAATGAAAGATGAGTAGTATTTTTGCAGAGTACATGGCAAAGAGTTGTAGGTGGATGCGACTGTAAGATTTAATTTGGCAGCAGCCACAAAGTAATAACATGATTAATCATTAAATGCTGTCTAGATATCTGCTTTAGCTTCAGAATATCTTGACACAGAAATGTCTGAATCCAATTATAGTTGAGATGGAGTTTGTTTTTTGGAGAGCGGAATAAACTACCCCACAGTAGCTGCTGCTGAGTTGGAAAAGGTCAAGAGAGCGAGCTAAAACCACTTGGTAGCCCACAGTTATTGATTTCTCCCACAGCAAAGCATACTGTAGAAAAACATCTGGGGATGCTTCTGTGTGTTTCAAATCCACTTTGTTTTACACAATATTTGGCCTCTGTAGCCCTCGGACTACACAGAAAACAATCTGGAGTGCTCTCCTCCGGCTTGCTTGTGTGCCGATCAAACACAGAAAGATGCACACTGTGCAGACGGAAGAGCACGCACAAAAAACCCAAAGGTCTAAAAAATACAATGTGTGAGCCATCAGACAACTGAAAAATACAAGATGCATCCACGAAGAGATCCTTGAACACTGGCTCTGCTGGCACTTGTGTGTTTAAGTTTGTGGGAGTGTGTGTCTGTACTTGTAAACCGTTATCTTAATGCGAGTGTCCTCCCTCCTCGTCTTTGGTTCGTCATCAAGGCCGGCAGAGATGCAGCCAGCTTTTTGTCTGGCTCACACAATGGACGATGCTGGTGTGAGTCACCCTGCGCGCACACACACACACACACACACGGATCCATTCATCCATCAGTGCCAGCAAAAAGTCGGCAAAGCTCGAGCCATCACACGGTGCCCCAAAGCTTGATTATATTTATTCCTAGAGTCTCTATAAGGGCTTTAACTAATGATTGTTTAGATGCTAAATGGGACCTGCCAATTCTTTTCTCAAACCAAGTGATTACTTGGTGATTACAAAAAAGTGATTACTTTTTTGTTTGTTTGGCTCCAAACAATTTCTCAAGCGTCTAGGGTGGTGCGATGGTTACTGCTGTCACTTCACAGCAAGACGGTCCTGGGTTTGAATCCAGTCCGGGCTTTTCTATGTGGAATTTGCATGTTTTCACCATGTCTGCATGGAGTCCAAAAACACACATAGGGTTAGATGATTCTAAATTGACCCTAGGTGTGAATGTGATAGATTGGCAGCCTGTCCAGGGTGCACCCTGCCTCTCGACCTATGACTGCTGGAAAAGGCTTCAGCCTCTCTAGTGAAAATGAATGCAAAAAAAAGTAAGCATTTTATCCCAATCAGTTTGTTTTAGTTTTGATCTTCGCAAGCCAAAATTGTTATTGAAATCAAACTGCCAATATCTACCCAGTCCTAACTCTACCTCTCGCCCTAAGACAACTGGGACAGGTGCCCAGCCCACCGCAGCCCTAAGTTATGGAATAGTTATGGAGTAATAGGAAAATGAACAGCTAGATGGATGGCATCTCAATTCATTCCCTCCAGTTCAGCAAAGACTTCCTGCCATATAGCCTACAGGCCTTTCTTTCACTCATCAGCTTATGAGTCTCTTCCTTTGTCTGTCATTGTGCCACTCTGCTTGCAGACAAATAGCCATCGTGTTGTAATGAGATCAGACTCCGAATTAGAAACACAGCTACAGTATCTCACCAGTAAAGCGTCCAACAGCAGGGCACCTATCTTTATCCTTTAAAGTTAATGTTCCTGTTTCTATTGCTTTTTGTTTTGTTTTTTACTGTGCCAAGCTAAATTAAGTTTGACACAAACTGTACACCAGTTCTGGCTCCCAATTGCAATCACCCATTAATCATCTCCAATATGATGTGAAGCTTCGGTCATTTCAGTATTTATAGTATGTCCATGTTTCTTCACTTTTATCTCCTCCTACACCTGCTATCAGTTGCTACACTGTTTGCCAGATTGGTAAGTCTACAACTTCCTTACTGGCCTTGTTTGTACTGCGATTCTAAATGAAATAAAACTGAGAAATCGAATGTTTCAGCCTGTCAAATACATTTAACTATTCAAAATATTCACATGGGATTGTGTTGACTGTTGTGGATGAGAGCTGGAGAACGTCCAGTAGGTTTGAGGGACGGGGTCCTCAGCGGGGAGGTAACCCCTGCATTAAGAGCTCCCACCGGGACGGCCCAGTTGTGGAGCCCCCAGGCATATGTCGGGGGGCTAAGCACAGGCAAATCACTGGCGAAGGACGTTGTGCAGCACTCACACACCAACACAGACACTGCTGTTAATTTCTAACGTGTGTTCGGCTTAATGTGTGACGATGTAAATGAGCTGCAGTGTGCGCACGTATGAATTGTTAGTAAAATGACCCACTGTGGCGCCACGATTAGTTACGCAGTCTGCCCGCTAACGGCGGAGCCAACCACGTGTGCGCCATTGTTTCTTTTGCCGTGTCTGAGTGACTTTGCGACACCACGCTGACTTCAGTGTGACTGCTGATAACCGAGCAGACAGAAAACACAGAAACAGTTTATTCCATCACAGCTTTTCTTTCCTGTTAGTTTATTTTTCAGCTTTTTAGAAAAACAGAACAGAAACTCATCATAGATGACCCCCACCAATCGCCAATCTAAAGCTCTCCTGTGCGCCGACCGGGCCGCTCATTTGTCAGTGTTTATGAGAATATGCAAATGAGGGTGCGTCTCATTCAGTTGTCGAGTGAGTCACGTGACCCGAGCAGAGGGGTCTAAGGGCACAAGGGAATGAGTGGGCGGAGGGGGAGGCTCCAGTGCCACAGACGAAGGGGGCAATCCCCACCTGCCCCAGTCTGCTGTGAGAGGGAGCCGCTCTTTGC
The DNA here is from genome assembly GCA_034780415.1 of Cichlasoma orientale. Taxonomy (NCBI): domain Eukaryota; kingdom Metazoa; phylum Chordata; class Actinopteri; order Cichliformes; family Cichlidae; genus Cichlasoma; species Cichlasoma orientale. The sequence continues at coordinate 437,258 of JAVDPK010002495.1, read as the reverse complement.
ATAATGGATACTGACTGACTGACTGACTGACTGACTGACTGACTGACTGACTGACTGACTGACTGGGCTTTTTTGTTACATTTTTCTTTTCACAAAGGAAAACACAGAAATACCACACTTACACACTTGCCAGCAAGCTAGGTATCGCTGTTTCAGATATGTTAAAAACCCACCAGAAGAAAAAAAAATGCTTATATATAAATGAGCTAAATATAATTTAAATAGAAACCTAGAAATAAAGTAAGAACAACAAAAGACAAACAATAAAACAGATCACTTCTTAAGCAAACACACATGTACAGATGATTGGGATGTATCTTCAAAAACATGAACTTTAAAAAAAAATCACCCATCTCATCTAACTAATTTTCGGAGGGGGGGGGGTTCTACCACACATGATCTTAATTCTTGATGCAAGACAAAAAAATAAAATAATAATAATATAAAAACACTTAAAACAGCCCACAGAGATTCAGTGGGAACTAAGCATGTGTGTGCGATTCCTCCCAAAGAGCTACTTCCTTATGGAAAAAGCATGGGCTAACTTCTAGCCACACAACCACAGTTTTCCTATGTGTAACATCACTGTTGCACTATTCCCCCAATTTCAGTGTTTTTTCTTTTTCGTAAATATATTGTATGTAGATTATATATATATATATAGATCCCATTTAAAAATGGTGTGTGATTGGCTTGGTACGTCTATCATAGTACACACGTTAGCTGGAATAAGGGTCACATATGACTAGCTAATATGAGGTCAAACAGTTAAAGATTTTTCTTGTCATCATCTTCAAATACACAGGTTAATAGTTGTCATTTTTCTCAAAAACAAATCAAGACCAAAATACAGTCGATATTAAACACTTGCAAAATGTCCACTGCAAAGAATGGCTTGAGTAGGAGGAAATTGTAAAGAAGCATTGTACTTCTGCTTCATTGTGTGCCATGCTTTTTTTTTCTTTTTAGTTGTCACATCACTTTTTTTTTTTGCTTTTTAAATTTTTTTTTCCTTCCTTCAGCAACACAACAATGTGATAAAGTCCTCAGCACGCTTTCTGCTGTCACACACCCTGCAGGCCCCGAAACAAGAGAGCTCTTATAAAAATGGATAATTGACAAGGCCACTAGTCCATTAAAACATCCTAAAATCGCTCACTATGCTCAACTCATACCTCTCGCTACTTGTATTCAGTATTACTCCGCAAGCACTGATTCAAATTCAAACTTTTTGCTTTCAAACTTCTTTTTTTTTTGGAATTTTTAAAGCAAATCGCCTCCAAACAGTGCAAAACAAATCAATCCTGTGCAATAAGGCCTACAACTATAATATCTCATACATACATCTTACCATTAAAACAAGACTTCAAAATGAAACGTTGGTAACAAAAACAATAAATGATTTAAAAAAATAATAACAATGACCATGATGTGGTTAACAAAGCATGGACATGCACGGCTTAACAGGAGAAGAGACATTCCGCTGCAAGACAAAAACAAAGGAATTATCAGACAGCAGTGTCTGATTTAATTTCCTAATGCTGCCCCCCCCCCCCCCCAATATTTCCACTGCTTCTATTGGTTGCGCAGGCCTGAGCTTAGGGAACGGGGAGCTGAGGTGCCAGTGGGGTGTGTTTGGAGTGTGTCGTCTCACAGGGGCTCAAGCAGACATCTGCCACCCTACTCTAGCCGGCCTGATCTTTATCCCCAAACCAGCCTGGCCCAGCAGGCCCACTGTCTCATCTCCTCAAAAGGGCTTCCTGCTGGGGGGCATGTAGTCAGGGGGAGTTGGGGAGACAAAGGCAGGGAGGAGCTGCGGGGAGCTCCACAGCGAGGCCCTTTGACCTGGTCCCTGGCCCGGCAGGGCAGACGGCCCAGAAAAACAGCATCGTGTCTGCTCCCTGCCTCCTCCTCCTCCTCTCTTTTATCAGCCACACAGACCCCAGGGGTAACGGAGAGACAGACAAGGGAAGGGTGGGGGGAGAGAGAGAGGAGGGCGGTGTGGCAAATGAACACAATGAAGAGACTGACACAGACCACCCTGACCCCCACCCACCCCTTCCCTCTCCATTCTCCATTCATCTTTGGGCACAGATCTCTCTATTCCCCATGGACAGACTGCTGCCCTCTCCTCCTCTCCGCTACGTGACCCCTCTCTTGTCTCTTCCCTCCTTTATTCAGCAGCAGCCAGCCAAGCTCCCAGGCTCCGTGTGGCCGAACACACCCACACTGGCTACGTATCAGTTACTATTTTCTCAAATGTGTGCCAAATATGGCACATGTAGTGTTGCTCTGACTTTTCAGGGATACCTGTTAGGAGGCTCATGCATGGTTTGTTTGTGGCAGTGGACACCTTTTTTGTTTTTGTTTTTTTCATAATGGAATTTACTGTTACGGTCAATAGCCACATCAAGCATTTACTTCTTTAGGCAGGAGAGTGCGATTATTACAATGCAAAACTAGAAAACATCTCCTGTGGGTGTTGGGGCGGGGGGCACATCTTTTCTTCTCCTGCAGGAGCTGGCACCTAGGCAGTGGTGGTGAGCTTTTGGATGGTACGGTTGTAGTACTGGGTTGTGAGAGCCTCCAGGGGGCTCCAACGGTGCGCATGCAGCTCGATGACCTCCATGAGCAGAGAGCGAGTCAGCTGAGATTCGGCTGGACAAAGCATCTTGTCTCTGACAGCTGCTAAGAGCTCTGTCATCATCTCGGGGAGCTGCTCTTCCAGCAGTCGGCCTGTGCTCTGCAGCTGGTGGAGAGAAAAGGGGATGGAGGGAGGGAGGAAGTAAAGAGGTAGGAGGTCAGAGAAAGACTACGTGTGTGTCCTTAACTGAGAACAAGACACAATGTCTGGCACCTTGTTATTGTGGATACAGTCAGACAGCAAAGGTTCACACACCCTCTGGCCATGTATGTGTGAGCCTGCCAGTATGTAATCAAGACTGTAAACATTGTGTTTGTGAGCATCTGGGAACACTTTTCCAATCAGAGCTCACCTGCTTTAGCCCTTTCTGTTCTTTTACTTTTAGGTATTATTTTCTGCTGTTTAAAGGATTTATTTCCACCTGGCACATTTCCCATTAAATGTGGCCGTTGTGGCCCCCCAAAAAGAGATCCTCGATGCAGTTTGCAAGTTAGTTGTGTTTACATTCAGCTGGACCTAAAAACAAATAAAAGAAATTGTATATTTTTTAAAAAGCAGATAGTAATAGTGGAAGGTGCAAAGTTAGAATGACACAGAGCCACAACGGCTACATTACTGGAAAACGGGCCAGTTGGAAATCGCCTTGAATTATACTAACAATACTTTTGTCTCGTGTATACAATGAACAAACTGGATTTTATCTGTAATTCTACTTCACCTGCCTTGTGTTGTTTTTTTGTTTTTTTTGTTTAACAGATAACCCTGAAGAGTGTTATAAATGTATAAAATGCTGCTAGCTTCATTAAAAAACACAGGTATTGGGTGTGTGCTAAAGATGGATGCAGCCTCTAATCTAAAAAAAAAAAGAAACATGAAGTGCTTTAACTGCATTCTGTTTAATGGCCAGCAGGGGGCGACTACTCTTGTTGCAACAGGAAGTTCGACTGTATGGAAGTCTATGGGAAAACGACCCGTCCGCACACCAGATTTATCACCCGAGTAAATGCCTTGCTAATTAACTTATCTGTCTTGAGCGCTAGTTTCAAGTTTTTTTTTCAGTCTAGCATGATGCTACACGTTTAAATAACACATCTGCAAAGTATACATTAGCTATGCTTCGACTGACAACGCTACCAATGAGCATACAGTATTGTTTCTCTGCTGTGAGGTGTTTCTATGACCAAGCACTCAATAGGGAAATTCACAAACCAGTAGGTGACTTTGTCCATCTTTTATATACAGTCTGTGGTGTCTGTGTAGGTCAATATTTGTTTGTGTCTTTGTAAGGACCAATTTGACTTCCCAGGGTGAAGACCTGGCTTTGTGTTATTGTTATTATGCATCCATACCTCCATGGAGCAGCAGAGGACTGCATCTTCCTTAACATCTGTTGACTCTAGCAGCTGCAAAGGACAAGAGCAGACACTGTATGACTACTAAGCAAGCTGCACAAACTACCATAACACAAGTTCAAAAGTAGCATAGTGGAAATGATAGATGTACAGTATACACGCATACATTTGGATTGAGATCACTTGAGGAGAATGGGCGAATGTGTTAATCAGTTCACAAGGAGACCGGGGAAAAGGGGATCTAATCCTGATGGTAAATATTTTTAACATTAACATTTTAAATCTCGGAATACAACAAGCTGAGCTTCCAGGCTGGCAGCAAACATCACGCATCGAGCCTTCCTTTATGCACAATGTACGTACACACATGTGAACACACAGTGTGGCCAAAGACAAACAGTGGATTGGGTAAACATGCTAGCTGGCTTTCCCCCCGTGCTGGGCCCATGCACAGATGGGCATACAAATACGACTTTGAAACAATGCAAGGAGAGATGGTGACAAAGGGAGGTAGAATAACATAATGCCAGACTATGAGCATTTAGTTTGAGTTTACAGCAGAAGGGACTTTGGTTTAATACTAAAGTCCAATGCTGCCTTACTCTTCACAAGACTGTTTACAAAGTTTTGCTTTGATTAAACTAAAGGAGGGAAGGAAGTAACAGGGAGGAAGGGGGAGCGTGTTTTGAAAATGAGGAAAATAGTGTCACGCATAAATACACGGCAAAGGGATAGAGTTGAGGAAAAAATAAGTGAGATCATGGAGTGAATACACAGGAAATCACCTTGTTCAGGAGAAGGAGCCATTAATTCAATTCAAAAATGTTTTTATGTCAATAAAGTATTAAAAAAAATGTTGAGAGACTTGTATAGATGGTAGTTGACTCCGATTTGCCAGATGGACGGAAGAGCTCATGTTTCTCTGTAGCTGGTCAATGATTAAAAAAACAACAACAACTCTTTATTAATACCTTCACCATACAAACTTAGAAGGTGATGATACGATATGTCAATATTAGCGAGTGAATGTAATCAGAACTCACCAGACTAAAGGAACCCACATGCTGTATATTGGAGCTAAATAACACAATCACTGTGTTTCATTTGAAAACTGAGCAGACAACCAAACCCAGTTTAAATGCATGTTTTAGGAAAGGCACTGTGATAGAAACCAGTCATTCAAACGTCTGTCTCTTCAGAGGTAAAAACGCAAAAAGTAATCCCCCACCATTTGATGCTATGAACCACATTCAATATGAGCAGGCCTCTTATTTCCACACTGTAAGCTTAATGGTATTCCACCTATCATTTAGGTCCAACAGTTGCTCAGACGTCAGCTCCTCAGTATGCTCAGACGGGTGTGGTGACAGTGTGGCTGTTTGATGTGGAAACTCAAGTCCTGTCCTTTTCCAGAGGAGGAGAACTATGTGACGAGCAGGATTAGCTCATAATGACTTCCCTGGGGAGCTGAGGGTGAAGTTTTGCTCGATACACTTATAACAATCTAATCTATACTCATCTATCATCAGCTCCCCTATCCGTTGCAATAGCTTTTCCTCTCGGCTCTCCACTGCTTTAGCTCTCCTGTCGCTGCTGCGCCATAACGCGCAGTGTGTTCCATCTGAAAGGGAACATCTGCACTGAGAAAAAAAAAATTGTTTTTGAGAGACAGCTTAACACACAGTCTCTCCTGCTGAAGCTGAAAACAAACAGTCGGATGTCTGGTTGGTTATATCATCAAGAAACGAATTTTGCTGTCGTGGGAAATCCCCGGGATTCTGTGTGACTTCCATTTACAGTATTATCATTCAAAAACGTCAGGATTAAAAAATAAATAAATACACACACACACACACACACACACACACACACACACACACACACACACACACACACACACACACACACA